>OU696667.1:18580068-19180068 GCA_916049575.1 Ancistrocerus nigricornis | reverse complement strand
AAGGCTGTAACCGGGATTGCGCTCGAAAACATTTATTATGTTTTCTTCGTCCCTTAAGTGCATCCGCCGTGGCCTATTATTTATTATATGATCTGGCATAAGATTGCCCGTTTCTCTTAAACGATGGACGCATCGTAAAATTGTTCGCGCACACGGTTGTTCGCGTCCAGGATAGCGAACATTGTACATACGTACAGCGGCCTCGGCGTTATTTCCGGCGTCTCGATACAAAAACACCATGTCCGCGTACTCTTGCGACGTAAACATTGTTACTTTTGATATCGTAAAAAGCGAGAGATTCTATGATTTATTTATTACCGATACGCACGCGTTAATCACCAGCGATCGACTAACGTTCTGGAAGGTCGGAAAATTTCGCAAAGCGTGAGAGATCGTCAATTGTTTTGTAGATCGACATTTGTTTTTTGGCAACCGCGCACGGTTCTCCTAAAAAGAATACGGAGCGCGACATTGTGCGCGGTTGCCAAAAGACAAATGTCGATCTACAAAACAATTGACGATCTCTCACGCTTTGCGAAATTTTCCGACCTTCCAGAACGTTAGTCGATCGCTGGTGATTAACGCGTGCGTATCGGTAATAAATAAATCATAGAATCTCTCGCTTTTTACGATATCAAAAGTAACAATGTTTACGTCGCAAGAGTACGCGGACATGGTGTTTTTGTATCGAGACGCCGGAAATAACGCCGAGGCCGCTGTACGTATGTACAATGTTCGCTATCCTGGACGCGAACAACCGTGTGCGCGAACAATTTTACGATGCGTCCATCGTTTAAGAGAAACGGGCAATCTTATGCCAGATCATATAATAAATAATAGGCCACGGCGGATGCACTTAAGGGACGAAGAAAACATAATAAATGTTTTCGAGCGCAATCCCGGTTACAGCCTTCGACATGCTTCTCGAGTAAGTTTTTTGTTATTATTGTTAAAAACATACAGTCATTTGAAAATATTCTTTATTCCTAATATTTAAGAAAATAAGATATGATGTTTAAACATTTAAATTAAAGATGCTTGGTGTCACACGATGCGCTGTGCACGATGTTCTCCGTGCAAATGGTATGCACCCTTTTCACTATCAACGTGTGCACCAACTTTTGCCCGGAGACGAAGAAGCACGGGTTAATTTTTGTCGAGGTATTTATATTATGAAAGTTAATAATCAAAGTTAGTTAAATGTTTTATTACAGCATATTTTAAAATATTAACAACTGGCGAAAAATTCTACAGGCTTTCTGGCACAGTATAGGCAACATGGAAATTTCCATAGAAAAATATTATGGACGGACGAATCGTCATTTACGCCGAACGGAATTTTCAACTCGAAAAATTTCGTTCATTGGGCCGAGGAAAATCCACGCGCCGTACGGGAAGGCGCATTTCAATATAGGTGGTCCCATAATGTATGGGCTGGTATCCTAGATGATACAATTGTAAGCAATCAATTTTCTTTCAATTAGTACATTTAAATATTTTCTTTCACGGCTTTAAATAATATTTTTCCTATTTGTTTGATAATTTTTAGATTGGTCCATTTTTCCTACCAAGAAGGTTAAATGGAGAGAATTATTTAACGTTTCTACGAGAGGATCTGCCACTACTATTAGAGAATGTGCCGTTACCAAAACGGCAAAGTATGATATTCATGCACGACGGGGCACCCGCGCATTTTACGAGGCGCGTACGCGAGCACCTAACAATCACGTTTCCGGATAAATGGATCGGTCGGGGTGGCCCCATTAATTGGCCAGCAAGGTCGCCCGATCTAAATGTTTTAGATTTTTTTTTGTGGGGGACCATAAAGCACTTTGTCGAAGACCACCGTCATGGAGGCCAAGAGGCAATGCGTGACGCGATTATGGCCGCGTTTGCAAATATTACGCCGGAGGCAATTTCACGAGCAACCGAAAACTTCGTTGCTCGAGCAGAACTTTGTATCGAGAAGGGCGGACGCCATATCGAGCAGTTCTTGCATTAATTTATGAGAGTGGATTAGACCTAATGGGGATACCACTTTAAAAAAAATGCGCCAAGCTATTGACCGCAAGGTGGTGTGGAACTAATAGCATATCATTTATTCATATTTAGCATATTTAGCATTTAACGCTTATAGCAAATCATATGATAAGAAGTGAAAAAGACAGAGCGAGAGAGAGAGAGAGAGAGAGAGAGAGGAAAAGGAACGAAAGGATGAAGAACGTTAGCGCGACCCTCCATCGTAAGGTAGTATTGTAGAAAGAGTGAGCGAGCGATAGAAAGAGAGACAGAGAGAGTAAGCGCGAGCCTCCGGCGCGCGACGTAAGGTAGTGTCGTAGAAAGAGGGAGCGAGCGATAGAAAGAGAAACAGAGAGAGTCAGCGCGAGCCTCCAGCGCGTGACGTAAGGTAGTGTCGTAGAAAGAGTGAGAGAGCCAGAGAAAGAGAGCCAGAGAGTCAGCGCCAGCCTCCTGCGGGAGGGAGTGTCGTAGAGAGAGAAACAGAGAGAGTGAGAGAGAAGGGAGATAAGTAAACACGTTGATCAAGCGTTACCTTCCGACGATTGTTATTCGTTATTGTGGATCACTCCTCCTACTGCTTCGTCTATCACCTAGTTACGAGCTCCAGAGTACCGCCTTCTTCCGCAATTTTTGTTAATTAATAACTCGCTAACTAAGCCGAATTTTTAAAAAGTTCATTAGACTTTTCGACTCAAGTCATACTTGTGCATATGTAGTTTCCCGCTCCGACACCTGAAACCAGACACCCTGTATATGTGTATCAAGCGAGGTTCCCCATTTCAATCATTTCTCTAGATTTAGGCCGGATCTACATTATCCAACCGCTCACTCTTCGCTCTCGGCCCGGTTAAAGATTGTTCTATGTTATGCAAAAGTGTCTATGATCAGCTTTACTACTACCAGAAATCGGCTGTCTAAAGAAAATGAAAACAAAATTTTGGTTCAGACGACGCACATCGAAACCTCTTTTCTTTCATAAAGATTGATATTTTTAAACTAAGTATGATATTAAAACAAGACCTTAGCAAAATCTGAACTGACCAATGACACTTTTCGCCCCCCTCCGCCAAATTCTTTCGACCTTTGCCTCTATAAAAGGCGCGCACGTCTCAACCGGAAATCTTCACCGGCACTTCTCCAGCAAGCAACGACGAAGAAAAAAAAGAGAAAAAAGAGAATAAGAACAGTAAGTATCATTTTTATAGGAATTGTCAGATATTATTTTTGATAGTGCTAGACGTCTAATCAAGTACTACATAGTTACTAGTCATATGTAACGTACGCCTAATTTCGTAATGCAACGACCTCCTTAAAACATCGTTCGCACAAGGGAGGGTTGCATCAACTGCGCGATTGGGATAGTGACCCACTAAACCCATTCCACCAGGGTGCAACTGCTGCATCGCGGAATTCCCATAACATCTACGTATGCGCTTTTCCCTGCGATCCTTCAGAATCGCGGACGAAGCATCACGCAATCGAGACAGTAACCCACTAAGTCTAATATAAGGACGGCCACGCGAAGGCCGGCGAGTTTTAGTTGACGCTTGATTTTGTCGCTGTGCGGGTGTGAAGTACACGAACCCCGATTGTCGTGAAACGAGTGACTGCGACGAGAACCGTATACCTGAGTGGAAGACCAAGCCACCCAGCTACAAGGCAACTACGCACCCCAGGGCAAGGGTAAACGGAGAGCTCCGAAGTCCGATCTGGGTCCACTACGAGTCGCCCCGCATAAGCGACACCAAGTAAAAATCCATACCTATCATTTATTGTTTAGTTGTATTCGTGATAACCATTGTATGTAAACCGACTTATTATATTAAACTACTGTGAACGAAACTACGTCTCATTCCCTCCGTAATCATTAATAAAGCGATAAGGTGTGTTTCAACACTTTAAAAGAGCAAAGAACCCACGGATCGGACGTAAGCGAAATCCGATCCGCTGTTACGACGCGACGGAATCAGCTGCTTCGCGGCGACCTCGATAAGAGCAGGATCAGCAAAACGCGAAGATAGAAAGAACGCGCTCGCAACGTAACACATAATTGTTTATTACTTTTTTACAGATGATCGAAGCAATACAGGAAATTGAGCTTGATATTAAATCGTCGCCGTTGTCGTTGCCTTCATCGCCGTCAACGACAACGACGACGACGACGACGACGACGACGACAACGGCGACGGCGTGGACGTCCAGGCCATCGACGTCGAGGCCATCGACGTCGTGGGCCGACACCGTAAGCAGGCGACCAGCGACGGGTGCGTCGACGTCTCGACCCTCCACGTCGGTGGCCTCGGCGTCCATAGCGACATCGGGGACACTAGCAACGACGACGACGGCCGCTCCTGCCAGAAGGATGACTCAAGACGTAAGTGTTTCAAATGTTTATCATCCGTGAATCCCAGAAATATTCGAAGACTTTATAAAGCAGAATAACGTTTTAGTATAATAACGAATCACGTTCGGTTGGTAACCGAACCAAACAATTGCAATTTTCGTAACAATATAGAAACTTTTGTTGATTAAATTACCTGTTTTCATTGTTATAAAACAATTGAAATATCTGAAATCACGAAAAAAATAAAAAAAGGCATTTTTCAACTCTTGCACCTGAGCTCACAATGAAATTTTTAAAATTGCTTCTTGCAGACTTAGGTGTGATATATGTTTATATGTTATATGAACAATATTGATAAGAGTTTTTGCAAAGGGCTTGCGCGACCGTTCTTCTGGTTGTGTTAGTCGAGAAAGAAGGTCGAACATTCGATATAAGTGACGGTTATACTAATACGCACAAAAATTCACACAAGTTTAAGACAAGTGCGCGTTACCTGCCTCCATTGTGTTTCGTAGTCGCCGCGAATAACCTGTACGCACGGAATTCTAGCATATCTATACATAGAGCGATTAGTCTGATCTATAATATAGAAGGATTAGTTTACTAAATATCGTAGTTTCGTTGTTTGAAAACAAATAATTTTTCTTTTCCAAAGGGAAGGGAAAACTTTTTTACTACTTTTTCATCTCAGCTCAATGGAAATTTGTACAGAATTTCTACCGACTACCGAGAACAATTGCTATTCTGAAAAAACGCGCTATTCTGTTAATCTTGCGTGAAATGTACTGCGTATTAGAATAACCGTAACTTATAGCGTTTGTTCGTCCCTTTTTCTCGACTAACACAACGAGGCGAACGGACGCGCAAGCTTTATACAAAAATTCTTATCAATATTGTTCATCTAACATATAAACATATATCACATCTAAGTCTGCAAAAGGGAATTTTTAAAATTTCATTATAAGCTCAGGTGCAAAAGTTGAAAAATGCCTTTTTTTATTTTCCTCGTAATTACAGAAATTTCAATTGCTTTTTAACTACGAAAACAGGAAATATAGTCAAAAAAAGTTTCTATATTATTACGAAAACTCAAATTGTTTGCTTCGATTATTAAAAAGTTATTCTGCTTTATATAGTCTCCGAATATTTATGTGAGTCACTGTACATATTACCATTTTTTAGAATTTGTGTAATAATAAAAGGAACTATCACACCTAAACATGTAAAGCGTTTCTTTTATTACTACGACAAATTATTCTTGAAGAATTTCACACAAAATACAAAATTCTTCATTTATTTAAATTTTTGTTTTGTCTCATTTTACAGCAATTTGATGACCTCGTTCAGATGTTTAGAGAGAACGGGTACCACCTGGACAGGCGCGGCCGTCGTCGCCTACATGCCGGCACCGTTGGCCAGAACAGCGCTAACACGCCGTGGCGGTGGAGCCGTGGCGATGGAGCTGTTGAAGTTGAAGGCGCGGAGGGCCAAGGACGCGGCGGCTGTCGAGGTGGACGAGGGGAAATTTATGTTTATTTTAACCAATATTAATAATAAAAGAAAAATAAATAACCAGTGGGGTTGTTTTTTCTCGCTCGCTACGCTCGCTCGAGAGTGGGATTGTTTTTGCTCGCTCGCTACGCTCGCTCGCGAGTGGGATGCCTGTGGTTAGTAGTGGGTATTGTTTGGTGTTGCTTAGTTGCGGAATCGCTTTTTTTCATATTTGATACCCATAGGTATCACATTAAGAACTTCCCGATTACATAAGTGGTCATTTGTTCATTCGCATCACCTGCTCGCAAATTCTTATCTTCCCGTGAAGATTGCGTTGTGACTCACTCGCTATTTGAAATATAATGACCAATGGTTATCACATTTAAAAGAAAATTAAAATGTAATACTTCAATCGAAAAGTATTATATATTTATCTCAGAATATGTAACACTAAGTTAGATAACCATTTTCGGGAAACATCAATAATTTTCTACAAGACAACATATTTGATATATGATTTCGCATTTTGTGGACATTATAATGAAATGCATTACTCGGATTTTTATTAAAACATAATAATGTTGCAAAATATATTGCAAACGCACCACAATCAATGCCATTAGTCTGTCTCTGTACTTTGTGGAATATGTATGTTTTACGGAATCTGTAAAGAGCATTTAAAAAATCTTGTTGATCACCTTCCAAACAATTCTTATATAAACTATCGTAAATGTGAATATTACCCTGACCATCGGATTTAGTGCATATCCAATGTCCTATTACGTCCGAACCTAGTCCACCAGAATATACAATCTGAATATTTTGTCTATGTCTAGGAATTGGTTCTAAATTTGTCAAAAAAGCTCTTATATATCCCGTGTTCTGTGCAAAATTATGACGACCATGTTCATTCAATGCTCTGTTCATAATTTCCTGAAATAAATTAATATGTGTATCTTGCAAATAACAGTCAGGTCTTCTTACATTTCTACATTCTTCTGTAGACAAACTAAAATTATAATTTATTATCTCATGATCTTTGTTATCATTAAACATATTATAACCAATTTCTCTCCCATTTTCATTCAATGATTCAGTATCAGTACTACTATCAACAGTAATTATATCATCTTGTTTCTTTTCGATGATTTTCCTCTTTATGTTTGCATGTTTCCTACCAACGAAGGACTGATTTGTGTTTCTGACCATCGTTTCATAATGTTCTCCTTTATCGACGTTATCACTAATTATTATAATTGAATTTTCATCTAATATTTCAGAATCAATGTTTTTCCTCTTTCTAATTACACATTTTTCAATATTAAAGGACTGATTTGTATTTCTGTTTATATTTATATTTTCTTTATTTTGTTCTTTATCAATATTATTATTATCTATTGAATTCGTTTCTACAGTTCGACGTTCTGTATCGATGATAATAAATATTGGTTTATGATAACTAAAATAAGTTTCATAAGTACCACAATTCATATTTCTGAAATTTGCAAAAATAACATCTATTTGGGTATTTACGTTTGTTGTTACACAATCAGAAGGTAACTTTGACTCTAAATTATACTGTTTTAGATGATTAATAAGATAGTTATTTTTATTATCCTTATATTTTAATACATCATAATTGAAATCTCCGAATAAAATTTTGTCATAGCCAATAGGAATTTTTCCCATTATTCTCGTTAAAATTTGTTCAAACATTGATTTATTAGATTGTGGCGATTTATAACCACTTACTAAATAATAATTTTTTAACTTCAGTACAAATAGTTCCACACATGCTTTTGCATTAGCTTCAGAATCAAACGTAACAAATTCAACTGATGAATTGCAATGTCCATAACAAATTAATCCACGAGATTTATCACTATAATTAGATCTGAATATAATTCGGTAGTTGCTTATCTCCAATGAATCTCCAGTCTTCGACAAAGTTTCACTAAATATCAATAAATCACCTCGAAGAAACCAGGGATCTTCTACTATATGACTTAGTTTTGTTTTCAGAGTACCAACATTCTGATAGATAATTTTAAACCCATTTTCATTTATCAAATTATTATATGATAACTTTAGTTGTCTTGTAGTTCTTAAGCGATACATTTCTGCTGAAGCTGGACTAATAACATCACTCTTATTGGAAGCTGGGATTTTAAACTTTCCCAAAATAAACAAACCTTTCAACTGCGTTACTCGACTGAGTGCGACGTACAACATTTGCAATGATTGTTTCTCTGATTTCGTAAAATCCAAGCATATTTTATCATACGTTTGTCCTTGGCTTTTATGGATTGTTAAAGCTTCAGCAGGTATTACTGGGAATTGACTCTGAATAATTTGACATTTCTCCTCATTCGTCCCATTTATTTGAATTGCATTCTTAGTTATCGGTGTTAAATGACCCTCGATATTTTCCGTTTTCATGTAATTATTATATCGGGTCCTTGCTTTAACTCCGATTCTTGGAAGTTGGAAATCTAACCATAGGATATTTGAAATTTTGCTATTTTCCGCGAACGTAATGAATTTCAAGACTCCGCAGGCTCCATTAACTAATCCATCTTCAATATCAATATTATTGGTAACCATATATTTTATATTAACTTTTAATTCAATTTTGTATGGTAACATATTCATGCCTTTGAATTCATTTTTCTTTAATGATTGTAAGAGTAATTTTTTTGAAGTTTCATCGATACCCTTGGAAAATGAATATTCGGCAGTTGAAATGATTAGTTCACTTTTGCATTGAGAAATTTTGTTAGCATTGTAAGCCCATACGTTCTTTTTAGTTGCGTATAATCTTATTGCAGTATCCGGGATCTCCCCTTCATTTGCAACTTCTCTCGTTTTAATCAATTTTATATCATTATCAGACATTTTTCCAATTGCTAAATTATTCAAAGCATTTATAAATGCCAAATCATCTTTTTGTCTCATAATTTCAGTTAATTCATACAACTCAAAATCACTCCATAATGGATTTACGTCGAGAAAAGCAGCCATACTGTTTCTTTTTGAAACTTGATAAACAGGTTTGTCTAGCACAGGAGGCAATTGATGTAAATCGCCAACAGCTAATACAGAAATACCACCAAATGGTTGATTCACTCCAGTTATTTGCCTCAATCTTGTATCCACATAACCCAAAATAGTGGAACCTACCATTGAAATTTCATCAATAATTAATAATTGACATTTAGATAAATTTTCTCGAATGGTATTAGCTAAATCACTTGACAATTGTGGCAGATGAACCCCAAATTGTTTGGTTGGTAATGCAAATGCAGAGTGCAATGTTACACCATTAATTAAACCAGCTATAGGGGGGCTGGGGCCCCCGAACGAAACAGCCTTGCTGTTTCGTATTAGGCACGACCGCGGTAATGATTCGTACAGGAAGTCGGCTCGCTGCGCTCGCCTATCCCTGTTCTTATGAGAGTACAGGATAGCTGATTGCGGCCGTTTGACTATCGCTATCTGGCCGTCGGGATAATTTTTTTAAAAATACCGATTACATTAAAACTCGTTTCTGGTCATAAAAAAAAAAAATGTTTTTCCGTTCTGGTTGTATTGCTTCCCTGAAAAATTTTGAAAAAAATTACGTTATTAGTTATCACTATTTTACATACTTTTGCAAAGTTTGAATTGTTTGCCTATTATAGAGAATTTTTTATGAATTTTTTAATGTTTAAAATGACCGCCATTTTGAAACCGGAAGTTGAATCAATTCGAAATTGTTAGTGGATCTATGTTTGGAAGAACTGGATTTTTCGTATAAATTTCAGCCTTATCCGTTCAGCCGTTTAGGCGCTAGAGTAGATACAAATTTTTACTAGTCCGCCATTTTGTACTGTTTCGCTGAAAAATTTTGAAAAAATTCATGTTATTAGTTGTCACTACCTTACATATTTGTGCAAAGTTTTAATTGTTCTGCTCTTATAACATAATTTTTATGAATTTTTTAATTTTTAAAATGCCCGCCATTTTGAAACCGGAAATCGGATCGAATCGAAATTGTTAGTGGATCCTCATCGGGTGTAACTGGATTTTTCGTGTAAATTTTACTCCGATCCGTTCAGCCGTTTAGACGCTAGAGTGGATACATACATACACACACACACACACACACACACACACACACACACACACACACACACACACATACATACGGACATTTAGATCTTGTTATGAAATATAAAGATCCAAAAGGGTTTTTGGATATCTCGAATAGTTTCGGAGATAATCGTCCGTTACACTTTTTGCTCGATCGAGAGCATAAGGAACTCCCTGCGGTCGTTCCTAAAAAGCAGCTTTACCAGATGGAGCACATAGTAAAACTATTATGCTATCCAAATTTCCACCTGGTAAATTATCAAAATAATTTGTTAGTACGTGATACAGTGTACTGATAACTGTACTTTTTCCAACACCTGCTGAACCACTCAAAAATATTTTGAATGGTACAAGACCCAATTTATAACAATTGAGTACATGCATTACAAATTCCTTTTGTTTACAATTCAACTTCTTTATCATGCCATAGACATCATTTTCTTTAACCCTCATCGGGCATGTATATCTACTTTTACTACAATTTTTTTTTGTTTTTTTTAAATGTTCATGACTTTTAACATCCTCACCACCCTGCTTATAAATATCAACGGGATGAGACAACAAATTTCCGTCAACATTATCTTGTTCATTTTCTTTTTTACAGTTGTCATTCTCTACTTGTTCTATGGCTTCGGCTATGGCTTCATCACTAAGTATTGAAAATTTCGCCTGATTCATTTCTATAATTTCTTCATTTTTTTTGTAGATACTCTCATAATCGGCATTTTCTATTTCACGCTCTTCATTTCGCCAGGGTAGAAAAAGCAATATTTTTTCTCTGTAATAATTTGCTGGATCTTGTTTCAATTTATATCGTCGATATCTAATTATAGCAGTTTGTTGTCGAGGTTTATATTTTATATTCTCTGTCTCATTCTCTTCATCCAATTCTGATTGTTTTTTCTTAGATTTCTGATAATTTGATGCATAATCAGCAAGGCAAATATTATCAAATTTCTTTTCTCTTTTACTGTATTTTGTGAAAACATCATCCATATAAATGTCAATCGAATCATCCTTCAAATTTCTCAAAGCTTCTTCAGACTTTAACATCAAAACCCGTTCAGCCATGGGACTAGTGTTTATAAACACTGTTTTACGACTCTGCTTGGTGTTGTACCCGCGAGTCGCCTAAGCGACACAGTAGTATCATATTCAAGGCCGCCTTCCGAAGAGGCGACCCAAAAGTAATGTGTAAGCATTGCATCACCCAAGCGCCTGGACATCGCGAGTCCCGAGCCTAAGATGCAATTCAGCGATTCTCCCTTCTTAGCACCGAACGCTAAGGAGTGGCACGCGTAGAAGCGAGGAAACGAAGAGACAGATCATCGAGAGCGAGCAAAGAGTTAGGAGGGTTACTTGTGCCTCACCAATAACCAGTTATTTAATAAAAGTCATACTTATACTCACGAAGAACCTGATCTATACCTCAAACACCACCTTCCTTCCGCTTCCAAAGATAACCGGTAGCCGGCTTACGAGCGCGGATTACCACATTGGTGGCAGCGAGTGGGATCGTTTTGCAAAAAATTTTTTGCAAATACGTGGCAGTTATCGCCAGAAGAAGCAAAGGCCAAGGTGAAGGACGGTGTAAACTACACCGAGACGGAGGAAGCAGACCAGGCAATCTAACACCAGGCGGCAGCCAAGGTTCATACGAGGAAGTAGACGACTGGACGAGCGACAAGGAGGAGACGAGCCTTATCGACAGCTCAGCTTACGGCACGAGCCAGTTCACCGAGCTTATCTGCGGACGGCGCGGAGAACGAGATATAGGGCAGTCAACTCCCAGCGAACAGGTGACAGCAACGACGACAGCCCAGCAGAATGTGGCGAACACTTCTACTGTGAGTAACATCCACACCTAGCTCAGCACGCAAGACAAACGTAAAAGTAGCGACCGTATGTCCGACCAGGGCAAATCCGCAAAAGTATATTTCCTGCCAGACAAACGGCATTTTAGTCGATCACTCGAATCGTTTTTCGACGTAAAATTAATATTTACCACCCCAGAAAGCGAATGTAAACGTAGGAAATTGTCCGCGACAGCTGTAAAGCATCTCTGTACGGATAGCAATCTTAGCGAATCAGACCACGGTGCATCGGGATTACAATCACCGATTAGACCGAATAGAAATCAGACGAGAATACCCGATAGAACGATTAGATTTTTCTCTGTTAGACGTACGAAGCCCGGAAATGGCGAGCGGAGATATGACTATCTCAGAAGCACTAAGGTGCGTAAAAGTTTTTACGGGAGGCCCTGCGGTCAGAGTATCCGAATTTTTAGAGACATGCGAATGTGCGCTCGAACTAGTTAATGAAGCAGACAAACCAAAACTTTTCAGGACAATTAAAAGCGTAAAATTAGCAGGAAAGGCGCACCAAGAAATGCGATATAAAAAACTTGATACTTATGAGGAATTTAAAATAGCACTAGAAAAAGTATTTCTAGACCGACGGTCGCTAGCGTCCGTGCAAATCGAGTTAAATAAAAGTCGGCAAAGGCCGGGAGAAAGCGCGCAAGCTTTTGGACGGCGCGTAGAAGAACTTCACATGCTATTAGTCAGATTAACCATCGAATCAGAACCAGATGAAGCGGGATACAATGCTATAACCGCCACTCTCAAACGACAAGCTCAAGTTATTTTTGAAAACGGTCTGCAGGGACGTGCAGCGACTATCGTTCAATCGAGAGGGTACAAAACCCTGGAAGACGCGATTATAGGAGCCTCAGAGGCAGAAATAAAGTACGGAGAAAGTCAAAGTTATGAATACACGCAATCGTCCCAAAATGAGGACTCATTTCAAAAGAATTCCCCACCTCGATGTGGAAATTGCAACCGAATAGGGCACACAACTAACAATTGCTATGCGCAAACTAGAATAAACCCGCGGAATACCCCAAACCATACAGGAGGCACTGCCCCCGGCAGGGACCAAATCGTGTGTCTGACCTGTGGACGGCCCGGGCACATGGCGCGAAATTGTCGTACTAGACCAGAAAATAGAGTAACTAACAGACCAAACGAAAGACCGTCGACATCACAAACGACGACGACAACCAACCGAAACGCGCAACAAACGCAACCTAACACAAGTAACGCTAGTAACGTAGCTAATGACGAAGTAGGAAGATACAAAATAAATAGCGTAATGACAGCAACAGAATGCAAAAATCACTGGAAAATTATCTCAAAAGATTTAATAAGCGGACGCGCCACTATGCTAGTAGACTCAGGAGCACAAGTGACACTCTTAAAAATCGGGTTAGTGCACAATAAAACAAAAGCCAGCCCGACAAAGATAGAATTAACAGGAATAGGGTTAACAGTGCAAAAGCCCCTGTGTCAGATAACTTCAAACGTACAAGTAGGAGAACAGACGATAAAGCATCGGTGCTATTTAGTCAGGGACGATTTTACAATAGAGGCTGACGGATTGATAGGCGTCGATTTCATGCAAGCACACCGTGTAAAGATAGAACCACCCAGTCACATATCGCTTTATGGAGTAAAAATACCGCTAGAAAAAATAGGAACAAAGGTAATAGCACCGCGAACAGAAAAAATTATAACAGTACGAACAACCTCAGAAGGGGAAGGATTAGTAGAAAGAAGAGATTTAGGAGCGGGAATATACATAACAAAGTATTTAACCAAAGCCGAAAACGGTGAATGCGTAGTTAACGTAACGAATACGACCGAAGACGAAGCCGAGCTAACAAATACATCAGTAGAAGTCAAAGACCGCGAGAATCTCTTTAAAGAAAACGCGAGTAACAAAGTCAGCGCGAAAATAAATACGCTACAAAGCAGTAGAGAAACCGAAAGAATGGAAAAACTTAGGACTAGCATTAGGACCGAGAAATTAAACAAAGAGGAAAAACAAAAGATTTGCGAAATTGACGAGGAATATAACGATTTATTTTACTCGGAAGGAAATGTGGTAGAAAGTACCGACATAACCGAGCATTGCATAAATGTAGGACCGGGAGCGGCACCTATCAATGTGGCGTCATATAGATTAAAACAAAAACAAAAAGAAGAAATAAATAGGCAGGCAAAGGAAATAACTGAGGCCGGAATAATAGGTAAAGGATCTAGCTCATGGAACGCCCCCAGATTAACAGTACCCAATAAATTGGAACAGCTACGAAAACATAAATTAGGGCTACAGCTAGAAATAAGCGAAATTTTAAGAAAAAAAGCAACCTACTTAGACCATACCGTCACCTCTGAAGGGATAAAACTGGATCCCATGAAAGTGCAGATAGCAAACGAATTTTCAAAGTCGGTAAACGTAAAGAACGTAGAAACATTTCTTGATTCAGTAAATTATTACCAAATTATAAAACACTTTCCAAAAGTAGACGCCCTAGATGAGATAAATAAAGATTTGCAAACAGCATACTCTAGTAGAAGACAAAATAAAGCAAAAATTAAAGATAGTACCGCGGAAAAAGAATTATTAGCCATAGTATGGGAATTAAGATATTTCAGATCATTTTTGTACGGAACGAAATTCACGATAGTAACAGATCATAAACCGCTGACGTGGCTATTTAATGTAAAAGATCCCGGATCACGCTTCATGCGATGGCGTATTAAGCTAGAAGAATACAATTACCAGATCACTTACAAAGAATGTAAGAATAACAGCAATGCTGACGCGCTAAGCCGCGTATACGCTACAAACGCGATATCCGACACCGATGATACGGAACATAAAGAATTTTCCGCCGATGAGAAGAAACGAATCTTATACGAATATCACGACTCCCCCCTAGGAGGCCATCAAGGAGTTGATAGAACATATAATAGAATTAAATTAAAGTACAATTGGATAGGACTTCGAAAGGATATAGAGAATTATATAGCAAAATGCGCGAAATGTCAACAAAACAAATTAGGCACGCGTACAAAAATGCCGATGGTAATTACAGACACACCCAGTCAACCTTTCGAAACATACAATTTAGATATAGTAGGACTATTAAGGGTTGTGAAAGAAAGCAATCGATACACTAACTCATCTTACAGAATACTTGCGGCAGCAAGAGCAGCGAGCCCTTATCTAACGGGCAACATAGAGAACTCCGTAGAAATTCGGAACTTCGAGAACCAACCGGGAATATATTTTGAAAACGTGGGAAACTTACACCTCTACAAAGACACGTGGAAATTAGTGTTAAAAATCAATATGATACCTTATTATCTTCGCGAAGAAAAATTAGCATCATATTGCAATAAGTTGACGCAAATTTGTTTGGCGCACCAGGCATGGCACGCAACAATTTGCCGAACATTTATAAATACAATCACGCCGAAATTCCGATCGATTACAGGGAAATTAAATCCCATACGAGCGACATTAGGAGTAGAACAGAGACCAAAACGCGGTCTTATCAACGGCTTAGGAACAGCAGGAAAATATTTATTCGGATTAATGGATGCTAACGACGAGGAACGTATAAATGTACACCTCGAAAAATTAGAGAAAAGCGAAACAAGAGTTTGGCATGCATTATCGCAGCAAATACAAATAATTAATTCCAGTATAAAAATATTTAACGATAGCTTTGGTAACGTTGAGCAACGAGAAAAACTTTTAGCAAAAGCGATAGCACAAGTAGAACAAATGTTAAATACACGTCAACACACACAAGACGTTAGGGAACAGATGGACGAACAATTTACATTAATCACATTAATGATAGATAACTTACTAGAAGACGTACAAGACTTGACGCATTACGTAACAGACATACGCAAAGGACTAATAAACACCAACGTATTATCATTCGCGCAAATAATTCAATACTTGCAGGAAGCATTACCACACCTGCCAGTAGGTTTAAATTTTCCAATCCCCCTAGACATACAATCGGGATATCTTTTAGATCGGGTAACAGAAGTCAAAGCATATAGTCGGCAACGTTCGATAATTACTGTAATCATAATACCCCTCATAGGGACACAAATATTTCAAATTAAAAGAGTACACCCGATACCAGCGCGTATGAACAACAGTACATACGCTATAATCGAGACAAGCGAGCGTTATGCGATAGTCGACGAAATCCGACGCGAATATGTATCGCTAAGCGAAACAGATATACAAGCATGTAAGACAACCAAAACCCAGTTTCTGTGCTCATCAAGACATCCAATTTACAAAATTTATCCACACGGACCGTGCGAAGTACGCATGTACAATAAAATCAATAAACAACCAGAAAAGTGCAAAACAAGGCTCCTCAAATTAGAAAGGACCTTATTACTAGAATTAGAAGCACCAGAAACATGGATTTTCGTTGCCCCAAAAGAAGAACCGTTAGCAATAACCTGCAACGGGAAAGGCACCATACATAAAATCTTAAAAGATTCAGGTATATTAGATATAAAAGGTAAATGCATAATTTCGACATCAGAAGTAACAATAGAAACAGTACAAGAATTCAAAGAAAAGAGACAGCTAGATTATTTACCAGCATATAATTTAACACTTAACCTTACTCAAGAGGTAGCCGAAAAAATTACACGAAACCAAGTAGCAGAAATAGACCTCCAACCGATAATTAGAAATCCAGAAGAACTAAAATTAGCGAGCACGCAGCTAACAGCGTTACAAAAAGAAGTAGATACGAATCTTTATAATAATGAGTACCACACATTCGCGTACCCCCCACTCGTATCAATAGGAATTATAATCTTAGTAGTAGTAGCGCTCTATACCATATACTATAAACGAAAACAGCGTAAAAACCGCGAGTTATCAATAGAAGTAGAAACTAACGAGAGTAGCTATAATAGGCCGGTTCTGGCTCAGTGGTGAGGGGGGTGCGGGGATGCAGGGGGATTCGACTCCAGCGAGGGGGGGGGGGGTAAGAGCCGTGACTCGAAGAGGGGGGGGGGATGACGCGATGCCGGATATTGACACCTAGCGATAAGAAGAAACGAATCGCATAGTTTATGTTCTCGGTATCCGATGCCACCTAAGACCATAGCGTGCATATTATTCGGAAGTTTACATTACAGGTCGAAATGATTACGTTTGACCAAAGCAAATTTTATCGCCCCTTCGAGCGCGCAGCGTTCTCTTCATTAGTCGAGAAACCACCGTCCTTATTAGTCCTACGGCTAAGATCGGTTGGAAAAAATAACGCGTGTGCTTCTAACCATTCTTTCATTCGTGTAACATGTCACCTAAAACATTAGTGAACTTATCGTGGCCACTCATCATAAACCTATATTTGGGTGGATTCTTTAGTGGTGAAAATAAAACGATGGTCGAACATTTAATGTCTATGGACACAACTAGTTACGTATGCGTATACTACACGAAGAGATTCAGTCAAGCGGTGCAACGGTGGCCTATACGCGCTACACCCCGAAAGATATTGGAGATAATAAATGAGGACGAATATCGCATAGTGTACGCGGTGGCGGACGAATAAAGCAGCATTATTGAAACACGTTCGTCGATGTAAAAGTTTCATTTAAGAGCTGACCAAAGAAAGCGACGTTGTCACCTCCTCTCAACTGCCCGATTTCTTGACGATATACTTCATTAGTCGAGAGACCATCGTACCCATTTGACGTGCGGAGACTACGCCTGAGAGAGGACATTTTTGTGATTTATCGAGCATCATGCAGTGCGACCAAGGGAAACGTGTTACTAGCGATACTTTTTCGTTCCAAAATAAAAGAAGAAGAAACTTCACGGCGTAAGTACATGACAAAAATACTTTTATTTTAAAAACTTCTATTAGAAAATTTACTAATCTCTATTCGATTTTTTTATTTAGTGAACCAGCATCATCATCGGTCGAAGAGAGACCCAAAGTTTCACGCATCCTCGGCCGAAGATACGCTTTAACGAGCGCCTTCTTCAAGTATCTCGAAATCGGCATAAATGTGGGGAAAGACAGCTTCATTGAATTGGCTCTAGGAGATGTCCGAGGAAACGAAATATCTTTTTCAATGTACGCGTGGAAAGAATTATTGAAGGTGAAGGCAACGATAAACCAATTATTCGACACCTTCACGCCCGCGCTACCAACAAATGAAGTTATAAAAATCGGTGACAACGGTGATTTAACAGTGCAAATCGTTCTAATAGCCGGTGAAAAAAAAGTTATAAAGATATCTGATAATAAAACCTCCATTTTTCTTACCGAACAAACCATGAATAAAATGTACGACTTCGAGCAGTGTATAGATCATATGTTTTCTTGGTTATCGGAGAATATTACGTTGGTACATAGTAAATACGTGCGTTTTGTTGAAATTGTAAAAGAATCGTATACGACGGACTATGTAAACGCTATAATGCGCGATGAAACGTTTGAGAGGCATTCTTTGATCGATTGCGAGCTGCTAGTCATATGTTTAAAAGTGATCTTGTACGATGCATTGAAATGAATCGACGGACTATGTGAACGCTAAAATAAAAACGTTTGAGAGGTATTCTTTGATCTTGAATAAATATATAGAACAACATTATGTAAAACCCATACAAATATTTTTTCTCCTTCCATCCCATTAGGGAGTTCCTGCTAATCTAAACATCCTTGCGATAAAGAGAGGAAGCATAGGTGCGAGAGAGGAAAAAATCAGAGTTTTAAATACTTTTATTATATAGATTCATTTTTGTACTACATGGTTTTATAATAATAATTGAATTACATAATATTTTTAACGATGCTCGTCAGCGGGTTGTACTCGACTATGCGATCGTGTATGATTAAGCAATGCGCCGTGGTATCGGACGGCAAGTTCTCCTTACACTCGAACTCTAGTCGTATGTCAATCATCCCACTCTTCAGAGATTCGTTTTGCCGCATACAATTTATAGCGACGAAGGGTCCGTATGTCTTAAAATTTTTGATATCGAGAAGAGGTTCTCCGTGTCCATAGTAAGATTCTTTAAATTTCGCGTACATGTCGTAAAGTACCGCGTATTGATTCTTGTCGAAGTCGAGGTTCATGCTGTCGTACGGATAAGTTTCGGCATTCAGATAAAGTCGTACGTTCTCGAGTTTACAACTATCGAATTGGGACATCATTTTATTCGCATTGTTCTTACGCGCCGTCTGCAGAGCGAATATCACGTATCGCGGTTTTTCTGATTGCGTCGTAGTTTTTATCGTCCACGTATGCTTCGTGGTTCTTGGTAGTACAGGGTACTCGTAAAGATCCCACGATCGAAAACTCATGCTGATCGACCGTCCGCTCTCGAGAACGCGTAACATGGATAATCGATGCAGCTCTTCCAAAGCAATGTGAGGCATGCGCCATTGAATCTTACGCAATTTCAGTACTGGCTTGAGATTTACCGAACCAAACAGCGCATCCGTGTCGTTTCGCGCGCGGACCAAAATCAACTCGTGACTCGCATGCATCACGATGCGCTTGTAATCCTCGCAGAAACCGAATAGCATGCTCAACGGTACGCAGAAGTTAAAATCTGTCGGAGCTTTGTACACGTGCGTTCTATCATTCTGGTAATTCCAACCGGCATTGGACAGCGCATTGCTTCTCTCCGTTGACAAACTCAAGTGGTTCTTCAGAGTGGTCGTTATCCCAGGATTTCTCGTACGGTCGATCTCGAAACCGTTCATTTCGTATCGAATCTCATCGAACATAAAGCTGACGCAATTATTATCGAGAATTATGTATTCGTTGCTTCCGTCGGGTACACCTTCCGGGAGGCTCAATTCACCTTCCACGTATAGGTAACTCTGAGACGGTAGCGTGTACAGCTCCTGGTGCTGAATGGGTATTCTTATTTCATCGCCATTTCCGTACCTACTATTGGCGTATGGACTGTACGTGTGCAGTTCAACTTTCGTTATACGATTGTCAAAGACCGGTGCGCTCATCACGTCCAAGATATTATCAGACATTTTCTTCTTCTTTATTTTTTACTGCTTGTCGACGATTAAACCCAAAGACCGTAGAAATTTCACGTTCTCGGTACGCAACTTCTTCTTCTTCGAATCAGCTGACGAAGCAGCGGGAATATATGTAGGCTTGTTGTTGTCGTTAACGTAAAGGTTCTTACGATCGTCAAAATGGTCGTAGGTCGACTCGTTTTTACCGTAGCGAAAGATTAGCATACTACCGATCGGGCGCGATACGTCGACGCACGTGTAATCGCACCGTTATCTCTTCTCCGCGAAGGTCTATCGGATGTCCGTTCTGATCCACGATTCGAATGATCAGATCGTCTATTGCTCGTACGGCGATCGGCAGGTAAATGATTCGTGGTGGCGTTTCCGATATCTTATATCCTGGCGGTACTTGCGGAGAAAATTCGTGTATCGTGCGTACGAGTTTGTCGTTACTGTACGAGCCGGTGGTTAGGTTGCACTCGACTCGAATCATGTTAACGTTTATGATATTTACGGGCGTGTCCGATTCGTGCCACTCGTTGGGCGACAAGACGCGATTCCTAGAAAATCCCAGCAGAGATCCGACGCACTTTGGTTTCGTGAAGTCGATTCTGAACGAGCAGCGAATCTCGCTCTTCATGGTATTGTTATTCGCTCGCACCTCGATAGGGTACTCGTCGATATTGCTCGATTCCACCTTGGGATATCTTTTCGTTATTTCTCTCCTTAAAAACTTATTGATTGCGTCCAACTCGTACGAACCGTCGGGAATCGAGATCTCTTCGTTCTTGTCACCGAAATAAAACTTATTGTTATTATTCGCGCTGATATTTGGGATCGTGTTGTACGTCTCGAGACACACGAGACCGAGTTCGTACGCGCCTACGTCGTTCAGGTCTATGGGTGGAAAATATCTCGTGGAGAGCACGCTGCTCCTGCCCGTTAACGTGAAGGTCAGCGACATGGTCGAGTGCGAGGATGACAATGAAACGTTTGTTTCGTTCGTAGCGAATTTATTTTAAATTTTCACGAAGAAATTTTACGCACAATTGTCCGCATATGCTCTCGTCGTAGTTTTGAAAACGCGCATGGTTGTACGTGACTTTCGCATCTTCCCCAAAGTATTCGATAAGTTCGTTGGGCGGTCGAAGGTCCCCGAAGCTATCGAAGTACTCGACGTTCGATCCTCGCTTCGCGTACGCCACCCAATGCGTTCCAGGGCCGTAGCCATCGTCCAAATTGACGATACCGCACTCGTTCGCCCATACCTTCTTCGGTAACTCGTCGCGCATAAATACTCCTCGAAAATATCGTAATTTTTTACAGGAGTTTCGTAGTTGAACGTCGGTCGTGAATCCGCTGTCGCGAACTATTGCTTTTTTGTTGGACTTTTTTTTTTTTTTAAGCATTTCTTCTTCTTCTTCTTCTCGCTTAAGCCTTCTCCCTGTTTGTAGGGCGAGAGATAAAGACCGTGACCTTCCATAGCTCGATTATGACGCTGCAACTCCGCCAGCTGTTTCTTCACGGCTCTCGCGTCGTTCACGGCCTTCGCGACACCCGCCGCACCACCGGTCAACGCTCCGATAGCCGATAAGGCCGGTAATATGAACGGTAGAAAGCCCCCGCGTTTCGCGATAGGAAGTTTCCTCTTCTTCTTCTTCGCTCGCCCTCTCAATCCCATACCGAGTTTCGTTTTAGCTTTCATGGCGGACCAGACCGCGGTCGACGAAACCCTCTCACCCAACGAAGCGTCTTTCGCCGTTATACGCTGCCGCGCTCGCTCGGCTAAAATTTTATCGGCCTCGTGGCGACTTTCGAGATCCTTGCGCTTTGAATATGCTATATCGTGTTCTTTACACGCTGCATCCAGCGGATTTACACCGCGATCACCGCGAGCGAGTCTACTTTGCAGTCGCGTTCCGGGCCCGCAAAATTGATAGCCGGGTATATGTAACTCGAAAGGTAAAGCGTTTATCGCCATGTTTAAGAGGCCTGATCCTCTCTTCGTTGTATGCATAGATAACAGTCCTTGATCATAGACGGTGGCCCATCTATCTGCGTTTGATCGTTCGGACGAGGGTAGTGCTCGAAGCACCAACGACACGCTTGTACTTCCGGATCGGCTTTTATATGACTCGGTAACTTCTCCCACACGTGAGGTATCTGCCTCTCAAAGAGTGTCAATAGGATTACTTTTGGAACCTGCTTCAACTCCTCCGCGGACAAATCTAACAATGTTCGTTCAATTCGCATGTTCGGGCAGAAAATGAGTCGCGGAGCGACTACGCACCCCATATAAATAGCACGCGTACCCCCTCGCGCGGAGAGTATTATCATCGATCGAGCATCATGCGATTCGTAAAGCAGCCCATCGATATACGCGTTACCGCAAATCGTACGTTCGAGGAAGAACAACAATTTCGAAAACACGGTCCACTGTTACCGTGTAGCATACGCGGTGTGATATGCGGTCCATCCAATTGCGGAAAGACGAACGCGATGATGAGCTTGCTCGAGAGCCCGAACGGTCTGCGATTCGAAAACGTCTACGTGTACTCAAAGTCGTTGCAACAACCAAAGTATCGGTACTTGGAGGATGTACTAACGTCCGTGGAAGACATTGGTTACTTTCCTTTCTCGGACAACACGGATATCGTTCCACCTTCCGAGGCTCGAGCCAATTCGATATTCATTTTTGACGACGTCGCGTGCGACGAGCAAAACGTCATGAGGGAGTACTTCGCGATGGGTCGGCACTCGAGTGTGGATTGTTTTTACCTGTCGCAGTCGTACGCAAGAATACCGAAGCATTTGATTCGCGATAACGTCAATCTAGTGATATTGTTTCAACAAGATGGAACGAATTTAAGACGCGTGTACCACGATCACGTGAACACGGATATGTCGCTGGACAAATTTAACGATCTTTGCGCGAGATGTTGGAAGCGAAAGTATGGATTTCTCGTGATAGACAAGGACAGTCCTATGCACGACGGTCGCTATCGACGCGGATTTAACGAATTTGTCGTTGCGTAGCTAGTTCAGTCGATCAACGTATTCTCTCGAAGGTACATCGATCGTCGCTATGGAACAAGCAAAGACGTTAGTAGACGACGACGACGGCGGTCTTCCCAGCGATGCGAGGGAGGCTATCGCGAGAGAAATCGCAGAGACGAGCGCGACGATACGCAAAAAACATTTAGCCTTGAAGAACATGAAAATGACTAGGGACAGCATGCTCGAAACTACGTTTAAACCGATAGTCGGTCCGTTGAAGCGATTGGTCGAAAATACGACATCGTTGTCAAAAATCTCATCTCTTCCCACGGAAGAGTTAAAACCGATGTCGCCAGCACAACCTTCGACGATGGCATTTGAAACACCGGCGATACAGGTCGTAAAACCGATCGTACGAAAGGGGACGAAGCGCGCGGGTACGCGTCCGACGCTGATCGAGCCCAAGAAAGCCCGTTTCGTCGACGATGACGATGGATTTCAGCCGCCGATACATATCGTAAGGCCGATCGCGCGAAGCGTTACCAAGCGCAAGGGAACGCGCCCGTACGAGTGCGACGAAATCAAGAAAGCTCGTGTCGACGCCGATGATGGCGAATTCCCACCTCCGATACAGAACGTAAGACCGAACGTAGGAAAGATGCCCAAGAGCAAGAGGATGCGTTCTACGCCGTACGATCGCAACGATGTCAAGAAAGCTCGTAACGAGAGATTCCCACCTCCGATACAGGACGTAAGACCGAACGTAGAAAAGATGCCCAAGAGCAAGAGGACGCGTCCGACGCCGTACGAGCGCGTCGAAGACGATGATGATAAAAGCGACGAATTAGATGCGTCGCGAGATGATTCCGACCTTACCTTTTCGTCCGATTCTTTCGAAACATCGGCGCGCAAAGGCGGTTTGTTACCTAAAAACAAGCGTGCGTCGAAAAACCCGACGGACTACGTTTATTGGGACGATCCGAACGAACTCGTGGATCGACTGAGATTGCTCGTTTCCTCGCGAAACGCTGGTCATACGGGTCACGATAACGAAATCGTATCTATAATCGAGGAACTCGGCGAAGCTGGTTTGATTATAAATTGAGCGCTCCGTCGATCGTCGAAACAGTAGCTTGTAAAATGCCGATCAATAAATTTGGAACGTCGCTACGGCCGAAGGAGAGCGTCTCCGGTTCAACGTTCCCGTTCAGAAATTACGTACGCGATAACGCCTTGTGTTTGGACGAAGACGATGACGCATTTAATGCCAGAGGTGCGAAGATTAGGCGCGTGGCAGAGCCGGTGGAAGATCGTGACGTCACGACCATGTCCTACGTCAAGGGCGTTCTAAAGGACGCTACGAAAAACATCGAAGCTCTCACGACCATGAAATACGACGCGTTAAAGAACGAACTGGAGAAATCAATGACCGAACGCCTAAACGCATTCGACGAAGACCTCCACGCTCAGCGTGTGGCGTGTATCGAAATATCGAAGAGAATGAAAGCGCAAGCGAAAGGCGAGATGGATGATGTCATCAAAGAACGGATACTCGAGCATCACGATACGATTACAAAAATGCTAAAGTTCGAACGAGATCAAATCGAGAAACTGTTGTACGAAAAGATGAGCATATTGAGCGAACGAATACATCGTAACGGCGAACAGATGCGAGCTTACGGGAGTGCGTTACGGGCCGAGTTGGTGACTATAAAATAAGAGAGAGGGAAACATTGATCAGTCGTCGATCGAAAGTTAAACGATGCATTTCTCGCTATGCCTATAAAGATAAGGAAGAAGGTGACGGAACAAAAGATATCGTTAGATGATGCGAATAACGAGCGCTGTGTCAAATGTATGGATTGTTTTGTACGCGTGCTGGAAATACTTTTTCGCTATAAGACGACGGAAGGTCGGTCGGTCGCGACATGGAGAGAGTGAAATTGGTAGACGAGTTGCATGCACCTGCGAGGCGTAACTTTCGTACGCGGATTCGACGATCTCTGGCAGGCTGACTTGGTCGACGTTCGTTCTTACGCGAAACAAAACCGCGGGCATCAATACATACTCACCGTTATCGATGTGTTCAGCAAGTACGCGTGGGCGATCCCTCTAAAGAATAAAAGCGGAAGCGATACGGCTAAGGCCTTTGCTACGATCGTACGGATGGATGGACGAATTCCGAAAAATTTGCAAAGCGATATGGGAAAAGAATTTTATAATACGGATTTTCAGTCTATCATGAAGAAGCACGATATAAATCATTACTCCACGCACAGCGTCATGAAGGCCTCCGTGGTGGAACGCTTCAATCGCACGCTCAAGAACGCGATGTGGAAGTCGTTCTCGTTGAACGGTACCTATAGCTGGATCGGAGCCCTTCCCACTCTGGTGTCCGATTACAATCAACGAAAACATCGAACCATAGGAATGCGACCTATCGACGTGACTCGCGACATCGAGAGTCGTCTCCTGTCGAACGTATACACCTACGACAAGCTTAAAAACATGGAATCGGCGAAATTTCGAGTCGGTGACAAAGTACGCGTAAGCAAGTTCAAGACGGTGTTCGATAAAGGGTACACGCCAAATTGGTCGGCGGAGGTGTTTGAAGTTACGGCGATAAAACCAACGATTCCGGTGACGTACTTGCTAAAGGATTACAAGGGAAATTCTATCGCGGGAGGATTTTACGAGTACGAACTACGAGCGACCGCGTGTCCGGACGTACACCTCGTCGAAAAGGTGTTGCGTAAGAAAGGAAGTAAGATGTACGTGAAGTGGTTGGGATTCGACGCTTCTCATAATTCGTGGATCGACAAGAAGGATGTACTGCAATAACGAAATCACACACAAATATATCTATGTATTTTACGAAATATGTCTTTTTATTTCTCCGACGTACCATGACTTAAATGCCCTTACTTCCTCTAAAGAACAATGCATCCTTTGATTATTTTTTTTTGAATATTTAATTCGATGTAACGAGCAACTTTCATTATTATAATTATTATTATTTATTAAAATGTTAAATTTAGGACATCCCAAGTTTTCTAAATTGATATTGGAGTATCCCATCCGTTGTAGGAGATCCCTCTCCAAGTGACCTCCCTTATATCCGATGATTGGAGCGCCTAAATATTTATCTATATGGTGGCGTATAACGCCCTCCAAATCGTCCTGCACGTATTTCTCGCATCCTTGATCCGCAAACGGTATTCCATGTATATTATGAAATACAAAGCTGAAAGAGAAAAAATAATGTTTTATTAGATTTCATTATAAAGAAAGGAAATAAATGATTTACATATGCTTGAGAGTGAAAAATTAAAATACATACTTTACCGTTCTCTTGTCTTTCTCGGAAAGATCACCGAAACGTCTTCTTAGGAGGAAATGCTCAATGCAAAAATTATCGTCGTATATATTGACTATCGCTAATTCTTTGCATAGGAATTTGTTCTCGATAAAAAACCCGTCCATATCCATTATATGAGTAATCTGAAGCAATATACGTCACTAATTATATTTTATGTATGTGCATTAAATTGTGGGGAAAACGTCACATCTTACTTACGCATGGTCCTTCGAACGCGCTATGTCCCTGCTTCTCCATCTTTCTCTTTTCGATTATCTCCTCTCTCTCTCTCAACGTAAATTGACTCACTTGTCTCGACTGTAAGAAATGAGGAGATTAATTATGATCAATTTTTAAAAACAGAAAAAACTACACGTAACTTTATTTTCACTCACAAGCTTGTTATATCCGGATTGCTGCTTATTCTTCACTTTTTTCTTCACTTTAACTTACTCGACGTATGGTTCTATGCACAGCAAGAGACTGAGACCGATCGTGAACGCGAGGTATAACGTAAACTTTTTCGCCCCTTATCTCATCGACACCCGAAACGCTTACGGACCATTGAAATATCATGGCGCGTCAAATAAACCTCGCGTGGTTCGAAGGATGGTGCAGGCGTTTCAATAGAATACATTTTCAACGTTCTACAACATAGTGTTCTCCTAATTTTATAAGAAGATGCGATCAAAAAAGCAACTTATATTTAATTTTTACGAATCCGTTTATTAAAATTTTCATACGCTACATATTCGACTCTTCTCTCCATCCGTTCCGCGGCTCTTTTCCTTTCTCATTCCCTTTTTTCACCCCTCTTTTTTTCATCCGCTATATACCTATGCGCTTGAAGAGCAATGGCTATACCCTTATGATCTTTCACGATGCCGTTATCATCATCGTCATTGCTATCGTCGTTGTCGCTACTATCCTCCTCGTCGCTACTTTCAGAGATCGAAACGTAGACATCGTTCGGGAAGTGCTGTCGGTGCAATTCCTTTATTCGAATTTTCTTGAGCTCCTTCTTATAGGCCTCTCTGTCGAAATCAGCTGCATCAATCTATAATTAAAAAATTGGCTACGTACATTTGCAAACATGTATACATGAGCACGAGTTTCGTATACTTACGCTCTTCGACCGCATTCGTTCTTGCCGCTCCATTATTCTTTTATAGCAATCGAGGAGTCCAAACCTCATTTCTCTAATATACTTCTCTCTTTTTTCTTCTTCTTCTGACGTCTTGCCTGCCTGTTCTTTCACAGTCACTAACACTAGACTATACTATTACGGGAAAAAAAATGTTTTTCCAACCGATCTTAGCCGTAGGACTAATAAGGACGGTGGTTTCTCGACTAATGAAGGAACGCTGCGCGCTCGAAGGGGTGATAAAATTTGCTTTGGTCAAACGTAAACTTTTGAACGTGTAAACTTCTTAATAATATGCACGCTAGGCTATCGGATATCGAAAGATACCGAGAACATAAACTATACGATTCGTTTCTTCTTATCGCTAAGTGATGATATTACTTACCGGAACCTTCGCTTCTCATAATTCGTGGATCAAGGATGTATTGAAATAACGAAATCATCCAAATATATATGTATTTTTTTTTACTAAAATATGTCTTTTTATTTTATTCCTCCATGTATGTATCTATCAATAGCGTAATGTCCCCACGGAAGCGTACGAGTGGAGCCGGGTACGATGAATCGCTTATCGTCGTGCGAGCTAAGCGCTAGTTTTCGCTCGCGGATCGTGTAAACGTTGTGCCGTTCGGACGCGATTCGATTTTGAATGATTATCTTTTCCACTTTGTCGTTCAAACATCGAAGATAATCGTCGAACTCTATACTCTTAGTCGTTACGTTCCTCTTTACACCTTTGATTTTCTTCGTAATGCTGTCGCTTACTCCTTCGCAATTACTTACACGGAAGGCGTACATTTTCGCTCTCAGGCCAACGAATTCGGACATAATCGCGCCATTATTTTCATCCTTCATCATACCTAAAACTTTTTTATTCGCTCGCGGTATACGATACGGATTATTTTCGGCGTAGTCGCTGGTGTCGAAGCGATCTATGTCTCGCCTTATTATCTCCTCGTAAGCATCGTCGCATTCGAGCTCGTAAATCAAACTATCCGTATCGGTGTACATAATTTTAGACTTACCGGGGAGACGCGATTGCATGTAACCGTAGTGAAAATCGTACAGACATACTTTCGATATGTCCAAGATACACATTCCTACGTACGCCGGCTTGCACAATTTAATATTTAACCTACTCAATTCTATCGCTACTACATCTTCCGAAAATATCGTACGGCTATGAAAATTAGGTTTCGCGATCAACGCTTCCGCACCGAATCGTCCATCCCACCGCGTAACCAGTTTCACGTCCCTATGATTGCGCACGTTCTCCATCGTTTTACCGAACACCGCGTTATTCATTAGTTTGAATAAATTTTTTTGAAAATCGTTAGTCGTGCGAGTACGAAATTGAGTGTTTAAGTCGATGTACTTGCGCAACCAGCACGACTGCTGGAATTCTAAAATACGATGTATCTTCGTCAACTTTAAGCCGTGTCTCAAGCACTGTTGCAGATAACGATAGTGTATCACGTATCGTTCCTTAGGGTTTACCGTAACGAGTAATTTTTGACCGCGTTTACCCGGTGGCGTATCTTGAAGAGGGCAAAACGGAAGATCGACGTGCGAATCGTGAAGCTCGCGCGGATATTCCAAATCAACCTCTAAGATATATCCTACGGGTCCGTCCTCCGAAACCGAATTTACATCGAACTCGAGCAAAGATCGCCCCTCGATCCATTGGAATGCCCCGTGCGGAAGAGGCTGCGACATCGCCCAGCCGTATAAATTGTTTACGTCGAAGTACATGAGGTACGTGGAAGGTTTCGACGGATCGTACGTTGTCATATATTTGTTGTTTGCGTGCGAGTATCTGTGAGAACACTGACTCAGCCCGCCGCGTATCCCTCGCTCGACGAACATATACATATCTATATCCGTCAACAGAGTGAGTGTAATTTTTGTATATTTTAGCATTACGTCCCACGCGAAGCCCGGAAGAGTAAAGTAGTGAGCCGGATCTAGCTTGTAGCTTTCGATGCAATCGTTTCGGAAATTCTCAAAAATATCGGCTAGTAGCATCACGTCAATTTTTAAGTACAAGTCGCTGTACTGTCCCAACGTTTCGGTGTGGAAGCGCGTCCAAACGTTAACGGCGTGCGCGTAATCGGTATCGGATATGTCGCTATCGTTCAATCGGTTGTAAAACGCGTCGCGATCTGGTAAACGCGTCTCGCTTAATTTATCGTAAGACGTTACGTAGTCGTATGGAAAAATGCCCTTCCTGGTAAGAAGATCGAAGTCGTCGTTGCTGAGCGAATGAAATTGCGTTCTTAAATTTTTTAATTTATCTTTCTCGAGATAAGAAGCTAATTTGTCGAGACTAGAGCTGAGAAATTTAAACGAATCTATGAATCTAAATTTGATGTATTGCATAGCCTCGCTCTTCTTATCCATCTTACGAACGTTCTCTCCACCCGTTTCTTCTACTTTTCTACGCGTTTCGTCCATGTGTTTCGTGAAAGAGATGTACTTTTCTTTGGTTATTGGTAGTAGGTCTACCTTACCATTGAACGCGGTGGCGAGTTTCTTTATGACAAAGTGCGCGTCGTAACCTGACAAATTGTGAAAGACCACCGGTACCGTGAACGGTATCTTGTAATTCAAATTACAACTCGAGTGCGCCGGACCTCTATATGCACCCGAAAGATGACAATGATCGCGTACTTTGGTCTCGTCGAGAAAAGAGTTCTCGCAAATGTGACAAATGGTGGATCTACGAAATTCCCTTTCCTCTTCCGCGGTGAGTCGCGTCATCGGAATAACTTTTCGAAAAATTGAATCGAGTCGATGTCCTAACTCGCGCATCTCTTTCACGAACCACTCGATGCAGTCGGATTCGTCGCGATACGATCGATATTTACACAATGACGCGTCGTACGAGCAATGTAAGTAATATCCTACACTGTACGCGCGGTGATGCTGATAGGGTTGCGTGCGTCGTTGATCTTCACCCGTATTAACGTTCGCGAGCAAGCACTCGAAATCCGCATAAATTATAAAGGGAATGCGTTCCTTGCGCGAGAAATTTTCAAAGCGCAAGTAGTTGTCATCGTTCGTGGGAAGCGTTATCGCGCAATCGTTGAGTCGTTGACAATCGACGGTGTGGGCCTTCAATTTATCTTCCGATATGAAGTAATGGAGACATCTAAAAAACATTTCAATCGTTAAATCCTATCGTGATAGTTACTTTTATACGGAGAATAAAAGATAGATCTCTAACTTACCGATCGCAAATATATTTTCTATGCTGTCTACCGTTAATCTGTCTGGAGACCAATCTCGAGAGATTCCTTATGCACACGAAATGATTCCGAGTCGATGTTTCAAGGAGAAGCAGGTTCGCGTGTCTTTCTCGTTTTCTCGAAGTCAGATGTAGCGGCTCGCAGAGACTCTCGTTCCAGCCGTATACGTTAACGGAAACGTCGTTGCGACGCTCAAATTTCGCAATTTGCTTCAGCGTCATGGGTAGTTGAAAGCCCTCGGTGTTAAGTACGTCGGAGTAATGCGGATAGGAAGATTCTCTGTCCACGTTATGTCTAGCCGGATATAGGCTCGCTACAACCGAACGGAAGAAGCAAGCGTTGTCGTCGACGCCGTTGCACTTTACGTTGACGATCGCTTTCTTCAGTGCCAGCTCTCGCGGTATCGAAAGGTTGCATCCCGCGTGCATGGGCTGGTACTTGTTAACGTTTACCATCAGGCACAATATTTTGGTTAGCGTCCACCCACTGTCGCGCTCTTGAAATTCTTCCATAGCCGTCAAGATCGGCTCTATCACATCCTCCGTGTACCATCGGCGTAAATTCGATGTCGCGCAGACCTCGCGATTACGCGTATTGAAACTTTTAACGTCGGTGTTCCCATTCAACATGAACTCCGCTTCCAATATCGCGTTGACTTTAATACAATTGTGTGCGTTGATGGCGTCCGTAACCCGACTCGTCACCATGCGACGCGCGTCTTTAAGAAATTGTCGCGTATCGATGTGTTCGATGTTAATGACGGCGCCCGTGAGAATTCGATTTTCAAAGGCCGACTCGATGTTCTCCCAAGTAAGGGAGGACGCTCTCGCGCCGCGATTCCTCTCGTACAAGCCTCTGCCCACTCGCGAAAAGCGTTTTTGCATCAAAACTTTTGCACATGTCAACCGCGTGATTATCGATGTTATGCATCGTTTCGTACCGATCGACAAGTTGTCCGTTTCGTTTCTCAAATAGGCGATGATATTTCCTTGGGCCTCGTCGCACTCGTGCATCCACTCGAGATATTCGTTTCGAGTACGCGTTAGCTTTGACTTGGCCGTTAAAACTCGGTAAATGTTTTTTATATTATCCATCTTGCGAGGATACCGTTCGTCACTAGACTATATTACGGGAAAAAATGTTTTTCCAACCGATCTTAGCCGTAGGACTAATAAGGATGGTGGTTTCTCGACTAATGAAGAGAACGCTGCGAAGGGGTGATAAAATTTGCTTTGGTCAAACGTAATCATTTCGACCAGCGAGTTCGAACGTGTAAACTTCCGAATAATATGCACGCTATGGTCTTAGGTGGCATCGAGAACATAAACTATGCGATTCGTTTCTTCCTATCGCTATAGAAAACGCTGCGCGCTCGAAGGGGCGATAAAATTTGCTTTGGTCAAACGTAATCATTCGAACGTGTAAACTTCCGAATAATATGCACGCTATGGTCTTAGGTGGCATCGAAAGATACCGGTCATAACATGCGATTCGTTTCTTCATATCGCTAGGTGTCTATACCCGGCTTCGTCGCATCCACTCGAGATATTCGTTTCGACTTGGCCGTTAAAACTCGGTAAATGTTTTTTATATGGTCCGAGGATACAGTTCGTCACTAGACTATATTACGGAACAAATGTTTTTCGAATAAGATGAATGAAAGGAACGCTCGAAGGGGCGATAAAATTTGCTTTGGTCAAACGTAATCATTTCGACCTGTAATGTAAACTTCCGAATAATATGCACGCTATGGTCTTAGGTGGCATCGGATACCGAGAACATAAACTATGCGATTCGTTTCTTCTTATCGCTAGGTGTCAATATTACTTACCTCGCGTCATCCCCCCCCCCTCTTCGAGTCACGGCTCTTACCCCCCCCCCCCCCCCTCGCTGGAGTCGAATCCCCCCGCATCCCCGCACCCCCCTCACCGCTGAGCCAGAACCGGCCTATTATAGCTACTAACGAGAATAGACAACCGCCAAAAAGAAAACAAATAAAAAAAGAAAGAATTGACATAGCATGTAGAAGCGAACAAAAGCGAAAAATATCTATATAAGCATAAACGATTATATTAAAACATGTCATCGGGAAAAATAAACATTGTCAAAAAAAAAAAAAAAAAAAAAAAAAAAAAAAAAAAAAAAAAAAATAAAGAAGTAAAGAAATATATTTTCCTATAATATATAAATGAAGAATATATGTATAAACAAAATAAATACAAATAAAAGAATAAAGCATAAGATAAGAATATATATATATAGGTAAACGATTATATTACACATATGTTATCGGGAATAATTAAAAAAATTGTACTTTATAAATGCACAAGTATACCCAAAGGTAATCAAGCGTAAGAATGGTGGCACATTCTTTTTTCCCGCGGGGGAGGGGTGTTGTACCCGCGAGTCGCCTAAGCGACACAGTAGTATCATATTCAAGGCCGCCTTCCGAAGAGGCGACCCAAAAGTAATGTGTAAGCATTGCATCACCCAAGCGCCTGGACATCGCGAGTCCCGAGCCTAAGATGCAATTCAGCGATTCTCCCTTCTTAGCACCGAACGCTAAGGAGTGGCACGCGTAGAAGCGAGGAAACGAAGAGACAGATCATCGAGAGCGAGCAAAGAGTTAGGAGGGTTACTTGTGCCTCACCAATAACCAGTTATTTAATAAAAGTCATACTCACGAAGAACCTGATCTATACCTCAAACACCACCTTCTTTCCGCTTCCAAAGATAACCGGTAGCCGGCTTACGAGCGCGGATTACCATGCTTGGATAAAGACAATGACAACACGTGGTATGCTGCCTCTTGTGCAGACATCAAATTACTATTCAAAAATACATTAACGATTCTTTGAAACTTTTCTTTAACGGTTTTATTGTTATTATCACAGTCTGCAGCAGTCTCTCTTAATAATTTAGATAAGCCTCCTTCAATTTTAGTAATGTAATTAGTTACATAGTTAACAACTGCATATTCGTCAAGTATAAATTGAAAATCAATATTTGATTCGAATAATTGTAAAATATATTTGTTATAACTATTAATATTGACTTCACGACTTGATCTTTTCAAAAATACACGCCTTTGTTTTAAAGTACTCCGTATTGCTAAAATATATTCTTCTTCAGTCATATTTAATTTCTTGAGGATATCATCAAAACTCATTTCCATTTTCTTTGAATGCAAAAGAGTCATAAGCTCATCGATAGGTTGATATGATTTTGGAGCTTTTTCGTACTTATTCATTGGCTCTAAAATCATCGTTTTCCTCATTACGGGATAAGGCATATGGAATCTACACTTTTTATCCTTTTTTCCCTTATAACAAGTGTGATTATGTTTATGTATTAAAAATTTAATGTAAGGATTCTTTTCATCATATTCACAAATCAGAAATTGGTCGATAAATTTTATCAACTCATCATCATTAGTCCCATTATATGTAGGAGCATTGTTCAGCCATATTAATATATGTGTATGTGGACTGCCACGTGCTTGAAATTCAACCCTCTCATAACTATCTACAACAATATACTCGCCAAAAATACCTCCTTTTTGACGTAACAACCACATTAATTTATCAACTTTATGATCAAAGTATCGTGCGCACGTCACAGCATCATCTCTTATTAACTCAGTTTTGGTTTTTAAATCCAAATCAAGAGCCTCTCTTAAAGATATTGTGCGACCTTGATTGTACTTCACTAATGTTTGTATAAGCTCGGGCCAATGATGTTCTGCAGCAGATAATGTCAAAAAAAAGGTTGCTTTCCCTAGCTGTCGAATCATTGCCAATAAATTCTTTTTCTTTTGTTGCCAATAAGCTGGCGAAGAGCGAACATATTTTAACATTCTGTATCCGTCGTCGAAGTCAATACATTTATTCATAAAATCCTTATTTAAAACATCTTTAGCAAATAATTTTTTTACTTGTTTACCGGCCCATTTTTGTGTCCGTCTCAAACATATATTTATGCTAGATAAACATGAAATTTCCAAACTCTTTTTCGCCATGAATAAGATTCTAGAAGGAATACATGATCGACGATCATATCTTCTTGCTTCTGATTTAATACGATCCGCATAAGATATATCTTTCTGTAATTTCAATGAGTGTCCTGCATAAATTCTTGGGAAACACAATTCATCCAAATCATCAATTTTATGCCATGGTAACGGATTTTTATTTTGTCCTGGTGCAATAATATTAACAGTGGAAGAATGGCCTTCTACTCCCCCCACATTATTATCAATCAACAAAACTTCATCATTATTACATTGATGTAAGTCAATTGCTTCGGCAAAATCTGCTTTCTCTTTATCAATTATCAATGTTTCATGATAAATTTCATCATCATCAACTATGAAATTAATTTCTTGATCGTTATGACGTTCATAATTGTTCAGGTAATTTTCATCAACTTTAATTGCATATTTAATGTACAATGGTGTCGTCATCAAGTATTTTAATGCCTCACAAATTTTTCTTGGCCTCACTGTTTCAAACATATAATGACTTTTGTGATCAACATGTCTCTTGAGTTTTACCTGGATTGTATGCATTTCATTAAATTTACGGGGCAAAATTTGCAACATATCATTTAATTCTATTTGAATGTTAACTACACTGCCCTTTAAACCTAGTTGTGGATTCAGTGCATACGGTTTTAATGCCCGAATTTGCATAAAATTTAATATTGGAGCGACCATTCTTTCTTCAAGATCGTTCAAATCTTGTAGACACTTGGGGACTTTAATAAATTTAAGTCCATTGCTCGTTGATAATCGATATACTTTATTACGATAAGCATAATTTTTACATGTATTACAAATATATCCTGATGGGAAATTATTTACTTTTGCTAAAAATGAAGGATTATTTGAGCTGCCAATTCGTTTTTCGTTCAATTTTACAACAGAACATCTGAAAAAAAGACCTTCACAGCAGCAGCAAACAAATGAGGGTGTTTCTGCACGAAATTTAATATATTGGAGCTCAAGTTTTGCCTTTGGATCATTCTTATTATATGATAAATTTGTGAAGTAATTATATCTGAATTGTAATACATCGCTTTCTCTGTTTTTTCTTTGTCGTTCGCGATTTCGTTTTCGTTCACGTTTATAATAGTGTACATTTCTTCTTTTATCTCGAATTCTCCAAAAATTCTTTAATGATTCTTCATCTCGATAATTTTTTTTGTGTCTTGTTATTTTCATTCTTTTGACGTTTTGTTCCATTTCATTTATTTTATATGATTTATTCATACGTAATTTTTTGTTTCTATCAATATTATTTTTTCTTTCTCTTTTAATATATTTCAAAATTCTCCTCAAAATCTGATTTCGCGCTACATTTTGCACTCTTTCATTCGATATATATTCTTCACTTCTACGCAAAATCACATTTCTTTTCGTATTTTTGGCAATCTCTTCCTTAACATAATCTAATCTTTGTCTGAGCACGCGATTCCTTATAATGTTTTTCTTGCGTTCATTCACAATGTACTGCTTTTGATGTCTCAACATTTTCATTCTGATTGCATTCTTTTTACGCTCATTCACTGTATACTCTGTATTTTGTCGTATAATTTGCAATCGCTTTTGATTTTTTAACCGACTTCGAAAAGGAGGAGGTTACTCTATTCGACAGTGGGCGATCTTGCTTTTTTTTTTTTTTTTTTTTTTTTGTTTGTCCGGCCATAACTCCGTAACCGGTTGACCAATCAAAATGAAACCACTTCAAGTTGCTAGGTTTAGGTCTCCCATTGGTCCCGTTTAAAAAATTTTTCCGAAATGTTTATTATTAACAAAGTTATTGCAAAATTAGTGCTTTATTCTTGTTTGTCCGGCCATAACTCAGTGACGGATTGACCAATCAAAATGAAACCACTTCAAGTTGCTAGGTTTAGGTCTCCCATTGGTCCCATTTAAGAAATTTTTCCGAAATGTTTATTATTAACAAAGTTATTGCAAAATTAGTGCTTTATTCAGATTTATCGCAATTTCTTTTTGAATGGGATTGATTTATTGTAATGAAAGAAACTATTACTATCTTCTTAGAAATAATTAGCAGATATTAATTATATAAAAAATTTATTAATTGTTGCAAAATAATTTGTTTATTCCTCTATATCTCCTCAACGACTTCACTTATCGGAACCAAACCTTTTCGACCCTTTCGCAAATATTACCCACTCTCTAACGTTATGCGACACATCTTCAATTGTTGTTATGTTTAAATTGTTACTGCAAAATTATTTGTTTATTCCTCTATATCTCTTCAACGACTTCACCTATCGGAACCAAACCTTTTCGATCCTTTCGCAAATACTGCTCACTTACTAACATTATGCGACACATCTTCAATTGTTACTATGTTTAAATTGTTATTACAAAATCATTTGTTTATTCTTCTATATCTCCTCAACGACTTCACATATCGGAACCAAACCTTTTCGATCCTTTTGCAAATATTACCTACATAACTTTATTTCCACATCTTGATCGATTATACACTAAAAAGTATGAAATAAAAAAATTTTTAACAAAAAAAATAGAAACCGACTTCGAAAAAAGCGCTAAAAAGAGTGAAATAATTTTTTATGTATACCGACAATATTCGATTTCATCATTATCATACTCAGAATATTGCAACTTTTTCGGAGGCGACAGAAAATTAATTAACAGTACATTAATAGCAAGAAATTCACGGACATTGATGGATATTTATGTATTAGGCACTTACTCCTTTGTTCGTGAAAATGACCGTGTTGGAATATTTTGTGTCGCCGCCGAAAAAGTTGCAATATTCTGAGTATGATAATGATGAAATCGAATATTGTCGGTATACATAAAAAATTATTTCACTCTTTTTAGCGCTTTTTTCGAAGTCGGTTTCTATTTTTTTTGTTAAAAATTATTTTGTCACATTCATTCTCCTTGAATTCATTATTACCTCTCAATTGTGCTATGCGTTCACGATTTGTTTCTTTTTCACAATTAACATATATTGGACCATTCCTTAGATTTTGCATGCATTTTTTATTTCGCTCCTTTCGTAATTTCAAATTCTTCGTTTTACTTTCGCTAGGATCATTATTTTTTGTGCGGTAAGCATTTTTTTTCAATTTATTTAAGGCTCGTGTAGAACGACGTTTTGTTTTCATCTTGAAATATTGAATTTAGGACAATTATGTTTTTTGATGTGTCTTTGTAAGACAAATGTGGTGTGTCTTTCTATGAGACAATTTTATTGTGTCTTTTATAAGACAAATGTCGTGTGTCTTACTATGAGACAATTTTATTGTGTCTTTTATAAGACAAATGTCGTGTGTCTTACTATGAGACAATTTTATTGTGTCTTTTATAAGACAAATGTCGTGTGTCTTACTATGAGACAATTTTATTGTGTCTTTTATAAGACAAATGTCGTGTGTCTTACTATGAGACAATTTTATTGTGTCTTTTATAAGACAAATGTCGTGTGTTTTTCACATATACCTATTATACATCGTTTTTACTATAGAAACGTAGTATATTGAAGTATATATCAAATATTATATAATATAATATTGTATAACGTATTATACAATATTATAATACGTTATACAATATTATAATAAATTTTATTATTTATAGTAGATATAATAATATACAAAAATGTATTATATAATATTTAAAATTAAATATTACGTAATATCACTTAGTATATATTTTTTTATCACTATACGTACCAGATTCAATATTCCTAACCTATTCACTACGGATAGATAGATTATTGTATCGCATTTCGATTTAAAATAGACACTCGCTATAGCTAATGTGTACAACCGCCGTATTCAATGTTATTTGGTCAGCTATGTAAGACCTAGCTACAGAGGGAACAATGAAGAATTTTCGCGAACATTTAAATTCTGCTACGGTTATCTGAGCCTATATAGAAAAAAATGTATACATACTCCGTACGATAACTCGACTCTTCCTTATATTCCTCCTGTGGTGAGACTCGGATATCATACCTTTACCACATTTATATTTATTCCCTAAACTAACACATTTCAGGTACGTATATGTTTCCCCCACTTAGTCATATTGTACGGTCGGTTAATATTTGCTGTGCCTTCAGTTAAAATGAGTTCATCAAGCGACATGGATGTAAGTATTATTACTTTTATTTCCTTTTATTTTAACATGTAAACGTGCAATCATTTCCAGTTTGACTTTATTCTTTATACTTATGCCTTTCTTACAGACCGAAAAAATAGACAATATAATGGAGGAGGACGCTGACAGTAAGTAACAAAAATATGACATATTTTTTCCATTATTAAGGGGAGCTTATCGTGTAAATGGTTTCAAAAAAGCGCCATGTGTTGGAATTTGTTTAGAAAAAAGTATTCACTCTAATTTCATAAAAGCATATGCGTTTTTTTTATAGACAAGCAAAGATGTAAACGCACTGTTTTTATTTTATCTGAAAATAATCCATATGTATAGAGATCTAACCATATTACGAAGGGTCGTCGGTGTCATATTGGCGGGACGTCCAGTTCTTAGTATAGTTGTCTGAAAGTAAAAGACTAAAAAGATTATTGCTTTTTATAACAATACGTAACGACTGTAGCTGTAAATTGATCAATATTTTAACATTATATCGTTCTTTTCGAATAATTAACAATTGTAAGTCAAGTTTTTTTCAAACGTTCACCATTTCACCAAATACTCTTTTGTATTAACTATATTGCTACAGTCGCTGTGTATTGCTATAAAAAACACAAATCTTTTCAGTATTTTTGTTTCTGGCAACTATAACAGGAAATAGACGTCCCGCCATTTGACGGCTTCGACGCTTACAACGCTTCGTAGTATGGCTAAATCTCGTTATACACACATTATACCGAAATAAAAAAAAAATTGTGTTTACTTCTTTACGTGTCCATAAAACTAACGCATGTGCTTTTGTAGAGTTAGAGTGAATACTTTACTCTAACAAAATTCTCAAACGTGTCGATTTTTCGATCCATTTACACGATAAGCTCCCCTTAATGTACTCCTTTTTTTTTTTAATATATTTCTTCATTCATTTAGACAATACATTTGAAACGCGCATAAAGCGACTCGAACTGCTGCTGCGCCAACGCGACCATCAGTTGACGGAGGCGTTGGCGCAGCTGCAGTTACATGCGCCGCCACTGCCGCAGCAGTTGCCACCGCCGGAGCAGCCGCAGCAGCCGCCACCGCCGCAGCAGCCGCCACCGCCGCCACTGCCGCAGCAGCAGGAATTTTACAACGTTGGTAAGATTTTCATACATCAAGTTTAGGTAGTTTCTCTAAATCCTTTCGGTAAAAAAAGTGTATAGTTTTCCATATAAATGAAGTAAGATTAATAGTTTTAATAGCAAATAGGAATAGTAGGTTACAATAAAAGTTAGCCACCTGTTTCTTAGAATTGTAAAACTTATACGAGATATGCCGTATAATCGTTAAAAATTTTGATTTATTTAGTCTGCAATATATTTTTCTTTATGCCATTTAAGTCCGGATTGAGGTGGTGTTTTCACGATTTTTAGACAATCATATGAAAACTATTGTCAATACTTTCTTCACTATTTATGGAAAACATTCCAAATATATCCGCTTCCCGTTTCGTTACAGTAAGAATAGTATTTCTTCACAGTATAAAGGCTTCATGTTCTTCGCTAGTTATAGAAAATTATACTTTTTTTCTAAATCCGAAACAAAATTATAGAGAAACAGGTCGTATGTATATAAAAGGCGTATGTATGTATTATTGCAGAATATGCATAATATTATATTATTGTATATGCATGTATCAACGTTGCGATGAAGTAATAATATATATTCTTTTTTTGCAGGATATTCTCGCGGACGGGGCCACGCGCGCCAAAGAGGGGCGGGCAGATCACGGGCCGCGTGGTACGCAGCCCGTGGTCGCCGCCGCGAATATATAAATAGAAACAAAAAAAAAAACATCATAAAAAAAAATTATTATTATTTCAATTAATGGAGTAATTAATATAAATAAAAAATCATTTACTTAAAATACTATTACTACTATTTCTATTACTTCTTAGAAAAAAAATTTTTAACAAAAAAAAACCGACTTCGAAAATAGTAAAGATGCAAAATGGGAAACGTAATAAAAATAATTTGGAATTATGTGAATTTTGAAACAATATGTTAATAAATAACCGATAGAAGTAAAAAATAGCAAAAGCAAATTTCCGTTCTTGAAGTGTAATTTACAGTTAAACGATCAATATTAGAGGAAAGTAGGGTACTGTGGACCACTGCAGATAATATGGACCACTGTAATATTTTAATAACTAATAACACTATCTCTTTGGAAATACTGCGCACTAGAAGTAAACCATGACAACATAAAACAATGACATTTGTCACGCGGTTTTCATGGTGATTGTGCGGATGATAGAGTAATTAGTGAAATTGATTTTAGCAAAAGTTTTTCAGTAAGTGTACAATTTCGTTATATCTGACTTATTATTCATTAAATTTTTTTCATTTAATTCATTCAATTAAATTTTGTTTGTAATCGCGTATAACTATTACTATACATACCTACTTTATGTATTTCCATTGATTTTCTAATTCTTTTATTTTTTATATGACTTATTTGAAAAGTCAGTTATTCATAGATATGCTAGCAATTTGGACCATTCAAAATTATATGTATTTTCTATGTTTGACTACAAGAACTTTTTGATGCATTTAAGAAGAGAAAAAAGTGTAACGCACGATTGTTTCCGAAGCTATTTGAAATATCGATGCCCTTTTTGTATGTCTTTTTTCTATAACGAAATCTGTGTGAATGAAATGAAACGAAATGAACGAATGAAAATGTATGTGTGTGTATAATTTTTGTACAAATTAATGTTTTTTGTTCGAAAAAATGGTTTGTTTTGCAATTACAATCTTTTCAATCAACATCTAAAGTATAGTTATCAATTAAAAAAAGTGGTCCAAATTATCTGCACCTTATCGAAATCAAATTTTATACTTATATTTTATTATTTATTTATTTTGCATCTTTACTATTTTCGAAGTCGGTTTTTTTTTTTCTTTTAAATGTGATAACCATTGGTCATTATATTTCAAATAGCGAGTGAGTCACAACGCAATCTTCACGGGAAGATAAGAATTTGCGCGCAGGCGATGCGAATGAACAAATGACCACTTATGGAATCGGGAAGTTCTTAATGTGATACCTATAGGTATCAAATGTGAAAAAAAGCAACACCAAACAATGTCCACTACTAACCACGGGCACCCCACTCGCGAGCGAACGTAGCGAGCGAGAAAAAACAACCCCACTGGTTTTTTATTTTTTTTTTTATTTTTTTTTTTTTTTTTTTTAATTATTTAAAAAAAATTTTTTTTATTATTTAATTTTTTTTTATTTATTTATTTATTTTATTTATTTATTAATACCGGTAAATCTTATATTTATTATAATTATATCATATATTAATAACGTTTAGGGAAGCGCTCCCAAAATTCTATCCTTTCATAAAGATTACCCTTTTGAATTGTTTTTTTTTAAAAACTAAAAAACTACTCGGCCAAATGAGACCAAAATCTAATCAGCACCAAATTACCTCAATACCAATCCATGAAGTCATACATCACCAAGATCACGTCATTAGTGTGGGCGTTTTCGTTGACGAAAAATTTGACCACATACATACACACACACACACACACACACACACACACACACACACACACACACACACATACAGACTATAAGCCGAAAATGGTCAGAAAATGTTGAGATGACCTCGAAATGTCAACATCTATTAAAAAATCGATTTTCGATTTTCGGGGTCATTACAATAACTTCCCGGTAATCGGGAAGTTAAAAATGAAAAAATTATTTTTTCGTGTTAATTTTTCTTTCGAAAATCAGAGCGGACACCGGGTTTTATTTATACTAGGGATGTGCCGAATACTCTTATTCGTATTCATATTCGCGAATAAATATTGTGTAGTAATTGGCACACCCCTACTATATACCGGGATTTATAAGATTATTAAATATTCTGTTGACAGGTGTAGGAGTCCGGGAGACTTGCTTAGGTAGGACATTCGAACCACTCGAGTAGCTAAGTGCGACTACATATTGGCCGCCAATTGTCCGATTTGTCAGTGAGCGAAGTAAGCGCGAAATTGAAAATGAAATATTCGAGTGGTTCGAGTGTCCTTCCTGAGCAAATCCACCGGACACCCCCTATGCATCCGAGATGGTTCCATGTAAATTTTATTACAATTTGACTTTTGATTACAATTTGATTGTAATCAATTGTTCAAATTCAATTTGATTTTATTACAATTTTATTACATTTAGGATGTGTATTTTCTTAACGTAGTATGTTCGGGCAAGGGGAATCATTCCGGGTGTAGGGTGTCGCCACCACGCGGCCATCGTGGGCGGCTCAAGGCGAGGATTCGTATAGGGATCTGACAAAATTCAATATGACATCTGGCGTTCAATTTTACAACTAAAGATGGGATGCATTTATCATTGAAGACATAGCAAGCCTAAGACCACGCAGGTGTGTCATAGCCAGCAATAGCCAGTATCAGCCAGTATATCAAGAAGAAGAAGACATAGCAAACACTAGGTGCTTTCCATTCACACTTAAGTGATGCTCAGCTACTCAGTTCTGTGAGTTTATTAGATTCAAGCTATGACGTAATTTTCAGTGTGTAAAAGGAACGCGCAAGTGAGACTTTTCATATGAGCTTATATACTCACTAAAGCACACGGTCTCGATCGAGCTCAATTGTGGATAGAAAACTCAGTTAAATCTAGTGGAATCTCACTTGCCAATATTGAAAGGAACGTGCGTTCAACTGAGTTATGACGACACAAGTGAGAATTCACTGAGTTTTGATGCAAATGGAAAGCACCTATTGTGTTCTTTTCTGAAATTTAAGAAAAATGGAAGCAAATATTAGTGAAACAGCCGTGTTAGCTGTTCGAAATAAATCCAAAAAAAGGATATCGTGTTCGGTATATGGGTGCGACAGCAGTTTTCAAAAAAATCTGGACCTTACATTTCATCGTTTTCCCAAAAAGAATGAGCGTCACGTTTACCACAAAAACTTTTGTGGCGAAATGGAAAAAATGGACCAGTTGAAAGCGTGGAAAATCGCTCTAAGGATTTCGGGAGAAATTAATCCACATATGAAAGTCTGTTCGCTGCATTTTCGAAAAGAAGATTACACATTATCAAGTGAGTACAATTCTTGTTTGAAGGTTAAGCCCCTGTCAAGCAGCATACAAGACATGAGTGCTAAACTGAGGAAACAGAATGATTATTAAAATGAAAAAATTAATTTGTTTTTAATAATGAATCTAACTTTTTCAGACATTCCATCATTGAAGAGACACTTGAAGAGAACTGCGTTTCCTTCCTGCAACTTGCCTTCCAGTCCACTTAACCAGAAAAGAAATGGAATCGAAGAGACCGAACAAGAAAGAAGATTAAAACACAGGCACAACCGAAAAGAAAATTTGAAACCAATGGTGGCACAGGATCAGGAAAACCAAGCAATTTTGGAAAATATCGACCATGAGGAGAAGAACCATGACAACAGTGAAGACCAAGTCTTCCAAGAAGACCAAGAAGATGAGCCTACTGTTCAACCGGAGATCAAATCGTTCGTGGATATTGGGGTACAAGTAAATAGTGACTACGTGACACAGAATTTTGTCACATTGATAGGGAACAGCAAAGAACTAAGCACTGCTACAGGTATTGAAACGATTGAAATTTTATACACAATTGTCGATATTGCCAAAGCAGCTTGTGAAAATGGTTACAAATTGTCTAATGCGAGAAAGAGTTTACGCGAACGTATTATAATGACATATGTAAAATTAAAACAAAATCTCTCTTATTCTTTTTTGGCACTAATGTTCAAGTGCTATACTGCGAAACACTGTCAGCGGATATTTAATGAAACACTAACATTGTTGAGTCAGCATTTAAAATTTGCTATTGCTTGGCCATCCAAAGAAGAAGTTTCAAGGAATTTACCAAAATGCTTTGAAGATTTTGAAAATGTTTCTGTGGTCCTCGATTGCACTGAAATCTTTGTGCAGCATTCAAAAAAGCTCTGTTGTCAAATTTTAACATATTCTCGATATAAGGGTTCTAATACATGTATGATTATGACTGGTGTAACACCAGCCGGAAATATTTGTTTCATCAGTAAAGCGTATGGCGGTCGAGCAACAGACGATAATATCTTCGAGCAGAGTAATATTGTCAGTTTATTAGAACCAGGTTCTGCCGTAATGGTGGACAGAGGGTTCCACAATATTGACGAGCTTTGCGAACGGAATCTTTGCAAGTGCATAAGACCACCATTTTTGCGAGATAAAAAACAATTCTCCAGAGCAGAGGCTTTACTTACTGCTAAGATCGCGAAAGCGAGAGTGCACATTGAAAGGTCAAATCAACGTATAAAAGTATTCAAAATCGTGGGTACCACAATGTCAGCAAATCTGATCCCTCGGATAGAAGATATCTTTACAGTAATCTGTGCCACTGTAAATTTATGTTCACCTATTATAAATGATGAAAAATTCATGGAAACTTGATTTGGTAAAAAGTATTTTTAATATATAAATTGATATCACAGTACAATCACAGATTTGTTTCTTAATCATAATCCTTTCTCCACTCATCTTATTAACTTCTAACTAACTAAATAATACATCTTACTAACTAATAAGTCTCATTATTATTTTCATCCTTAGAACATAGGAAATGTAACATTTTTTCATAATAAGTTTTCTTTAATGTACTCAACATATTAAGACTATACATCTCATTGAAAGGAACATCGATAACTATCATGCTTTTATCAAATGAAGCATATATAACAAAAACCGTACTTTTTAAATTTAAAACAGCCATTCCAAATTGAATGTGAGCATAATGAGCGTGATTTTCTTTTAAACTAATATTTTCGTTTTGTATCAACAGTCCTTTCTTGAACTCAAATTGAACAGCTTCCATCACAGTTCTGGATTTGCCTTTGAAAGGGCACTTAATTTCTAATAGTTTTGAGTCTTTGTTTTCCTCAATGATAACTCCGTCAGGTGAATATGCAAGCCATGGATTTTGGCTTGATATGACTAGACCGACTTGCATTACCGTTACATTAAACCCAGTCTTCAATACTGTCAAAGCATCGTTTTCTGTTTTTTTCCCGTACTCGGTGTATACACTATGGAAATTTTTAGGATTGAAATATTGTTCGCATTTTTATCCCAGTCTGCACTAGCTCTTTTTGAAAACGTGAATAATCCATAGCATCTGGAGCCGGTGATGCGGTATCGTCGCTGCTTTTGCCATTCGGAATATGATTCCATAGTCATTTTGCAGATCATCTCGAAACCTTCGTTCAATCCTTTTATTGTTCTTTCGCAACAGCTATTTTGGATGACAACAGGAAGATTCTTGATTGTTTCCATTAAATCACTTGTTTGATACGTAAACAGTTGTCTGATGGCCTCGTCCACAGTGCCTCTGTTGTTTCTATTGTCTTCCTTGTTCTCTGTAGAGTTAAATGCCACAGGCTTGTGTCTTCCACGTCTGCAGAATTGAAAAGAAATTATTTCTGATGATTCATAATTTCAATAATTTAATAACAGCAAATGCATAAATTGCATACTATTATTAAAGCTTAAACTACTACCAATAAGATGAAAGCTTACACATGCTTTGAAAATGCACAATTTGGTAATTTTTTCAGAATTGTTTCTTTTATTAACATTGCCAGATCGTTGCTCACATTATTATTGTTTTTAATAGTTTTTAAACACTCGTGCTCCTCCAAAGGCCGAGCTACATAATTATTTACTGTGTTTTTGTACTTTTGTTTCCACTGACATTTCATGTCAGTACACGAGACCAATGCGATTTCATTTCTGTGACAAATAATAAAAAGAAAATTTAGAAGGAAGAAATCACCGGTACGCTTAATCGTTTCTATCCACCACCTCACGGACTTTTCAAAAATATGTATACAAGAGAAAAAAACTGATCAGTTGCCTAATAACCTTCCTCACTCGTGCACCGTACCTCTTAGTGAGGACATCACGGAGTTCACATTTATAATGGCTTTTATTACATATTCAGCCAAGTGATTTCACATTAATTTCCAAGGTTTATAACTTTGCACTTCAATCATGTAGATTAATATATTTTTTAAAGAAAAGCCTTTTCTCTATCAGAATATCATGTAAGTAGTCTAATAACTTACATTTCACCAGTACTGTATATGTTTTATTAATTTGTTTTAATCAATTTTTACATCGTCCTTTCTTTGAATTTCAGAATTTGATTAAGGATGATGTATTACTGATTAAACGTATTTGTTTTTGCTCCTTTGAAGAGGGCCATGAACATATGGCCGAAACGTTGGATGGTAAAATAATCCGCTTTTAATTGTAGTACATCCATCTACATAAATTCGTATGTTATTTTACTTCATTTTTTCAAAAATTAAAAGTTTATATTAACCTCTTTTTCCAAACACGACCTGAACGAACGCCAAACAAATATTTTTTCTTTGATTAACAGTATCGGTCGAAACATTAATAAAAACGTTGTTGTACTAAAAGTTCTACTTTATTATCAAAAATGATATTAAGAGAATATAAAAAGGTATTTTACACATAACAAGAAATAATTTTGTTTCAATAAAAGACAATTCTGTATTCACTTACGGTGCCACACAATTATTATATCAAATTCTTTTAATATTTTTATACAGTTTGGTACACCTATTTCATACCTTACTCTAAACTATGATTACATATTTTTCTTAAAAATTACACGCGACGTGACATTTCACAATTTCGAATACGCGGGGCCCTTGCTAACATTGCGTCTCTGCTGTATTTTCCCGGTAGCGCCGCCAGCGGAATTTGCTGAAAGCTCGAGGCGAAGATTTCGTATCGGTGAGACGAGGAATTTTTGCCTAAAAATTGCAGCCTCGTAATAACAGCTCGAGTTCGTAACGAGGTGTCAAATGAAAGATCGGATCCTTGTTAATTGCTCTACAGCGGCCGATTTTTAAAATTCGCTCTATAAAATTAAAACAAGCCGATAAAACATCAGCGCTTTCCATGTGTTTGTGTGAGAAACGTGTGTGAGTCAGATAAGCTGATCTTCTCTCGGCTTGTTTTAATATTTTAATTTTTTTATAGGGCGAATTTTAAAAATCGGCCGCGGTAGAGCAATTAACAAGGATCCGATCTTTCATTTGACACCTCGTTACGAACTCGAGCTGTTATTACGAGGCTGCAATTTTTAGGCAAACATTTCTCGCCTCACCGATACGAATCCTCGCCTTGAGCCGCCCACGATGGCCGCGTGGTGGCGACACCCTACACCCGGGTGGGTTCCCCTTAAACATTTGTATCCATTTCTTGAAATTAATGCGAATACAGTTTATTTTGCAAAAGTACAACAGCAAGAGAATGACAGAGATTGCAGAGTATTTGCAATTGCATTCGCTGTGTCTCTTTTATATTTACAGAATCCAGAATCTGTTAAATTTCAAGTTGCTCTTATGCGGTCTCATTTATTCACTATTTTTGAAAGTAATAAAATTATGCATTTTCCGACCACTCATTCAGCTAATTTATCAACCTTACAAGAAATTTGTAAAAAAGAAAAAGCTTCTTGCGCAACACGCAAATGTCGTTATTTAAAATCTAAAATTAAAGATGACATAAAAGAAGTGACAAATATTTGTGAGGCTAATGAGGTAAAATGTAACGATAGAAAAATGCATTGTCCAGTTTCAAATAAGAAATTATACAAAGTTGGAAGCAAAAATAACATGATTCTTTCACCGGAAGGTGCTGATGGAACTAAAAATATTGAAATGATACAGTCACAGAATCAGCTGACAGATCAAACGTCGCTCAATATAAAAAGTTTTGGACAAACTTATCATATTGACAAGTTGAAAATAAATCTTAAAACACAATTTACAAAGAAGTATGCTAAAGATAGTGAGAAGTCCAGTACTTGTGAAAAATCGCCAAAATTATTAAATGAAAGTCTTAGTGACGCAAACAATAATAATAATGGTATTAGTAAACAAAACTTAAAGGACCACTGTAATCTTCAAAAAAAATTTTTAACAAAAAAAATAGAAACCGACTTCGAAAAAAGCGCTAAAAAGAGTGAAATAATTTTTTATGTATACCGACAATATTCGATTTCATCATTATCATACTCAGAATATTGCAACTTTTTCGGCGGCGACACAAAATATTCCAACACGGTCATTTTCACGAACAAAGGAGTAAGTGCCTAATACATAAATATCCATCAATGTCCGTGAATTTCTTGCTATTAATGTACTGTTAATTAATTTTCTGTCGCCTCCGAAAAAGTTGCAATATTCTGAGTATGATAATGATGAAATCGAATATTGTCGGTATACATAAAAAATTATTTCACTCTTTTTAGCGCTTTTTTCGAAGTCGGTTTCTATTTTTTTTGTTAAAAATTTTTTTATTTCATACTTTTTAGTGTATAATCGATCAAGATGTGGAAATAAAGTTATGTAGGTAATATTTGCAAAAGGATCGAAAAGGTTTGGTTCCGATATGTGAAGTCGTTGAGGAGATATAGAAAAATAAACAAATGATTTTGTAATAACAATTTAAACATAGTAACAATTGAGAATGTGTCGCATAATGTTAGTAAGTGAGCAGTATTTACGAAAGGATCGAAAAGGTTTGGTTCCGATAGGTGAAGTCGTTGAAGAGATATAGAGGAATAAACAAATAATTTTGCAGTAACAATTTAAACATAACAACAATTGAAGATGTGTCGCATAATGTTAGTAAGTGAGCAGTATTTGCGAAAGGATCGAAAAGGTTTGGTTCCGATAGGTGAAGTCGTTGAAGAGATATAGAGGAATAAACAAATAATTTTGCAGTAACAATTTAAACATAACAACAATTGAAGATGTGTCGCATAACGTTAGAGAGTGGGTAATATTTGCGAAAGGGTCGAAAAGGTTTGGTTCCGATAAGTGAAGTCGTTGAGGAGATATAGAGGAATAAACAAATTATTTTGCAACAATTAATAAATTTTTTATATAATTAATATCTGCTAATTATTTCTAAGAAGATAGTAATAGTTTCTTTCATTACAATAAATCAATCCCATTCAAAAAGAAATTGCGATAAATCTGGATAAAGCACTAATTTTGCAATAACTTTGTTAATAATAAACATTTCGTAAAAATTTTTTAAACGGGACCAATGGGAGACCTAAACCTAGCAACTTGAAGTGGTTTCATTTCGATTGGTCAACCGGTTGCGGAGTTATGGCCGGACAAACAAGAAAAAAAAAAAAAGCAAGATCGCCCACTGTCGAATAGAGTAACCTCCTCCTTTTCGAAGTCGGTTAAAAAAAGTTTCAATCAACAGAAATTTACATTAGAAAGCTACAAAAAGTTATTATGGAATTGGGATGCACCGGAAGCCAGAATGAAGAAATTGAAACGGTTGAAGCGTCCAGTCGATTATTAGCGGAAAATATCATTAAGGGGAATCCGACAGATTTTAGTAACTCCGATTTGATCGAAGCGCCTTCTACTGGCATTTTTCACAAAACTTTGCCTTGACGATAGTGGCTCCTACTGTTACTTTTCGGAAGTTTAGACGCCAGGGCCGTGCTAAAGTAATAACGTATGTCGCGTGTCGCCCTGACCGATAAAAATATGTTGTAGATCATTTGAAATATGAATAAACCGCGAATGAAAGAGGATTATGGAACGAGTGTCGAGGCAACTAAGTTATTACGAAAACAGCATACCAAATGCTACAATAATGACGATAATTAAACGTTTTCTTTTTTCACTTTTTCAATATAAAATAGTTTGTAACATATCGATGAGATTGTTGTAATAAAATTAAGATCAAGCATAACGACTTTTGGACCACATTTGTTTATGAATATTTATCAAGCAACGCATTTCCTTTTGTTATCGTTTTAAATGAATTACAAAAAGAGATAGCTAAAAAAACAAAAAAGTATCTTCATTCATTGTCCATCTAACTTTAGTTATCCCTTCGCGATGTCCGACAAATAGATAAGGTATCCCTGATGTAGAAGCATAATCTACAGTTGAAGAAAAATGTACAGTCGCAGTTAACTTATACCCGACAGGTCGTATGCCGCGTGTGGAGCTTTCTCGCCATGCGTTCAATCGTATAATATAAAATTCGCACGAGATCCGTCGGGACTCGAACCTCCGACGTTGGAAACAAAAAGCTATGACGCTACCATCTCAGCCAGGGTGTTGTAACTCAATGCATAAGCATAGGAGCCTTATTTAACGGGTACAGGACGTTTAGCCGCCGCCGTTTAGCCGCCAGCCGTTTAGCCGCTGGGACGTTTAGCCGCCAGCCGTTTAGCCGCCGAGACGTTTAACCGCCGCCGTTTAACCGCCGCCGTTTAGCCGCCGCTGTTTAGCCGCCAGAACGTTTCGACGTTGCCGTTTAGCCGCCGAGACGTTCCTCTTTTCAGTAACTTACGTAATAACTAAACAAGAAAGAGAGCGCGCATGCCGAAGAAGTAAGAACCGTTTGCCGTAAGAAGAATGTTTTACGAAAGAAAAAGATTAATAAATCTTTCTACAAATACATACATGTATGCATGTAACATATACATGGTGTCCAATTTAAATCGAATCATGTAAATATCATCGAAATTGTAAGCGAAAGTAAAAAATTCATTAGAAACGAATATTGTCGTCACTGTTTTGCCACCTAGAGGTCGCGCCGCCGAGCCGTACCTCTTCTAGTAACTTCTGCAGTTACAAAAGTATAAGTTACTCCGATTTTACTTATAAGTTACTCCGTTATAAGTTACTCCGACTTACACATTACTTTTGGGTCGCCTCTTCGGAAAGGCGGCCTTGAATATGATACTACTGTGTCGCTTAGGCGACTCGCGGGTACAACAGAGTGCAGTCCCCGCTAGCCCCTTAAATCTGTTAACCCGTTAGCCTTTTAAACCCGCCAGCCGGCTAATTAGAAGGGGCACATGAGATACATACATGTTAAAAAAGCCGCCTGTTAAATAAATAGTGAGATAGATTAATTGTTCGAAATTGTTTATCGTCGTTTAACAATACTTGAAGGAATAAATAACCTACCCGAACAATAATTTTAGATTTAATAAGGGTTCTATAAGTACCAAGGTATGAAAAAAGGATTGACGGGGTAATAAATAATAATAAAAAAATCTCACGAACTACAAATTTTTTGAGTCACACTATGAATGAGTATTCTTTTATTGTCAGCTGACGTTTTATTAGTACAATGAATTTGTTAAACGACGAGAAACAATTGCGAAGAATGAATCTATCTCACTATTTATTTAACAGGCGGCTTTTTTAACATGTATGTATCTCATGTGCCCCTTCTAATTAGCCGGCTGGCGGGTTTAAAAGGCTAACGGGTTAACAGGTTTAAGGGGCTAGCGGGGACTGCACTCGTTCTCGGGGACTACACTTCTCCTCGGGGATCTAGACTTTGGCGGGCTAGTTACTATACGAACAGAAGCAATAAACACGGTTGGCAGCTTTGCGTTCGTTAGTGCTGCCCTCCAGTTGATTATTTTCCACAATGCGCATGCGTGAACGGCGGGGACTACGTTAAATTGCCAAGGTGGTGGGGGTAAGGAGTTTCCACACCCTGATCTCAGCTACCCGTTCAATTGACGAACAATGTCTGCTTTACATATTACAGTGGCTTCAAATTTCTCGAAAGAACCCTTTACTTTTATGAAAATTTATTTTTCAAAACAAATGTATTGTCATCAGAGTTATACATCTGTGCAAAGTTTCAAGTCAATTGAACGTACAAAAGTGGGTCGAATTTAGCTTACAAGATTTGTATTAGACATATGTATATGTAGGTAGATAAGTGAAGCTGAAATAAAAGCTTGTAAAATATGATGGCATGACAACGATCTTTATAGGTGTTAGAGAACTAACACGTTTCTATACTGCGTTCACTGAGAGAACGACCAGGCTTCGCGCAGCTTTGGGCGGAGTGGGGATAAGACGCGTTACGCGCGTTGCTCATGTCAATGCCGTATCCGTATACGTTACTATCGTGTCTTTTTTTTCGTCTTAAACATTTCTACAAAATTGTATGTTAGGGTCCACCCGTCGACTATGGCCGAGACTGGATTTCATTGAGAGAGGAACAAGTGAGCATTCATTTATGCGCAACTTTGACCAAATCTGACCAAATGCCTGGTCGTTCTCTCGGTGAACGCAGTATAGAGGCACGCGGACGAGTAGGCCATTGTTTTTACGGCTCAGTAAAATCGTATTGTTGCTCTCGAAGCCTTCTTTATATGCGTAGCATGATTATCAGCTGATGAAATGTAATCTCTAGAGAACATGAAAGGGCTAATGATTGTTTAGAAGCCATCAATATTTTTAGCATTGATTAATAAAGATGAATACTTCGTAACGTTGTGTGTAAAGAAATTAATTAAATACATAGATTGATTCACAGTTGCATTAAAGTAATGCATATATATTGTAAAATGCCAGATTATACACTTTGCCGGGAACACATACATTTGCTATTTATTATGGTTATGGTTTGAATTGATTGTAATATTTGCCGACAAATTAGTTATTTCTACATTTATAAAAAATTGTAAAATGACAGTGATTAGTTATTGCGTATGTCAAGTACAACCGATTTGGTTGTGTGTGTGTAAGCGCCGTGGAGGTAAAGTGGGAGACGACGGTAGGTCATAGTGGGGGTAGCGATTTGTCCTACGTCCCAAGATTCTGGCATCACTGGATTCGGGTATCTAAAAATTGTATGTACTTTCAACGACCCTTTGCAAACATTTCAAACATAAAATTTATCTCGGGGCAGGTGTCGCTGCCAAGCGGCAACAGAGATCGGGACGAGGCGAGCATTTCGTATCCGTGAACCGCATTTCTGGCCGACAAAATGCAGCCTCAAAATGACAGAACATAATAATATCAAGGTGTCAAATGAAAGATCTGATAATAATCTAGCGCGCTAAGGAGCCCGATTTTTGAAATCATCGCTACGAAAGTAGTGAAAGGCATAAGAAAATCAGCAGACCCCACTTATACATGCTTGTGAGGTGCGCCGCCAAGCGGTAACCGTGAGCGGCACCTGGCGAGCATTTTGTATCCGTAAACCGCATTTCTGGCCGACAAAATGCAGCCTCAAAATGACAGAACATAATAATATCAAGGCGTCAAATGAAAGATCTGATAATAATCTAGCGCGCTAAGGAGCCCGATTTTTTAAATCATCGTTACGAAAGTAGTGAAAGACATAAGAAAATCAGCTGATCCCACTTATGCGTGCTTGCTACTTACACCTACATAACTTTAATATTCTAAACCTATTTTCTAATATTCTATTGATGATTTAAAAAATCCAGCACCATAACAGAATATCATTTTATGGCATGTCAAATAAAAGATAATATGTGTACATTCGATTTAATCTAGACGCAACCCACGTCACGATAGAAAGTATGAGAAATATTTCTATGAATATCTGGAAAGCTAAATTCAAACTAGTTGCCCAGATTTTTAGACCTGACAACATATTAAAAAATTATTGTAATCAGTGAGATGTGCCATCGTTTAATTAATTATCAAATAATAATGTAATCGTGAGAGATGATTTTCAATATAACATTGTTATAAATGTACATGCGTGATTAAATATATAATAACTTTAATAACACACCCATTTTTAATAATTATTTCCATATTGTTACTTTTATTTAGTTGTCTTTATTTTACATTATAATCAGAGGTATCGGACAATGTTCTTATTTTTATTCTGTTATAGGTATAGTTCTGTTTCAATACCCGGGGGCCTGCATGGATCTCACATCTCCGCTGTATGTTCCCGACAGCGACGCCAGCGGTAATCGATGGAAGCTCGAGGCGACGATTTCGTATCGCTGAGACGAGGATTCTGCGCCGACAAATTTAAGCTTCAGTTTAACAGATTATAATCAATTCAAGGTGTTAAATGAAAGATCTGATCATAATCTAGCGCGCTAAGGAGCCGGATTTTTGAAATCATCAATAAAATATTAAAACATGTGTTTAGAGATTCAAAGTTTAAGTGGTGTGAGTAGACAAGCATGTGTGAGTTTGGTCAGCTGGTTTTCTTATGCCTTTCATTATTTTCATAACGATGATTTCAAAAATCGGGCTCCTTAGCGCGCTAGATTATGATCAGATCTTTCATTTGACACCTTGCATTGATTATAATCTGTTAGACTGAAGCTTAAATTTGTCGGCCAGAAATACGGTTCACGGACACAAAATCCTAGGGTAAAACCGTTCACGATGGCTGCTTGGCGGCGCGTCGATACTTCCTTCGGATTCCCCTTAAGTGGTGTTTATACCGCAGAAATCGTTACCTGTGGAGATTGAAGAAAATAATGAAACTTTTGAACAACAACATAAACAGTTATATAACGGATTTTACTGTAAATGATAATGTGAATAAAGTAACAAATTTATGTGGTAGATCTTTACATACATCGTCAACGGAAGCATATTTCGCGGAAACAGCATATTCTTTCAATTTTACGAATGAAAGTAATTTCTACATAATAATGAATGCACAAGGGCAAGCAATGAATATTTTGCCTTTGATAAATAACAGAAAGAAGGGACAATTTTCAAAACAATGGAAATGTACCGAACATTGTAGAGTACAGAATGACCGAATTAATGATAGTATTTTGATTAAATATCATCAATTACTACATTCATTAAAATCTGTACAATTAAAAACACTTCCACCATTACTTCAACGTATTTTCATTTCTCATAATACGAACAAAATAGGCCATCCTTCTTGTTGGTTTTAAAACACGTGGTTCAACCATGTGCGCAGTAATTTTAGTTTTACCTTTCTAAGGGGAAGCGACCCAACTCTAGTAACTCCGAATCGATCGATGCGCCTCCTAGTGTTACACTCAAGCAACATCTGAATCGATCGATGCGTCTCCTAGTGTTACTTCTTCAAAGCTGTTTCGCCAGTGCTGTAGTAAACAAGCCACGTCGTGTGATTACCGCACCTAAAAGGGGCCCCATGCTCCGTGCTACATACGCGGATAAACGAAGCAGCATTATACGCATGTATGATACATGTGACAAATCGGTAATTCTTTCTAATGACCGATCAACGCTAAACATTCACAGGGTTGAGTCTGGGTTGCCAAATTTATCACTTTTATTGATACATATGTTTATGTTTCTTATAGAATTTTCAAAAATCTTACATGTAGTTGGGAGGTTAACAAAAATATATAATTGTTGGAGTTAGGAAAACGTTAGTTATTGCAGGATTATAGAGACTGAAGAAAAAATGTCAGTAATTCTTTAGATGACAGACATCTCACCGACTTCAATGATTTATTTAATTCTTCATAAAAACTATTCTTTTTCATTTCTTAATAAAAAATATTCTCTATAAAAGATTGTCTCTCGAGTGCAGTTTCCTAGATATTAATAACAATATTGTTGATACTTTATGTCTCGGTGTGAGTTGCATGTCAGTTAGATTGCATGTACACACATGATCGTATAATATGCGTCACTTCCGCGATATGGTTTTTCTTTACGCCGGAAAAGTAGAAACTCCACGTTCCGTCCGATCGGTCGTTTATAGTTTTCGAGATACATATGAGATCTTTACAGCTATCCTCCTCACTCCTTTGACGTGCGCGCTCTCACTCTTATCGCCTCTCCACTTTATGCCGGCTTGATCGTCGCGCGGTTCCTCCTCGCACCCCGTGAAGAATCTTTAAAACGAAATTCCACAGCTAACTAATTAAATAGACTGAAATTTATTTTAATAAATAACATTCTGAATTCATAAAAACAAATAATTGTTTAAAAATTCACAAATCAAAAAAAATATTATATAAAACTCTTTGCAGGGGCTCGCGATCTTAAGAACCTCTGCACTATAAACTACGCGCTTCTCACCAAGCTACTGTGACGGTTCAAAATTGACTGTAAATTCTTAAATATTCCTTCGCACAATGTACGACATCCATAAGATGTTTAAAAGAAACTATTAAGTACCACAAAAAATTAGATACAGACGGTAAAATAAATGAATAAATTCTTTTTAAATATTTCTTTATTTCCACTTATAACATCTTATTTGCGCTACGTTCGACGCGTATACTCGTATATGCTTCATTTTTTACTTACGCACCACGTAAGGGATTTTTAAAAGTAAACTCCACAGCTAACTGCGTAATTTCCTACAAAAGAAGTTCTTATTTTTTTTTTTTCGTCCGACGCATCGTTAAGGGCGTTCACCACCTAATGCGTTCACGCCAACAACTCTCCTGGTCACAATTTCTGACCGATTTTGACGAACAAAGGCTCATTCGAAAGCTGAAAGAATTCTGGAGGACATGATCTTTTTAAAATTTTCAAAAAAAGTTTTTTTATGTTTTACTTTGATTTTTGTGGAGAAATAAGTATTTTTTCAAAATTCTAAAAAGATCATCTCCTCCAAAAATCTTTCAGCTTTTCGATAAGCTCTTGCTCGTCAAAATCGGTCAAAAATTGTGACCAGTAGAATTTCTGTCGTGAATAGGTGCGAGCGTGAGGAGCGCGTGCGGAGTGACAAACTCGTATAGCGCTCGGCAAAGATTCGCGGCAGAAACTCTCCTGACTAGAATTCTTGACCGATTTTGATGAACGATAGCTTATTCGAAAGATAAACGATTTCTAGAGGAGATGATCTTTTCTAAAGTTCGAAATCATGCGATCTTCGGTCAGAAAAAGGATGCTTAATTATGCATATGTTGTCGTTTCATTTAGACATCGAAAAAAAAGGTTATGAAAAATTTGAAGAAGATCATCTCCTCGAGAAATCCTTTATCTTTCGAATGAGCTATCGTTCATCAAAATCGGTCTAGAATTGTGGTCAAGAGACTTTCTGCCGTGAATCTTTGCCGAGCGCTATACGAGTTCGTCACTCCGCACGCGCTCCTCACGCTCGCATCTACTCACGACAGAAATTCTACTGGTCGCAATTCTTGATCGATTTCGATGAACGATAACTCATTCGAAAGATAAAAGATTTCTTGAGGAGATGATCTTTTCCAAATTTTTCATAACCTTTTTTTTCGATGTCTAAATGACACTACAACATATGCATAATTAAACATCCTTTTGCTGACTGAAGATCGCATGATTTCGAACTTTGGAAAAGATCATCTACTCAAGAAATCTTTTATCTTTCGAATGAGCTATTGTCCATCAAAATCGATCAAGAATTGCGACCAGCAGAATTTTTGCCGTAAATAGAGGTAACGCGTGCAGCGTGTTTAGCGCGAGAAAAACCGTACAGCGCTTCGTACTGATTTACGGCAAACACTCTCCTTGCTACAATTATGTATCGATTTTGATGAACGATGGCTCATTCAACAGGTGAAGAACCACTTGTGCGGATGATCTTTTCCAAATTTCGGAAATGTGAATTTTTTGATACAAATAAGGGCGCTAAATTATACGAACGTTCCAGATCTATTTATTTGTAGTAAAGAAGAGTTATTAAAAATCTGAAAAGATCATCCGCACAAGTGGTTCTGTGGTTCAAGTGGTTCTCACCTGTCGAATGAGCCATCGTTCATCAAAATCGATACATAATTGTAGCAAGGAGAGTGTTTGCCGTAAATCAGTACGAAGCGCTGTACGGTTTTTCTCGCGCTAAACACGCTGCACGCGTTACCTCTATTTACGGCAAAAATTCTGCTGGTCGCAATTCTCGATCGATTTTGATGAACGATAGCTCATTCGAAAGCTAAAGGATTTCTTGTGGAGATGTTGTTTTCCGATTTCAGAAATCATGCGATCTTCGGTCAGAAAAAGGATGTTTAATTATGCATATGTTGTCGTTTCATTTAGACATCGAAAAAAAAGGTTATGAAAAATTTGGAAAAGATCATCTCCTCAAGAAATCTTTTATCTTTCGAATGAGCTATCGTTCATCGAAATCGATCAAGAATTGCGACCAGTAGAATTTCTGTCGTGAATAGATGCGAGCGTGAGGAGCGACAAACTCGTATAGCGCTCGGCAAAGATTCACGGCGGAAACTCTCCTGGCCAGAATTCTTGATCGATTTTGATGATTGTCAGATTGTTCACAGCTGAGTCAAAGCGAGACGTGCTGTACATGTGCGTATGTGTGTACATACGTGCGTACGCACACCTACAACACGTTTCGGTTTGGATCAGCTGTGAAAAATCTGACGATCACACACCGTTCGTTGATCGGCTCGCGCCTTCGCTTCCGTCGCAAGACGGTGGGGTAATAGCGACAAACACATGCCCATACACCGATACGATAAATTGGCGGTGGGGTCTCGGTTCCCCTTATTTGTCTGTAGTTCTTATTTTCTCCGCTCCCGTCGCTGAAGTCACGCGCAACTCGAGCGAAAGGTGGTGAACAGCCTTAAAGGGGCCTGGTCACCCTGCAATTTTTTTTTTTTCATTTTTTTTCTTTTCTTTTCGTAATAAACCTTGAAATGTTATGAACAATTTAAGCCATAGTTGGTATTAAAAATCGCAAAATTGTCGAAGTTACAGGTATTTTTCGGTAGGAAGATCGAGCCGCTGCGAGCGGTCGACCGCGCGGTTCGATCAGTGTATAAACCAGTTTCAGCGGTGAAAATATTCTTGAAATTGCTAGCAACATTGCTACCAGCACTTTCAACGATGGATATAGTAACATTGGACCAGGGATCGCTGATTGAAGGTAGGACTCACAAAAATCGCACCATCCGCCGAATATCCGCACATTTACTTTCTTTTGCGATTATCTCGAAACTACATTTTTCGAAATGGTGTCACGTAATTCTCGTAAACTAACCATCTGATTGCTGCGAAATTTTTACACACTACTTCTAGATACATTATCTACAATGTAACGTGGCGGATTTGTGATTAGTTGTTTTGTTCTTTTTTTATTAACGTTTTTGCTCGTGAAATTTCGGTAAAAAATGCAAATTTTTTTCTTCGGCTCATCATAAGTTCCCTAATTGTAAAAAAGAAAAATCGTACGATTACATTGTAGCGACACTATCCACGAATAAGCTAATTTTTTTTTTTTTTCTGATGCAACATGATGGTTATTCACGTGGAACATCATACGCGCGTATCGGTCGGAGGGCCTCCGCGGAAATTTCTGTAGCGCCGACATTTTTAAATATTTTCAACTAAAATTTTTTTGTGGCATTCTTAAAGCCGCATCTTACGTTATATTAAAAAATGAAAACATTTCGTTTTATACTTTAGAGTTTATGAATTTTTAAAAAATATGCCTATTTTTCAAGCGACCAGGGTGGCCAGACCCCTTAACGAGGTATTCGACAATTTCGTTTCTCAAACTTTTTTTTTATAAAATACATGTCAGTCGTATGGGTAACGTAAAGGAAACACACCTCATATCTCACCAATAACTGATTTTACGAGAAAAAGCTTTAGATTAAATTTGTAGAGAATTTTGTGCTCTATAAGTTTTATTACCAACAATTTTTCTATATCTGTAACTATTAACGAAATATTTAACAAAAATTACAATTAGAATTGTTTAACAGACTATATCTCGTAAGATATTAACTATAGAGAAAAAAGTTTTAAATAAAAGTGATAGAAAATTTTAATTCCTACAACAAAGGATTTTAACATTTTTATCGTTCGATGCACCGTTTGCGAGATATTAAGTAAAAACGTAGAAACACGTTTTTCCTAATTTTCCGATTTTTGCTTTCGGGTCACCCCCCAACATATTCCAATTAAAAAATCCATTTTCGAAATTTTTGCTCGATATGCTCGAAATCATAGCAGCGGCAAGAGATATTTCAGCGACCGAATGAAGAGTAGCACGCGTTTTTTGTCTCGGCGGCGAGTAACAATGTGTGCGCACACCGATAGGAGTTACGAGGCACGAATCGCAGCAGAGAACGTAACGTCACCGCGTAAGAGGATAGACAGAGACGGCGCGATATTCTTTCCTTGTCTCCGGCCCGTACCGTCTCACGGAGAATATTGGATGAGTCGTTCCAAAATTTTACAATTTTGGCTACACGGGGCCCCTTGCAAACATTACGTCTCCGCTGTACCTCTACAACAACGCCGCCACAGGTACTAGCTGAAAGCTCCGGGCGACGATTTCGTATCGGTGAGACGGCGATTCTGCGCCTACAAATTTAAGCTTCAGTTTAACAGATTGTTGTACCCGCGAGTCGCCTAAGCGACACAGTAGTATCATATTCAAGGCCGCCTTCCGAAGAGGCGACCCAAAAATAATGTGTAAGCATTGCATCACCCAAGCGCCTGGACATCGCGAGTCCCGAGCCTAAGATGCAATTCAGCGATTCTCCCTTCTTAGCACCGAACGCTAAGGAGTGGCACGCGTAGAAGCGAGGAAACGAACAGACAGATCATCGAGAGCGAGCAAAGAGTTAGGAGGGTTACTTGTGCCTCACCAATAACCAGTTATCTAATAAAAGTCATACTTATACTCAAGAAGAACCTGATCTATACCTCAAACACCACCTTCCTTCCGCTTCCAAAGATAACCGGTAGCCGGCTTACGAGCGCGGGTTACCACATTGGTGGCAGCGAGTGGGATCGTTTCGCAAAAAATTTTTGCAAATACGTGGCAGTTATCGCCAGAAGAAGCAAAGGCCAAGGTGAAGGACGGTGTAAACTACACCGAGACGGAGGAAGCAGACCAGGCGGCAGCCAAGGTTCATACGAGGAAGTAGACGACTGGACGAGCGACAAGGAGGAGACGAGCCTTATCGACAGCTCAGCTTACGGCACGAGCCAGTTCACCGAGCTTATCTGCGGACGGCGCGGAGAACGAGATATAGGGCAGCCAACTCCCAGCGAACAGGTGACAGCAACGGCGGCAGCCCAGCAGAATGTGGCGAACACTTCTACTGTGAGTAACACCCACACCTAGCTCAGCACGCAAGACAAACGTAAAAGTAGCGACCGTATGTCCGACCAGGGCAAATCCGCAAAAGTATATTTCCTGCCAGACAAACAGCAGTTTAGTCGATCACTCGAATCGTTTTTCGACGAAAAATTAATATTTACCACCCCAGAAAGCGAATGTAAACGTAGGAAATTGTCCGCGACAGCCGTAAAACATCTCTGTACGGATAGCGATCTTAACGAATCAGACCACGGCGCATCGGGATTACAATCACCGATTAGTGACCGAATAGAAACCAGACGAGAATACCCAATAGAAACGCTAGACTTTTCGCTTTTAGAAATAGAAGACGACGAAATGACAGAACAATTAAGCCTCAAGGAAGCACGCAAGTGCATAAACTTTTTTGACGGGAGTTCAACCACCAAACTTTTAGAATTCCTAACGGCGTGCGACTATACATTTGCGCAACTTAAAGAAACCGATAGACCAGCATTATTCGCGTACATAAGAAATCTCAAACTCGTAGGAAAAGCGGCAGAAGAAATGCGATATAAAGAACTTAATACGTACGAAGAATTAAAAACGGAATTAGAAGCAATATTTTTAGAAAAACGCTCAGTATCGGCAGTACAAGCTGAGCTACATAGAAGCTATCAAAAACCAGGGGAAAGCGCGCAGGCGTTCGGGCAACGCGTAGAAAAGCTATACATGCAACTCGCAAGATTAACGATAAAACCGCATCACGACGCGAATTCCAAGCGAAACCTAACCGAGGTTCTAAGAGACCAGGCTAAACACGTTTTCGAGAATGGCCTGCAGGGGCGAGTAGGGACGCTTGTTCAGGCTAATGGATACAAAACCCTGCAAGAAGCGATCGTAGGAGCGGTAGACATAGAAGCGACGTATCAAATATCCAACCGGTCCCGACCGTACCAACCCTCCGGGCAAAATTCAACCCTCCGATGTGGAAATTGCAACCGAGTAGGGCACGCGACTAGTGACTGTTACGCGCGAACTACAGTAAACCCGCGAAATACACCAAACCGTACAGGAGGCACGGGACCCGGCAGGAACCAAATTGTGTGCCTCACCTGTGGACGGCCCGGGCACATGGCGCGAAATTGCCGTACTAGACCAGTAAATAGACTGACTAACAGACCAAACGAAAGACCGTCGACACCACAAACGCCGACGACGACCAACCAAAATGAACGACAGTCGCAACCCAGCACAAGTAACGCGACTGACGGTAAAGTAAAGCAATATAACGTAAATAGCCTTGCGGCAAAAACAGAACACAAAAATCACTGCAAAATCACGTCCGAAGATATAATAGGTGGACACGCCACCATGTTAGTAGATTCAGGAGCCCAAGTAACGCTCCTAAAAATCGGGCTAATAGACGAGGAAAAAGATGCACGCTCGACAAACATAGAATTAACGGGAATAGGATTAACTGTGCAGAAACCCCTGTGCCAAGTAACATTAAATATACAACTAGGGAAGCAGACAATACAGCATCCATGCTATTTAGTCCGAAACGACTTTCCGATAAAAGCCGATGGACTATTAGGGATTGATTTCATGGAAAAACATAACGTAACGATAACGCCGCGCAAACATTTGGCATTATACGGAGAAATTATACCGTTAAAAAATATAGGAACAAACGTAATAGCACCGCGAACGGAAAAAATTATAACAGTACAAACAACCTTAGAAGGGGAAGGATTAGTAGAAAAAAGAGAAATAGAATCGGGAGTGTATATTGCAAATTGCTTAACCAAAGCCGAAAAAGGGGAATGCGTTGTCAGCGTAATGAATACGACCGACGACGAAGTCGAGCTCACCGGCATATCAGTAGAAGTTAAAGACCCCGCGATTCTCTTTAAAGAACACGCGAATAATACAGTCAGCGCGAAAATAAATACGCTACAAAGAAGCAGCGGAGCCGAAAGAATGGAAAAACTTAGAACTAGCATTAGAACGGAGCATCTAAACCAGGAGGAAAAACAAAAAATATGGGACATTTGCGAGAAATATAACGATTTATTTTACCTAGAAGGAGATATATTAGAAAGTACTAACGCGACCGAGCATTGCATAAATGTAGAATCAGGAACGGCACCCATAAATGTGGCGCCATATAGGTTACCACAAAAACAAAAAGAAGAAGTAAGTAAGCAAGTAAAGGAAATGCTCGAAGCAGGGATAATCAGTAAGAGCAAGAGCTCATGGAACGCACCATTACTGGTAGTACCCAAAAACCAGGCAGCGACGGACAAGCAAAAATGCGCGTCGTAATAGATTTTAGGAAACTAAACAACGTAACGATAGGAGATTCTTTCCCGCTACCAAATATAGCAGATATATTCGATCAATTAGGCGGTGCAAAATACTTCACAACGTTAGATCTGGCATCAGGTTACCACCAGATAAAAATGCGAGAGGAAGATAAATGCAAGACAGCATTCTCTACACCGTTCGGACATTACGAATATAACCGTATGCCGTTCGGATTAAAAAACGCGCCCGCGACTTTTCAAAGATTAATGAATTCAGTATTATCAGGGCTACAAGGAATTCAATGCTTCGTATACTTGGACGACGTGGTGATTCACGCGGCAAGCCTAGAAGAACACAATAAACGACTAAAAGCAATATTTGAGCAATTAAGAAAACATAAATTGCGTTTGCAACCAACAAAGTGCGAATTCCTCAGAAAAGAAACCGTATTCCTAGGGCATATCATTACACCAGAAGGAATTAAACCGGATCCCATGAAAACAAAAGCGGTGACGGATTTCCCCAAACCAAATAACGCTAAAAACATTCAGACATTTCTAGGATTAGCTAGTTACTACCGGCGATTCATAGAGAATTTTTCAAAAACAGCGAAACCATTAACGCAATTATTAAAAAAGGGAACAACATTCCAGTGGACCGATCTAGAACAGGAAGCATTTGAATTATTAAAACATAAACTAACATCTACACCTTTACTCCAATACCCAGATTTCTCAAAACCTTTTGTGCTAACCACGGACGCGTCAGACAAGGCGCTAGGTGCCATTCTATCCCAAGGAGAAGTAGGAAAAGATTTACCAATAGCATACGCGAGTAGAATACTCAATAAGGCAGAAATAAATTATAGCACGACTGAAAAAGAATTATTAGCAATAGTCTGGGGAGTAAAACATTTTAGACCATATTTGTACGGAACGAAATTCACGATAGTAACAGACCATAAACCGCTGACGTGGCTATTTAATGTAAAAGATCCCGGATCACGCCTCATGCGATGGCGTATTATGCTAGAAGAATAAAATTACCAGATCACGTATAAAGAAGGAAAGCGTAACAGCAATGCTGACGCGCTAAGCCGCGTATACGTGACAAACGAGATACCCGACACCGAAGGTAAGGAACATAGAGAATTTTCGGCCGATGAAAAGAAACGAATCTTATACGAATATCACGACTCCCCCCTAGGAGGCCATCAAGGAGTCGACAGAACATATAATAGAATTAAATTAAAATACAATTGGACAGGACTTCGAAAGGATATAGAGAATTATATATCAAAATGCGCGAAATGTCAACAAAATAAATTAGGCACGCGAACAAAAATGCCAATGGTAATTACGGATACGCCTACCCAACCTTTCGAAAAATGTAGCCTAGATATAGTAGGACCATTACCAGTTTCTAATAGAGGCAATCAGTATATACTCACATTTCAAGATAATTTAACAAAATATAGCAAAGCCATCCCTATACCAAATCAGGAAGCCAATACGGTGGCGAAAAAATTTGCTAAAAAAATAGTTTGCGAATACGGAATACCGCAAACAATATTAACAGATCAAGGAACTAACTTTGTATCTGAAGTTTTTAAAGGAGTATGCAAAGTATTAAATATAAAAAAGATACAAACAACAGCCTACCACCCACAATCCAACGGTGCGCTGGAACGAAGTCACAAGACGTTGGCAGATTATCTAAAAAATTATGTAGGAAAGGATCAAGCGGATTGGGACGAATGGTTACCTTACGCGATGTTTACATATAATACAACCCCACATACGGCGACTACCTATACCCCGTATGAATTAGTCTTCGGAAGATTAGCCGAAATGCCTACCTCTATCAAGCGCGAACCGCAACCTTTATATAACTACGATAACTATGCTACTGAATTACGCGAAAGAATCCGGACGGCTAACACGTTCGCGAAAGAGAATTTAACACGCGCGAAAGAACACGCAAAAGAATATTACGATAAAACGTCGCGACCGAGAACTTTCGACGAAGGAGACAAAGTATTACTATATGACGACGCGACGAGACGAGGACGGTCAAAGAAACTAGATAATTATTGGATCGGACCATACACTATAATAAAGCAGAAATCCGCGGAAAACTATATTATAAAGAAAGGAAAGAAAACAATTACGGTACACGCGAACCGATTGAAACACTTTAATGAATGAAAATTAAAAACTAAAGAGAGGAAAACGGTAGAACGAAATCATAAAATACTAGCGGATTACCTACAACATGTTATAAGTAAAGATTTTGCACGAAACCTAAGAACACACTCTTCAAAAGTTGACACCATTGAACAGACAGACCAACAATTACGTTATTATCGTGTACCCAAATAGTTCAATACTCGCAAAAAGCATTACCACACTTATAGACAGCACTAAACTTTCCGATTCCTTAAATATAGAAGCAGGATACCTCTTAGATCGCGTAACAGAAGTAAAAGCGTATAGTCGATAACGCGCAATAATTACGGTAATAATTGGAATACCTCCCATAGGAAGGCAAATACTAACAAGTATAAAAATAATAACCACGTATTTAATCATGCTCCACTTGTGGCGATAGGAATTATAATCTTAGTACTAGTAGCGCTTTATAACATATACTATAAGCGAAAACAGCGTAAAAACCGCGAGTTAACAATAGAAGTAGAAACTAACAAGAAACAAAAAACTAACGTAGTATTTAAAAGCGAAAAGTATCTATGTAAGCATAAACGATTATATTAAAACATGTCATCGGGAAAAATAAACATTGTCAAAAAAAAAAAAAAAAAAAACACATTAAAATAAAATAAAATAAAATAAAGAAATAAAGAAATATATTTTCCTATAATATATAAATGAAGAATATATGTATAAATAAAATAAATACCAATAAACGAATAAAGCGCAAGAAAAGAATATATATATAGGTAAACGATTATATTACACATATGTTATCGGGAATAATTAAAAAAATTGTACTTTATAAATGCACAAGTATACCCAAAGGTAATCAAGCGTAAGAATGGTGGCACATTCTTTTTTCCCGCGGGGGAGGGGTGTTGTACCCGCGAGTCGCCTAAGCGACACAGTAGTATCATATTCAAGGCCGCCTTCCGAAGAGGCGACCCAAAAGTAATGTGTAAGCATTGCATCACCCAAGCGCCTGGACATCGCGAGTCCCGAGCCTAAGATGCAATTCAGCGATTCTCCCTTCTTAGCACCGAACGCTAAGGAGTGGCACGCGTAGAAGCGAGGAAACGAACAGACAGATCATCGAGAGCGAGCAAAGAGTTAGGAGGGTTACTTGTGCCTCACCAATAACCAGTTATCTAATAAAAGTCATACTTATACTCAAGAAGAACCTGATCTATACCTCAAACACCACCTTCCTTCCGCTTCCAAAGATAACCGGTAGCCGGCTTACGAGCGCGGGTTACCACAAGATTATAATAAATGCAAGGTGTCAAATGAAAGATCTGATCATAATGAAGGGCGCTATCGTGCCCGATTTTTAAAATCAAATCAATAAAATTATAATAAGTCAAGAGATGACCTACGTTTCTATGTGTCAGTAACGGAAGCATGTGTGAGTGAAACAGCGCCCCTTTTATGATTACCGTTTTTTAATTTTATAATGATGATTTTAAAAATCGGGCACGATAGCGCCTCTCATTATGATCAGATCTTTCATTTGACATCTTGCATTTATTATAATTTGTTAAACTGAAGCTTAAATTTGTAGGCGCAGATTGCTCTTACACGGACACGAAATCCTAGTGGAAAACCGCTCACGACAGCCGCTTGGCGTCGCGTCGGAAAGTCGAGTCGCTTCCCCTTAATATTCGTGTTTTATAAGAAAAGGGACTTCTGTGTGGGCTTTAATATTTTATTATGTTTCACTTTTAACCACTTTTAAAGTTTTACTTTTACAAATATATTTTACAATAGTGCTCTGCGATGTTACCGAGACTGTGTTCATAAATGTGCATCCAGTACTATCAGTACTGGATTTCCGTTCACAAATGCTTGTCAGTATGGCTGATGAGAGTCTAACGTACTACCATTTTAGGCAGACATCGGTCCTAGGGAATTGCCTACTTCCGGTTGTCGAGACTGTCAGCAGAGAGGTAGAGTCAGTATTGCATATGGCGGCGTCTAGTGGTTTGCTTCTGTCTGCTAGAATGAGTTTATGGCGCACAAATATATATACAGTCTGTCACGAAAATATTCGGACGCTGTATAAAGTTAAATAACTTTTTTATAATTTAATCAAACGACTTGAGTTTTTGCAAACATATAGAAGGATTAGTTTACCATATATCATATTTCTATTGTATTGAAAAAATTACAATCTTCGAAGTTACAGAGAAAATAAGAAAACTCATTTTTTTAAATTGTTTATCTGAGCTTGTAATAAAAATTTAAAAACTGCATTCCATAGATATAAGTAAGTTATATGCTTATTGTAAATTTCATAAAAATCCGCAAAGGTTGTCCCGAATTACAAACGTTTAAAGATTCCAAAAAAGGTCGAAAATCACCGATTTGGGCGGATTTCAGCGATTGTGTACCGTATGTTACAATGTTTAAACATTTGTAGCTCGGAACAAGGTTACCCATTTTCTATGAAATTTACAATATGCATATATCTTACTTATATCTACGTCGTTGAAGAGATATAGAGGAATAAACAAATAATTTTGCAGTAACAATTTAAACATAACAACAATTGAAGATGTGTCGCATAACGTTAGAGAGTGGGTAATATTTGCGAAAGGGTCGAAAAGGTTTGGTTCCGATAAGTGAAGTCGTTGAGGAGATATAGAGGAATAAACAAATTATTTTGCAACAATTAATAAATTTTTTATATAATTAATATCTGCTAATTATTTCTAAGAAGATAGTAATAGTTTCTTTCATTACAATAAATCAATCCCATTCAAAAAGATATTGCGATAGATCTGAATAAAGCAGTAATTTTGCAATAACTTTGTTAATAATAAACATTTCGGAAAATTTTTTAAACGGGACCAATGGGAGACCTAAACCTAGCAACTGGAAGTGGTTTCATTTCGATTGGTCAAACGGTTGCGGAGTTATGGCCGGACAAACAAAAAAAAAAAAAAAAAAAAAAAGCAAGATGGCCCACTGTCGAATAGAGTAACCTCCTCCTTTTCGAAAGTCGGTTAAAAAAATAAGTTTTCTTATTTTCTCTGTAACTTCGAAGATTGTAATTTTTTCAATACAATAGAAATATGATATATAGTAAACTTATCCTTCTATATGTTTGCAAAAACTCAAGTCGTTTGATTAAATTATAAAAAAGTTATTTAACTTTATACAGCGTCCGAATATTTTCGTGACGTACTGTGCTGGCAGTGCTGGAAAACGCGTTCACATTTAGCAGTTTCGGCAGCACTGTCAGTAAAACAGAATGCCTATTTTTCAGTAAAACCAGCGTTGGTACTGACAGTACTGTCTGCACATTTATGAACACAGCCCGAGTCTATCGCTTCTCTCACACTATATAACTAACTAAAATGACTATCTTCCTTTTTCCAACGGCCTACCAACTGTTGCTGAATTACCAACATCATTGCTGCCAACACCCCCCTTTAATTCTGGAACAGTTTTCTTCCTTTCTCCTTTGATTTTCTAATACTAACATATGTACATATATTTTACAATGTGTTGCTTAAACTTAAAAATTTCTTTTTGCATCAGTCTCACTTATATTTAATATGTTGATTGATTTTAGCTTAACATCTTATCTTTAAAATAATTAAATTTCACACGCTCTACTGGTTTTGTAAGAATATCTGCGATATTTTCTTCAGTTGGGCAGTATTCTATGGTTAACGCCTTATTTTTAGTCAGCTCATGTACATAGTGGTATTTTATATCTATGTGTTTAGACCTCCTACTAGCTATACCATTCTTCATGAGCTTTATTGCACTCTGATTATCCATCATCAGTTTTATGTCGGGCTTTTCCAGTGTTAGTTCCATTATCAGTCCTCTCAAATACATCAATTATTTGCAGTATTCAGATGCCGCTATGTACTCTGCCTCTGTACTGGATGTGGCTACCATTTGTTGTCTCCTGGAACACCAACTAATTAGACTGTTATTATAAAATATAACATACCCTGTAGTACTCCTTCTGGTCTCAATGTCCCCTCCATAGTCTGAATCACAGTAGGCAGTTAGACTTCCTTCTCCACCTTTTAAGTACTTAAGTGTCCCAGTTTGCGTTCCTTTCAAATATCTTAATATTCTTTTTACCGCTATCACTGATTGTTGTGTTGGCTTGTCCATTTGTCTGCTCGCCTTATTGACAGCAAAACTTATGTCCGGGCGAGTTTTGTTACTTAAGTACAGCAGACTTACAACAACCTCTCTTACTGGGTACAATGTTTCTATATTACTTTCCTCTTCTTCACTTGCTGTTGCTGGAGTTGTTACTGGTTTGCAGTCATTCATATTATATTTCTTCAGTATCTTCTGCACGTACTCTTCTTGTTTTAGTTTTAGGTTTCCTTCTATCTTCTCTATTTCAAAACCCACAAATGTGTTGGGTCTGTCGTATATATTCATTTTAAACTCTTTCTTTAACTCTTCTATTATGGTTTGTATTTCCTTTTCATTATCTCCTACAATTAGCCCATCGTCTACATAGATTGCGATTATGAGATTACCTGTTTTATTCTTAAATATGCATTGGTCCGACTTGAGTGCTTCAAGGCCTTTTGATTTCAGGAACGTCGAGAACCTTTAGTTCCATTTTAATGGGGCCTGTTTAAGTCCATATAAGGCCTTATTTAACTTGCACAACTTGTCTCCACAGTCATATCCTCCAGGAGGATACATGTAAATATCTTCTTCTATTTTTCCATACAGAAATGCAGTTTTTACATCTAATGTATAATACTTATAATATTTTCTTGCTGTAAGCGCTAATAGGGTGCGCAGAGCATTAGTACTTATCACAGGACTGAATGTTTCTTCGTATTGCATCTGTGTCCGCTGTTCACACCCTCTGATTACTAGTCTAGCTCTGAATCTTCCGTCATCTTTCACCTTGAATACCCATCTGCTGCTCAGCGGTTTTACTTTTTGCGCCAGCCCTCTGTCTACCAGTGTCCATGTATTATTTACTTTCAGTGCACATTTTTCTTCTTCTATGGCTCTTTGCCATTCTGTTTTATTTTTCCTCGTCACTGCTTCTTGAAACGTCAATGCCACAAAATCTTTATATTTTTCTGTAGGTCTTTTTTCTCGATTTGACCGTCTTGGTCCTACAGTAACTTCTTGTACAGAAGGATCAAATCTTATTTCTTCTTCTGCTTCTTCGTAGTCTGTATTTTCTGATTCCTGTCCATCTAGTCCGTTTTCTTCATCCGTGCTTTCATATACAGGCTCTTCTGCTGGAGCTGTCTCCTCTCCAGCTGTAACCCACATTTTACTTGTTTCTGGACTTTTATTAACCGACTTCGAAAAGGAGGAGGTTACTCTATTCGACAGTGGGCGATCTTGCTTTTTTTTTTTTTGTTTGTCCGGCCATAACTCCGCAACCGGTTGACCAATCGAAATGAAACCACTTCCAGTTGCTAGGCTTAGGTCTCCCATTGGTCCCGTTTAAAAAATTTTTCCGAAATGTTTATTATTAACAAAGTTATTGCAAAATTACTGCTTTATTCAGATCTATCGCAATATCTTTTTGAATGGGATTGATTTATTGTAATGAAAGAAACTATTACTATCTTCTTAGAAATAATTAGCAGATATTAGTTATAAAGAAAATTTATTAATTGTTGCAAAATAATTTGTTTATTCCTCTATATCTCCTCAACGACTTCACTTATCGGAACCAAACCTTTTCGATCCTTTCGCAAATATTACCCACTCTCTAACATTATGCGACACATCTTCAATTGTTGTTATGTTTAAATTGTTATTGCAAAATTATTTGTTTATTCCTCTATATCTCTTCAACGACTTTACCTATCGGAACCAAACCTTTTCGATCCTTTCGCAAATACTGCTCACTTACTAACATTATGCGACACATCTTCAATTGTTGTTATGTTTAAATTGTTATTGCAAAATTATTTGTTTATTCCTCTATATCTCCTCAACGACTTCACATATCGGAACCAAACCTTTTCGATCCTTTTGCAAATATTACTTACATAACTTTATTTCCACATCTTGATCGATTATACACTAAAAAGTATGAAATAAAAAAATTTTTAACAAAAAAAATAGAAACCGACTTCGAAAAAAGCGCTAAAAAGAGTGAAATAACTTTTTATGTATACCGACAATATTCGATTTCATCATTATCATACACAGAATATTGCAACTTTTTCGGAGGCGACAGAAAATTAATTAACAGTACATTAATAGCCAGAAATTCACGGACATTGATGGATATTTATGTATTAGGCACTTACTCCTTTGTTCGTGAAAATGACCGTGTTGGAATATTTTGTGTCGCCGCCGAAAAAGTTGCAATATTCTGATTATGATAATGATGAAATCGAATATTGTCGGTATACATAAAAAATAATTTCACTCTTTTTAGCGCTTTTTTCGAAGTCGGTTTCTATTTTTTTTGTTAAAAATTTTTTTATTCGACGGGTAAAGAGAACATAGAATGTAGTGTTTTTCCAAATATCTGCAACGCCAGTTAACGATGCCACTTCTACGAAAGTTGCTTTCAGAAAAGCATCTACAGTTGGGCTATAGCAACGTTTAACAAGTTCAACAAGTAATTTTAAGATGAATGATTTGCCACTCCCAGCTCCTCCAGTTATGAAAAGTAACATTTGCTCAGTACATTCACCTTTAATATCCTTTTCAATCACTGAGGATACTTTTCTGAATAAATCTTTCTGTTGTATGTTCATTCCTCGTACGCACCTAAGGAAAACTTCTTCCGGCATCGCGCCTATCTCTTGTTCTTGATCTTCTATTACGTCATTGTTGTAGTTGTAAACTTCTCCGTCAGCATGAATAACAAGAGCCTCCTCTGTCAAGATTTGCTCTTCTCCATCCTCGCGAGCAGCATTTAAAGCTACAGTTTGGGCCAAAGCTGCTTGAATAACTTGCTCTGCATATGCAAATTGTTCTACGGATGTGTTGCCCAACATTGGTTTCAATTCGTGTTGTCTTCGTGCGAAACACTCTTCTGCAGATTCGTTTTCTAATGTCAGCTCATTTTCATTACGAAATGGTATGTGACATACTATCAGGTTGTAGAAATATCCTTCTCTGTCGCTGTTTAATGTGTAATATCGGTGACGAAGTACAGCAGGTTTGTTTCTTATTCGCATGCGAGTATTATCTTTCAATTTGATGAATTTTGGTCTTTCATCGGCATCGTTTCTAAGTTCTACATCACCTTCGTCTTCATTCCACATTGTATTAGATACTGTCTCGTATCGAACAGCGAACTCCGCTAAACTCAGATCTTCCAAGTCATCCGGTCTTTGTATGTAACGATCGAAAATATTATTGTAAATCATTGTTTCGTCTCCTTCAAAACGCAGAAGGCGTAACAGATGAGGAGTAACAGATTTTATGGCGGATTAAATCTGTTACTCCTCGCGACGGTCCTCCACCCGATAATTCCTCCGCGATTAACCTATCGAGCTTCTCGCGTTCGGATTCGGTAATATCCACGATCCCGTCGCAGGTATCCTCACCCGACGGATCCGGAAAAGAACGAAACGGAATCGAAATATTCGAAAAAGCAGTTTTCCAAGATTCGGATTCACCATCGATAATAATCTTAAATTCTCGGACTACATCCATCCCTACGATGCAGTTCGACGATAAACGCGGAACGACGTGCAAGGCTAAGTCCCTACTCGCGCCTGCCAGTTCGACGACGGCGGTGATTTTCCCCTCTACCGTCTCTTCCCTCCCGTCCGCGTAATGCACCGTCTTCAAATTTGACCGTTCCACTCGCGTTTCTCCCTCAAACATTGCTTCATTCCCTTCGCGTCGAAGAAACGACCGCGAAGCACCGGTATCGAGAAGCGCATACTGCGGAACGCCGTTAATTTTTATTTTGACGAAGATGCGACTATTACGCGGTTCGGATTCGATAATTTCGCACTCCGCTGTCGAGATCGGATGCGAAATGCTACTCGTCGACGCACGACGGGCCTTTTCCCGCTGGGGGGAGACCGGCTTGGCCCGAACCTTCACTCCCCTTTCGCGTTTTCCGGAACTTTATCTTTAACTTTATTTTTCTCACACGAACACGTGCACGGCGTCGACGGCTTTTCTTTCGGTTTCGTTTCCCGACTGCTACAACTCGAGCACGTGGTCGTTGCCGCGTCCTTTTTCCCGCAACGATAGCAAAATTTCTTTTGCGGTTTCGGACACTCATTATACCGATGGCCAAATTCTCCGCGATTCCAGCAACGTAATCCCGTCCCTCTTTCTCCCGACGCCGAATCTCTCGGTTTCGTATCTGAATTTGATTTCTTCGACGGATTACTATTGCTCGGATTTTGCGCTGAATTTGCCGGCCTACTCGTTCCTATCGCGTCCACCGCGTCTAAAGCGTTAATTTTTCCCGTCTTATTCTTTGAGCTAGACGGCACCCACGTGAATTCGGGATATACTGAATCGTCGGCGGAAGGAGGCGGTCGGTACTTCTTCATTCGCTCCCATACGAATTCACGCTCCCTTCCTAACTCGGCTAAAGTATCGAAATCGGTGGCATCGGTTAATTTTATATCCCGTTGAAATTCCGGTCGCAAATTAACGTATGCCATTCTAACTCGCTCCTTCAACGGTAACGGCGGATAAACTCGACTTTATTTATTTATTTATTTATTTACGGGAAAAAATTTTACCCTTTAGTGAACAGAAATTACAGAAACAACGTTAGTAGATGACAAGACGCTAAGTAACATGCGTCTAAAGATAGGCATACAACTAAAAAAATCTACCTGATCACAGAAGGCATTAACATTAATAATAACGCGGTTGATACAGTTATAGTATCCATATGTCGTGCGATGGAACTCAATTAATAAAAGCCGATGAGCTCTTTTAGAAACGCTCACAGAAAGGCTGAAGTAAGATAAGAGCTCAGGGCATGATATGATGCCGTTCAAAACTTTGTGCGCAAAGACTAAGTCACAAAACACACGTCTATTAGCTAACGGCAGTATTCCAAATTTCACGTAGAGGGGGCAGTAATTATGGTCGAGACGAGACATTGGCTGACCCACACACGAAGCAAGAACGCGCAGGAATCGATGTTGAACTCGTTCCAAAGCAACGCATAAAAAATTTTGATACGGTGACCATACAACAGAGCAGTATTCTAAATGCGGGCGAACATACGCACAATATAAAATTTTGATGGCTTAGTGTTTTTGAAGTATCTAGAAGCCCTGATAACGAAGCCGAGAGCCTTGGAGGCCTTGCTAATAACATTAGTAATATGACTTGCAAACGAAAGGTTCGAGGTGAAGGTGATACCAAGGTCACGGATATTATTAACGGAAGCTAGAGAAAAATTATCGATACAGTAGGGATGATGTGAGATATGCCTTGAATGCGCAAAGTGAATAACGTAGCATTTCTCGAGGTTAAGTTTCAGTTTGTTGCACACGCACCATGTGTATAAATTATTGAGATCATGCTGAATAAGTATGTAACTGGACGGGTTATCAATAGCATGAAACAGCTTTAGGTCGTCAGCATATAGTAGGAAATGACAATAGTTGAAACAAGTCGCAATATCGTTAATAAATAATAAAAAAAGTAAGGGACCAAGATGGGAACCCTGCGGAACGCCAGACTGCGCTAAAAACGTATCGGAAAGAGTGTTATTAAATTTAACGCATTGTGATCTATCCATAATATAACTACGTAACCATAATAAAAGAATACCAGAAATACCACACGCTCGAAGCTTCGCAAGCAGTAGCAAGTGATTAACCGGGTCAAAGGCTTTACGAAAGTCTGTATAAATCGCATCGACTTGAAGACCCCTTTCAATAGCAGTGGTCAGGTAATGATGGTACAGAGATAAATTCGTTGTGGTAGAACGTCCAGATACAAATCCATGCTGTTCCGGGATAATAATATTTTTGCATAAGAAGGATAGCTTCTTAGCAATTATTGCCTCAAAAATTTTAGGAAAAACGCATTGGATACTAATAGGCCGAAAATTACGGATATTAGAGGAATCCCCACCTTTGTGAATAGGACAGATGATACATGTTTTCCATCTGTGAGGAAAGGTACCTGATGAAATAGACTTATTAAATATTAACCACAGAATTCTGGACAAAATAAATAAACACGATTTAACAAAGTGTGGTAATCCGCGCTCGTAAGCCGGCTACCGGTTATCTTTGGAAGCGGAAGGAAGGTGGTGTTTGAGGTATAGATCAGGTCCTTCTTGAGTATAAGTATGACTTTTATTAAATAACTGGTTATTGGTGAGGCACAAGTAACCCTCCTAACTCTTTGCTCGCTCTCGATGGTCTGTCTCTTCGTTTCCTCATTTCTGTGCGTGCCACTCCTTAGCGTTTGGCGCTAAGAAGGGAGAATCGCTGAATTGCATCTTGGGCTCGGGGCTCGCAATGTCCAGGCACTCGGGTAATGCAATGCTTACACATTACTTTTGGGTCGCCTCTTCGGAAAGGCGGCCTTGAATATGATACTACTGTGTCGCTTAGGCGACTCGCGGGTTCAACACCCATAAGTATCAAGTTTTTTATATCGCATTTCTTGGTGCGCCTTTCCTGCTAATTTTACGCTTTTAATTGTCCCGAAAAGTTTCGGTTTGTCTGCTTCATTAACTAGTTCGAGCGCACATTCGCATGTCTCTAAAAATTCGGATACTCTGACCGTAGGGCCTCCCGTAAAAACTTTTATGCAATACATGCGTGGAAAGTTCAATTTTGGAGCGCTGGATAGTGTGCGCAAAGTGACCAATATCCGATGGGTATACTGTAATGTGCTATTATCTCACAGGGTAGAACTTTCCCGCACAGTTTGGAACTTTCCCGCACGCTACGTCATCACTTTCCCGCACGCTACGTCATCACTTTCCCGCACAGTTCAATCAAGGCAATATTATTTCACGATCTATAGTTTAATTTACGACACGTACAAATACAAAAAATTCGGCGTTCGCGGGACTCGAACCCGGGCCGCCAGCGCTTTGGTCTTGCACCTAGACCGCTAGGCTAGCGACGCTTCCTGGGAAGTATTACAATTGACTAGTTCTTAAAGAACTATATATATTTAGCAACTTTTTCATAAACTATGACGAAAGCCGTTAACTCGAGACTTCCAAACCCAAGAATAACTAATACAAAAAACAAATCTACACCCCAAATACAGAATCTCCTTCTTTTTGAAGTCTGACAAGCTCTCCTCGTAAAATAAAAAGTTTCGACTTCATTTATATTACGATATTATTTATCATCTAAATCGTCATTAATCTACGTAAATCTCATTATCACAGTGCAATATACGTGCTATATTCCGAAAATTATATTTAATTAAAATTATATATAATAATATATTGTCACGTGAGATTCCCTATAACTAAGTCGCGAGATCGAACAATCGAACGAGCGTTAATTGCATAAGATTCCGCGAGAAGGCACTAAGAACTTGCACGTTCGGGTAGGTTCGGATTTGTTCGGATAGTTCCGTAATTTCTAATTTTTCAATTTCGATCGGACGAAATCATTCTGACTTTGAATATACTATCGACTTCAGGTGAGCTTTCGAAAAATCTTTTCTAATTATTTTCTTGGGAGTAGCGGAGTCCATTTGAATCCTTCAGACAGAATTGAGTAGATTATTTCCCGATAATCGAAAACGCGAGTCGAAGTTTTTCGAATTTATTAATGAAAATTCAAGGTGTTGCGTTCGGAGTCGCGAGGTGCTATTGCCGTTTGATTTTCGCGTGTTTTATCATTCGTGTGCGTTATGATTAACTTCTTTTCGGCTTAATTGCATGAAATAAAGAAAAATTCAGACGAATACGATAGTATAATTTCGAATAGAATAATCGGGAATATTTTGAAGCCGTGTCCGGATCGTCCTGCCAGACATTACCCAGGGCCGGACCAGCAAACAGCGGCACCTCAACCGATGGGAGAAAATTTGTGATCGGAAATTATAACCCAAATTTCTTTGGAATCAATTGTAAAAATAGTTAATTAAGAAATTTCCATTTTATTTCTTTTTTTTCTCCTCCGGTCTTGATTACAAGTTCACATGGTAAAATTATCATTACAATATAAATATATAATTATAAAATATAATAATTATAATACTAGATAATAATATAATAAATATATAATATAATAGATAAATAATAGATAATATAATAAATAATAATATAATAGGTATAGAATAATAGATAAATAATATACAAAAATTATAACAATTATAATATATAATTATAAATATAAATATTGATTTTAGTTACGATGAGTGATTTACCAACACAGCTAACACCACCCGATTTGGTTGAGGCAGCGCAAACTGCATCATTAAATCTTTTGCCTGAAAAATCCAAAGAAAAATATATTGCTATTTATAATAAATTTATTGAATGGCAAAAAATTAAACAAACGACGTCATTTTCCGAAAATGTTTTGATGGCTTACTTTAGTGAGCTGTCAAAAACATATAAATCATCGTCACTATGGTCGCGATATTCAATGTTGAAGATTACACTAATGAATAATCTCAATGTAAATATAAAATCATATTTAAAACTTACTGCATTTTTTAAAAAACAAGCCGTTGGTTTCCGAAGTAAGAAGGCGAAAACTTTAACATCGGATGAAGTTGAAAAATATCTTAATGAAGCTCCAGATTCAGTACATTTGGCAACAAAGGTAATCTAAAATGAAACAATATTTAACTATTAAAATAACCTTACTCTAAATTTTATTAACAAATAACTATTACAATCACAGGTTGCTTTGATTTTTGGTATAACAGGCGCTTGTAGAAGAGAAGAGCTATGCCAAATTAAAATAGAAGATATTAAAGAATTCGATTCATCGATGTTCTTAATTACACTTGCAGTTACTAAGACACATATTTCGCGTACTTTTACTATTACAAATAAGTTTTATAATATAGTTAAAAAATATCTATTACTCCGTCCTCCAAATTGTAAATGTAATCGTTTCTTTCTATATTATGCACATGGAAAATGTACACAACAACCAATTAGCATCAACAAATTTAGTAATATGCCAAAAATAATTGCAACATATCTTGGCTTACCGGATCCTGATGCTTACACTGGCCATACTTTTCGCCGGACTTCAGCTACATTATTAGCTGAATCTGGAGCTGACATAACGACATTAAAACGTCATGGAGGCTGGAAATCAAATCAAGTAGCTGAAGGATATGTTGAGCAATCAATTAATAACAAACAAAAAATTTGTGACCAAATAGGGCAATCTATTAATTTAAAACAAAGAGAAGATATAGCTATACCATCGACAAGTAAGGATAATCATACCTTCCATTCTGTTATGAGCGAAGAAGAGCCACCAAAAAATTATTAAAAAATTATTTAAGACAGCACAAACAACTATCGATTGCGAACCGGTATCCCAGAATATTGATGATGCAAATTTAAGCTCCTCTTCTAAAATTAATTTACCTAATAGAAATTTTCAAGTTACATTTAATAACTGTACAAATGTTTCATTTCATTTTCATGAAAAATAAATAATTTTTAATAAAATATTCCACTTACTTTTGGTTTTTTTTTAAATAAACAATTTTTATATAAATAATAAATCCAGTAACTGTGCGTTTCTCCGAAAATTGAACATTCCACACATGGATTGCATAAAATCTTGTATGCAACACGTGGGAAAAGTGGCAAATCTGGTATAGGTTAATTTCCAAAACTCGCCTCTGCTTGTGCTGTGTTCCAGGGGAACTCGTGTGATTAGCTAAATTCTCACTCGTCCCCCTGTTCCACAGCACGCACTATCGGCTCGTTTCGGAAATTTAACCTATACCATAATTTGCCACTTTTCCCACTTGTTGCATAAATAGCTATTACGCACCTTAGTCTAACAGAGAAAAATCTAATCGTACTATCGGGTATTCTCGTCTGATTTCAATTCGGTCACTAATCGGTGATTGTAATCCCGATGCGCCGTGGTCTGATTCGCTAAGATCGCTATCCGTACAGAGATGTTTTACAGCTGTCGCGGACAATTTCCTACGTTTACATTCGCTTTCTGGGGTGGTAAATATTAATTTTACGTCGAAAAACGATTCGAGTGATCGACTAAAATGCCGTTTGTCTAGCAGGAAATATATTTTTGCGGATTTGCCCTGGTCGGACATACGGTCGCTACTTTTACGTTTGTCTTGCGTGCTGAGCTAGGTGTGGATCTTACTCACAGTAGAAGTGTTCGCCACATTCTGCTGGGCTGTCGTCGTTGCTGTCACCTGTTCGCTGGGAGTTGGCTGCCCTATCTCTCGTTCTCCGCGCCGTCCGCAGATAAGCTCGGTGAACTGGCTCGTGCCGTAAGCTGAGCTGTCGATAAGGCTCGTCTCCTCCTTGTCGCTCGTCCAGTCGTCTACTTCCTCGTATGAACCTTGGCTGCCGCCTGGTGTTAGATTGCCTGGTCTGCTTCCTCCGTCTCGGTGTAGTTTACACCGTCCTTCACCTTGGCCTTTGCTTCTTCTGGCGATAACTGCCACGTATTTGCAAAAAAATTTTTTGCAAAACGATCCCACTCGCTGCCACCAATGTGGTAATCCGCGCTCGTAAGCCGGCTACCGGTTATCTTTGGAAGCGGAAGGAAGGTGGTGTTTGAGGTATAGATCAGGTTCTTCTTGAGTATAAGTATGACTTTTATTAAATAACTGGTTATTGGTGAGGCACAAGTAACCCTCCTAACTCTTTGCTCGCTCTCGATGATCTGTCTCTTCGTTTCCTCATTTCTGTGCGTGCCACTCCTTAGCGTTCGGCGCTAAGAAGGGAGAATCGCTGAATTGCATCTTGGGCTCGGGACTCGCAATGTCCAGGCACTCGGGTGATGCAATCCTTATACATTACTTTTGGATCGCCTTTTCGGAAGGCGGCCTTGAATACGATACTGCTGTGTCGCTTAGGCGACTCGCGGGTACAACAAAAGAGTGGGTGAATACCATCAATACCCGGACCGGTGTTAACATTTAGAGAATTGATACCATCATATACATCAGTTATACTAATACTAAGCCCAGAAATACTAAGAACGGAATTACGGTTAAGATTAAGATTAAGATTACAGTTTTGATCAAGGCACGCATCTTCATCAACGGAGTATACAGACTTGAAATATTGGGCAAACGCATTAGCAGCAGATGTATCATCGTACAATATAGTCTGATCTAAGTACATGCTAGATGATCTAACATCAGATTTTTTCATAGCTCTCGTAAAGCTCCAAAAGGATTTAGCATTGTGCGGTATACAGCTTTCAATATGTTTAACATAATCGGTCCAGCACTTACGCGACAGAATTTTACAATGCGATCGAAGTCTCTTAAATGAAAGGTAATCAGCAAACTGATGGCAGTGTTTGTAACGACGATGAGCTAACTTCTTCTGATTAACAAACTGCTTAAGTTCGGAAGAGAACCACGACGGGTATAACGAGTTACGTTTCACATATGACGGAACATGGGAACTAATGCAACTATCGATATGTGCATACAGCATGTCACCTGATGCATCAACCGATAGCGCAGAGAGACCGTTGTCCCAATCAATTGAACCAAGATAGTCATTAATGGCGAAGTAGTTAGCAGTATGAAAATTCTTAAGTGTAACGCAATCACTGGCCGAAGACGCAGGTTTAAAAGATAGAGGAAGTTCGAAAAGTAACGGCGGATGGTTAGGATCCGGAGCTATGAGATAATCGGAAGTACGCTCAACATTAATTACAGAGAAAGAGGAGAAAATTAAATCTAGAACCCTACCATGGTCATTAGGTATAATATTGAACTGTGAGAGGTTAAAAAAATTAAAATACTCATGTATAACGCCGACTTGTATGTGCATAGAGCAAGAAGAAAAACAGTCGTAAATTAAGTTACCGACGGAGTTATTATGCCAGTACACGTTCGACAAGTTATAGTCGCCGGTAAGGAGGAGATCGATGCCCGGTGGAAATAACAATAATAACTCCTCCACGGTCCTGCAATGATGTTCGTATAAGCACGGGTCACTGGCCGGAGGTAAATAAACCGAACCGACAAGTAGCGATTTAAAACCCGTACGGACCTCAACAAAGACCTGCTCGACACACGAGGATTGTAAACAGAGGCGGCGACTAAAGAGACACTCGTGCACAGCAATCAAAACACCACCACCGATACAAGACGAACTAGTATCAATGTTTCTATCGTATCTATATACAGGGTGAACATTGAGAAGCGTTACAGATGAATATCTCTAAAACTACAGATTATCTCAAAAATTTTTTTGATGGAAATTGGGGGAACATCATGTGATGAGTTTTTTTTCCCGGGTGGACGCGCCAAGGTGACATTAAAATCATTTTTTTATTTTTTTTCTAATAGAATGATATGTTTTTTTATCCATCATCATATAGTGCGTTTTAAGACGAGTTCAATGACCTATTGCTCAAGGTCATTCAAGGTCAAATTTGCAGAGAAATGCAGAAAAGATGTAATAGTTTTACTTGTACGTTAGTTCGTTCCTTCGAACTTTTACACCAAAACAATAACACGTGTTCAATATCAGTTTTACTCAGGTCAACATTCGCCGGATTTAACACCACTCGACTACTTTTTATGGGGGCACGTTAAAAACTGTGTAATGTCTAGTAAACCTACGACGCGTGAGAACACGAAAACTAGAATACGCGAAGCTTGTGCCAAAATAAACAATGACATGTTGTGCAAAGTTAGAGAATCCTTTAAAAAAAGAACTGCTAAGTGTATTGAAGTAGGAGGTCGTCACTTTGAACACATGCTAAAATAAGGTAAGTACAAGTAAAACTGTTGCATCTTTTCTGCATTTCTCTGCAAATTTGACCTTGAATGACCTTGAGTAATAGGCCATTGAACTCGTCTTAAAACGCACTATATGATGATGGATAAAAAAACATATCATTCTATTAGAAAAAAAAAAAAATGACCTTAATGTCACCTTGGCGCGTCCACCCGGGAAAAAAAACTCATGACATGATGTCCCCCTCGATGGAGAACAATTTCCATCAAAAAAATTTTTGAGATAATCTGTAGTTTTAGAGATATTCATCTGTAACGCTTCTCGATGTTCACCCTGTATATTATAATTACGCGGTCCAAGTTCAGACGAACAAATACCCTCGCATAACCATGTCTCAACTAAGCATATAATGGAATATCGCACGGTAGCTGCCCCAAGAGCTGCTGTAAGTTCGCAAATTTTTTATCTAAGCCCTCTGACATTTTGATAATACACCAAAGGGTTAGAAACTAGTTTTTTTTAGCGGAACGATTAAAATTCTTAACAATACGCGGAACACCATCGATAAAACGAATAGTTTTTAGGCACGACCGCAGGGAGTTCCTTATGCTCTCGATCGAGCAAAAAGTGTAACGGACGATCAGCGTTGCCATATATACAGATTTATCCGTATTTATACAGATTTTCGATGTGAGATACAGATTAGCACTGGATACAGATTTTTATACAGAATAGGGAGAAAAACAAACTTTTTATCACGACAGAGGGCGTGTTAGACTGCGCTGACCTGAATATGACCAATCAAAAAGAACCAAAGATTAAATGGCTCTTAAGTAGGGATGAGCGATATCGGAAAAACATCGATGTTTCGATATTTTGCTAGAAACATCGATATATCGATATTTCGGAGAAGCTGCATCGATGTTAAAATATCGATGTTTATCCTCTCAACATCGATGTTTCGGAAACATCAATCAATATCGATCATCTCTACTCTTAAGTTGGCATTCAAATAACGAATTCAAAAAAGTAATTCTGCCCAGTTTAACTACTCACTATAATCTGCTTAAAACGGAACGCAGCATAATAAATTACATTAAAATGCTATGTTTCTCATATAGCGTACGCTATGTTTCAATACTAGCGTACGTAGTGTTATTAAATCCATGGTTTTTTATGTGCTTTTATTCTTTATGGTTGATATGTTTTTGTTTTAACAAATAGCGTTCATTGTTAGTATGGCAACTTACGGTATCATTTATTTGTAAAACGGAAAAGAGAAGCCCCCAAAGATTTTTATGTGCTCTCTGTGATACTGCGTTGTTCTAATAATTCTGTCGTAATTATTTGATAGATATCATATACTAAAAACTTTTAATCTTAAATTGATATTAATTGTGTTTTTGTGAATCACCATGGCATCTAAAAAACCCAGAGTGATGCAAAAGTTTAATCGGAACTGGATGGAAGAATCTGTATATAAAGCCTGGTTGAAACCTAGTAATAAAGGTGATTATTTTGCTTTCTGTACATTTTGTAATAAAGATCTTTCGATCGGAAGTGGCGGGAAAAATGATCTCTATCGACACATAAAAACAAACAAACACGTAAATTCAAGTCCGGGTGGATCTAGCTCGCAAACATTATTACCAAATTTATTTCCAAGCAAAAATATTGAACCAGTTAAGAGAGGAGAGATTTTACTCTCAGCGTTTATAGCTGAACATAATATTCCCATGAACGTTATGGAACACTTGCCACAGTTAATAAAAAACGTTTGTCCGGATTCACAAATCGCAAAAAGTATTAGTTGTGACAGAACAAAAACTACAGCTATTGTGAAAAATGTGACTGGCTTAACTGGAAAACAAATATTAATAGAAAAATTACAAAAATTAAAATTTTCTTTAATTGTCGATGAAAGCACAGATAGAGGATGTGTTAAGCATTTATGCGTTTTAGCACGCTTTTTTGAAACCAAAGTTGAGGATGCATTTATTTGTTTAATACCACTTGAAGAAGCTACTGCTGAAAAGTTACACGAACATATTAAACAAGTTTTGAGTGACAACAATATCCCAATGGAAAATATTATCGGATTTGCAGCTGATGGTGCGAATGCCATGATGGGACAGCACAATTCACTATCATCTCGACTAGTCGCCGAAAACCCTCACCTGTTTGTTATGAAGTGTATATGTCACTCTTTCCATCTCTGTGCCTCATATGCATGTTTAAAATTGTCGAGAGAACCCGAAACTCTCATGCGAGACATTTTTAATTATTTTAATAATAGTCCCAAAAGGATAGGAATTCTAAAAGAGTTTCAGCAGTTTTTAGATTTAAAGCCACATAAAATCCTCCATCCAGCTCAAACCCGATGGCTTTCGGTTAGAGCATCAGTGTGCCGTATTTTGGAACAATATAACGCACTCAAATTATATTTCACCGAAGCCGCCATATCGGATCACCTGAATGCTGATTCGATCTTATTCAGATTAAATAATCCATATAATAAGCTGTATTTAGAGTTTCTGGAATTTGCGTTAGAAATATTTAATAACATGAATAAGCTGATGCAGTCAGAGCGGCCCCAAATTCATAAGATGCATGAAAACATGGTGACTGTTTTTAAAACTTTATTAGAATGTTACGTGGACGATAGATACGTATCGCGAACTGAAGCGGGATTAATTCAGGTGGATAATCCATATTATTACAAACCAATAGATAATCTGTATCTAGGAGCAAAGGTTGCAGCCTCTCTTGTTTCTACAAACGCACTAAATCAAGAAGATATTAAAACATTCAAACTCAAATGCCTTGATTTTTTTATTGAAGGGGCAAAACAGATCAAAAAAAGGTACAATTTCAACAATGATATAATTAAACAAATGCAGTTTCTTGATCCACAAGTTGTCAAGTCTCGAAAAATTGATTCATTGGTCACTTTGGCAGTAAAGTTTCCAAATTTTATATCAATTGATGAGGTGCAGCAACTAGATACAGAGTGGCGGTTTTTGCGTAATAATAAAGATCTTTCGCCTGATGATCCAAAAGACCTCGAATCCTACTGGTGTAGAGTCATTGAAGCCCGTGATCCTGCTAACTACAGCAATCAATTATATCCTACGCTATCAAAATTTGTTACTGCAATGTTAAGTCTACCTCATTCAAGTGCCGCCGTAGAGAGGATCTTCTCATCTATAAATTTAATGAAGACAAAACAACGCAATAGACTCAACACAAACACGATTGAAGGTCTTTTACATACAAAGCAACTGATTGGTGAAAAATCTTGCTATAGCCTAGAGGTTGATAATAAATTACTCTTGAAATTTAATAAACATATGTATGATTAAGGTAACATTCTAATTAATCTTTTATCTATACTTCGTGACTATTTGTTTGTTGCAATTGTTTAAATTTTTATTGGAATTCAATTGGTATGTTTTCAATTTTATTAAACTTTAAGGACCGTTTAATTAATCAATTTGGCTTTTTTTCCTGGATGATAATCGAACCCATTCCCTTGTTTTTCAAATAAGCAGAACAAAATACCTTGACTGCATAAGATACTGTACGTTTGCCAATAGATGGCTAGCGGAATGGCACAGGAGCAAAAGGGGTCTCTCACTAGGACCAATCACTGTTCTTTGTCGGACGAGGTGATTGGTGTGTATGACCGTTTTGGCTAATAGCGCGCTAGAGTAAAAAATGCGAGTGAATTTTTAACAATAACACCCGCATTTCTTCTGCTACCCATCTCTTGGCAAACGCACTGTATATTATTCTGTTAAGATTCTTATGAATATACAGATTTTATACAGATTTCAAGCTAAAATAGCATACAGATTTTATACAGATTTTAGCAGATTCTACTACAGATAAAAGGCTCAATGCATCTGGCAACACTGCGGACGATTATCTCCGAAACTATTCGAGATATCCAAAAACCCTTTTGGATCTTTATGTTTCATAACAAGATCTAAATGTCCGTATGTATGTGTGTGTGTATCCACTCTAGCGTCTAAACGGCTGAACGAATCGAAGTAAAATTTACATGAAAAATCCAGTTACACCCGATGAGGATCCACTAACAATTTCAAGTCGGTCCGACTTCCGGTTTCAAAATGGCGGGCATTTTAAAAATTAAAAAATTCATAAAAAATCTGTTATAAGAGCAAAACAATTAAAATTTTGCAGAAATATGTAAAATTATGACAACTAATAACATGAATTTTTTCAAAATTTTTCAGCAAAACGGTACAAAATGGCGGACTAATAAATATTTTTATCGACTCTAGCGCCTAAACGGCTGAACGGATAAAGCTGAAATTTATACGAAAAATCCAATTCTTCCTAACATAGATCCACTAACAATTTCGAATTGATTCAATTTCCGGTTTCAAAATGGCGGTCATTTTAAACATCAAAAAATTCATAAAAAAGCTGCTATAATAGGGAAACAATTCAAACTTTGCAAAACTATGTAAAATAGTGACAACTAAAAAGGGATAGGCGAGCGCAGCGAGCCGACCTCCTGTGCGAATCATTACCGCGGTCGTGCCTAGTACGAAACAGCCCTAACAGCTCGTTAGGGGGGCCCCAGCCGCCCTATAGCTGGTATTCACATCCCCACTATCGTGGAGCACAGCGAGTTCAGATCTTAGAGCTTGCAGATACGCGCGTTGAGTCGGAGTTGAGTCTTCGGTAATTCTTGCAGGTCCTTTATAACGTGCTTTGTTCTTCAAAACCTCCAAAACATCGGTACGTGAGTCGAAAATCACCTTGACCGGCCTCGGCCGACCTTGCTGAGAAGAACCGACACGGAAAAGGTTTTTAAATTTAACGGCTTTTCCCGGAGGAATCACCTGATGGAGGATACTATCCACGAGTTGTTTATCCAAAGAATTAGTATTATTATTTGAACCAGAACTTCCACTAGCACGGTTAACAGCATCGGAAATAGAGGTGGATGAAGATTCTTCCAAATTAAAGAGCATAATATTGCGGGAGCGACGATCTCTATCCGCCATTTCCGAAATAACATCTTCCACATGCGAAGTGGAAGGAGAAGATCCAAGCGAGGAGGACAACTTCTTCTCGAGCATGTCAACCTTTTGGGAAATTTCAGAAAGTTCCGTTTTGAAGTTCAATTTAATTCCCTCGATGACCTCTGAGAAGTGCTTCTCGAAAGTTTTCAGCTTAACCGTTAAGATGTTATCTAATTCCTCCCTGCAGATTTGACGGAAGTGGTCAAGCAGAAGCCTATCACGAAGATCCATCTGCAGGTTATCACTCAAAGAAGAAACATCACGAGAAGTTCTATCCGGAATGCAGTCTAAAAATTTTCCCTTCGTCCACAGGTGTCTAGTGCGCTGGACGCAGCCAGGGTGTGCAATAATGCCACACACACCACACGACACTGGTTTCGCGACTTTGGTCAAACAACCTCTGCAAACTTGATCCATCACAGTAATAGAGATCGAAAACTATCGCAAAATTAAACTTAATATTGGTAGACAGCTCCTGTAAGCTAAAACCGTTACCGTACAGAAGCAGAGCGGAGCAAAACAAACACGTCCGTCTTCTACGAAAGTCGAACTCGAACTTAATAATCTTTCAATATTAATGAGATAATCCTCCACCCGTTCCGTTTGCCCTTGCGTACGCGCGCGAGCCTGATCTAACGCGCGCTCGGGACGATCGACGGCGCCGAATTTCTTTAGTATAGCGAATTCGAAATCCTGCCACGTCAACCACTGATTTTTACGCAAACGGTACCATTGACGCGCGGGTCCGGTAAGTAAAAGCGGAACGACACGTAACATTTCTTCGTCAGTTATTTCTACAATTTCCCGTTCCTCGTCTATTCTTTCTAAAAATTCTTCGACGGACGGTCCATTCGGCTTTCCGAATTCTAATTTCCACCGACCGAGTATCGCATAAAGCTCCTTACTCGAGCGGCGGCTTTCAAAATATGACGACGAATACGTGACGTGTCGATCAGCTGTTTCTCGCAGGCGGCTCGGACTCGTAAATCTCGCGGACGCGGTGGCCTGCCCGACGCTACTTCTCGTTTGGCTCGAACTATTATTTCTTGAATAATTATTTCGGAAAATATTTATTTCTTCGCGTCGGCTATCCTCTGCTCTCCCGATTTCGTTCGTCCTAGCCTCTAATCTCTCACTTCGATTAAGAGTTCTATCCTGCGCGGGTCCTAACGATAACGATTTCGCTTCGATAATTGTAGTTATTATTTCGATTAATTCTTTTCTCGAAATCGGTCTTTCTTCGGTATTCTCCGTGCCTACGCGCGAGCTCGGTTCGCCTGTCACCGGCCTCCCCACCCTATCTTCCGCGCTCGCGAAGGTAGCCGAAGTCTCGGCGGACTCGCCCGAGAATTCGACTAGGTGGTGGGGGTTCTCGGCCACGCGACGCGTCGGCTCCGGCGGGGCTACGGCGCTCGCTATCCCCTCTCTTACGCTAGGATCGCTTCTAACGGGTGGCCAACGAAAAGTTAAATGTGCTATCGGGTGTGCGTGATTTAGCGGGCCCGTGGTCGGTTGAAACGGCGCGACATTCGGATTTAACTCCGTGTCTTCTACCCTGACTGTCGGAATTACGGATAATGTTGTAAAGGTCGTGTACGTGGACGATGCTCCTACGGTGGTCGCGAATGTTGCTAACGCGGTCGTGGTCACTACGCTCGCGGCTTCGCGAGTCGTTATTCGTATTTCGGGTTCGGATTCGCGCGTAATCTCGTCAAATTCATAAAACGCTGCTCCTTCCCCTACACACGGCCTACCCGATTCCTCCCTCCCGCTATCTACGGATTCGGTATCGGTTTCGTCGTTAGCTTCATCTTCGTCGCCCCACGGTACTCCCCGCTCTCCGCCTACCCGCCTGCTTATTCGCATGAAACGGTCGCGAAGCTCGTCTTCGTTGCCGGCATTGTTTACATACATCGTGCCTAAGATACCGCGCAATGACCTTTGCCGATAGGTCGAAGGCCCACGATTCTGGGTATGACTCACGCCTACCGAACGTTCTAACTTCTTGCCCTTTGTCCATTTTCGAATTCGATCTAGAATTTTCTATCCTACCGAATCTCGCGGTCACTCGCGGTCACTCCCGGACAAACGCGGAAAAAATACAAGCAAGCACCAGATCAAACAAAGAATATTATACAAGAGATATTGGACGATACAAACAAAAAGTTTCTTTATTGTCTCGAGAATTCTCGGTCTTTGTATCGAGCTCCCCACAAGGGATGCCAAATTTTGCAACGACATTCTCTCCTCTCGCGGATTCGTAAGTCGGGGGAAAGGGTTAAGCCCTGCCGAGAATCGTTTCCACCCGGATTGTCGATGTCAAAAAACAGTTTACGATATAAACGATAAGTTCTCAAAAGCGGAATAACGATAGTTCTCGGTAAAGGAAAGTTAGTTAACTGAACGCTAAATAAATTAAGAGGATTCTAACCAAAGACGGATTCGCGTTCGCGCCCCCCCGTGGATTGCCACCTTGTCGTGGTGGGGGGGCTTGTGTGGCACAATGATTACACGAGCTATGCCGGCGGGAGCTTCGGCTCCTGGCAGGTTCTACCATGCCGGACAGGTCGTGTATGAGTGTCCAGACTAAGAGCAATCCGGGGGAAGGAAAACCTCCTGATAAAACCCGGGTAGGATGGGCTTGTTAGCTTTTTAGCAGCCGTCCTAGGTGAAGGTCACACCGAAATCAAACCAAAGAAAAGAAAAATGATGATGAGTTCTCCAAATAAGAACGGCGTACCGGACCAGGGGGATCGGACCCCCCAGGTCCCGGCGGAAGGGGAGTATCGTCCCAGCTCCCCCCCGTCGTCATCGAACGATGGGCTACCTGCAGCGTGCTCCGCGGGCGCTGCAGGGAAACCTGCGACTGCGAGGAGAGGAAGGAAGAAGACGAGTTCAGCGAGGCGTCAGTCGGAGGACGCTCGTGAGAAGACCGGGTACGTCGAACGCACCAAGTTCAGTGATGCGTGGGCTTGTTTGGGCGTGTTAGAGAAGATGCAGGAGACGCACGTGAATCCGAAGGCAAGTGACGCGAGTCCTGAAATTGAGGAAAAAGAGAGTTTGCCGAAAGCGAGTAGGCGCTCTGGCTTGCGTTCGAGTAAGAAGAGTCGGGCTCGTAGCCTCAGCCCTGCCATGACTGGCACGGTTGAGAGCTCGGATGAAGACATCGACCAGATGGCGAAATCTGGTGGTGGAACTAAGAAGACCGCGGACGACCTGGATTGGCGACCGACTAGGGAAAGAGCGAGCGGCTCTGATACGACTGCAGGTAGTATGGGATCTCCCATGTCAACGGAGAACCTTGCCGAGGTGGCGAGTTGCTCTCTTAGTGCGCCGAGAATTTTGGGAGTGAAAGAGCGAGGAGTCGTTTCCGATAAACGGGAAGCTCCTGAGACGTTGGAAATGCGCGACGCTGAAAGTAAGAGGCCCGCATCGCAGTCTCCCGATCCGCAGCCGGCGCCGAAGGTCCGTGCCTGCGAGGAGGAGGAGGAGGTTGAAGAAGGAGAAGGAGACGACGACGATCCGGAAGCGAAGGGGAGTCCTTCGCACTTCGCCCGTTTCCTGGAAATGACGAGGAGAACCATGGCGGCGAGAGTTGCGTGCCCGCTACCGCGCGATGCGGACTTCTTGGACGAGGATGACGTGGCAGAAGTGGAGTTGCCAAGACCTAACCCCACACCGGAGCCACGGAAGCAAGCGGCTAACGTTAGGACCGTGCGAAAGCTGGCATCTGCCACGGAAGATGACTACGCGGGTAGTGCTACGGAGATGAAAATGCCACCGCCCCCTCCGCCTTTGACTAGGGACGTATTCGGAATGGAAGAGTATGCTCGACTTAGGGACGAAGCGAGGACGATCGATGAACGCATTCGTCTAAATTTTGAGGTGTTCGTGGAAAGTTATATAGAGCTTGGAAATTACCTGCAATCGAATAGAAACGTTCATAGTAACGTTAAAAAGCGAGTAGGGAAGGAGATAGACAATCTACGCCGGATAGGTGCTGATTTGAATGCCGTGACAAGAGTAAGGGCGGAGATCGATGCTCGCTTTATGGAGGATGTATCCTATATACGGAAGCTGAGGGGCGAAGAATCAGCCGGACAGACATCCAAGGCAGCGCGGGCTAGGAAAACAGCAAAGACAGGGAAAGCAGCTCAGGACAAAGCTCTTAAGGATGACAGAAGCTACGCAAGAGCGGTACGCGGGGATTCTGCCGATAGAAAAAGAAGTGCGCGACCGCAGGTAATGGCTGTCCAGAAGGGCAAGTTTATAGAGCGTGTCATCGAAAGTGCTGCGGAACCAGAAAAGGAAAAATGGTCCGAGGTGAAAGCAAGAAGAAAGAAGAAGAGCAAAAAGAAAGCCGACTTACCTGATGGTGCAGCAGGTGGACGACCTGGAAGGGCGAGTGAGAAAGAGCCATTGAACGTCCAGAGGCCACGATCCAGATCTCGGAGAAGACCAGAGAACGACGCCGTTAGAATAAGAGGACCCGAAGGAATGAAGCTGGATACGGCGACTATGAATAGACGGCTACGGATGGAAGTGGATATAAAGGAGCTGAACGTGCAGGTTTCGGGTATACGTAATACCAGAACTGGTGACTTGTTAGTCGAAATGGCTAAGGGCCGCTCGAGGCAGGAGGCAGACAGACTGAGAGAAGCTATTGCCAAGACGTTTGGAGGGCAGGCTAGAGTGGACGTCCTCAGCCCCAGGACCAGTTTAGATATTATTGGTTTGGACGATTGTACGACGCGGGACGAGGTTACGGAGGCAATATCGCGAGAGCTCGGGATAGGCCGCGACGAGATCACGGGGGTGAATTCTAGGCCGGCATGGGGCGGGCAGCGGATTGCAACGGCATCGTTACCGGACAAGGCAGCTAGCGACTTACTAGCGAGGGGCAGATTGCTAGTTGGTTGGAATTCCTGCCGGGTCAGGGAGAGGGATAGAAACGGAAGATGTTCCAAGTGCCACGAGGTTGGGCATCCGACCTTTATGTGTAAGTCGGCGGAGGATAGGAGTGGACAATGCTTCCTATGCAAGGAAGTGGGCCATAGAGTGTACGAGTGCCCCAAGAGAGGAGCGCGAGGAGCTACAGGGGGGCCTCGGGTTGCCGAGAAGGCGCCATGAGGTGTGCGTGTGTGTGTGAGTGCATGTCTGTGTGTGTGTTTGTAGTGTGCGTGTGTGCTTGTGTGTGTGTGTGTGTGTGTGTTGGGTATGAGTGAGTACCGGCCTGCGGGGGCGGGACGGGGGTAGCAGCCTGAACCGTCCCGGCGCCTCCCCTTGTGTGAATGGGCCGGAGAGGGGGGAAACCCCACGCGGCCATGAATGGGTGGTGATGGGAGTAGCGCCCCATCGCCACAGTATGAATGGGTATGGTGTGTGAAGCGACTCAGTCGCAGCCAAAGGGCCCGGCCTGGCGAAGTTATGCCTAGCGGCGATTCCACAGGCCGGGCCCAGCGGTAGGTGTGTCACTGGTGGCGTAAGCTGTCAGTAGCATGCCTCCAGAGGGGTTTTTAGTCGGTAGGAATCCGACACTCCCCCGGTGTTTGCCTGCTAGGCGAACCCGGGGGGTCTTATGCAAGATTTTCCCCTCTGGCCAACAAAAAAAAAAAAAAAAAAAGGATTCGCGTTCGCAACCAGAAGGGTTAGGGGCTCGATAAGCTCTACTCGAGACAGTAAAGACGACACAAGATATAAAATATAATAGAATCAAGGTTTATTCAATAATGATTCGGTTGGTCGGAGTCTCTTACAAAAATCATAAACGAATCAAAGAAGTCAAAGAATTACAATTTCTCCCGTATTCGAAGTCGCTAACGGTTTCGGCCCGGCCGAACTTTCTCGAATTACGGTTAACAAAGACTCTCTTAAGCAAAAGATTTTTACACAAAAACCTCGGATACGAATTCCGAATACCATAAATTGTTCAATACAATATTTCTTCCGATACGCAATCGGGTCGATACTTTACAAATTTTACGATAAAAGAAATCGTCTCTTCGCGGAGACCGAACGACTTCGCAAGCTCGATTCGCGTGTCCGGAAAATTCAATAATCTTTACTAGAACACAAAAAAAAGAAAGCTAAATCGATATGATTTTCAATTTATAATATAGAATTAAGCAAAGAATTTACTTTCCAAAGACTCCGATGAACCGGTATTAAAAATTCAAAATTGAGGTTAAATTCCCTCTCCTGTGACCTCAAGCACGCACGAAACTAGAATAATTTTTCGGGATCTATTGTCCCAAAAATCGAACTCCCGAGCTGGGCCGACGGCGCCCGAACCTACCCGAACGGACACGTGCGATCCTGCGGATCTTAACCTATCCGCGCTCTCGCTTGTCGCCTCGGAGGCGCGCAGTTCGAACGCGTAAGATTTCTTTCGCCACGTTCGCTTCGCTCTCGTCGACTTTATCGCACGCTTTTCGCTGCTCTTCCGAATTCGCTGCGTTGCTCTTCTGCACGTCGACTACGGAGACTTCGATGACGATGGTTCGCGTAATTTCACGTGTTCTTTTCTCGTGCAAGAAGTCAGCTGTCGAATTCGTTGTTCGTAGCTTTCGTTGATTCTCTACGTTGCGTCGTCGCTCTCGTATGAAACGAAGTTCGCTCTTTGTAGCGTCTTTTACGTCGGAGTTCGTTGCTCGGCCCTTTTTTCTCGGATTCGTCGTCGTTATCTCGTCGGTTCTCTCGAAGTAGTCGCAATGCATGACATATATTTAAAATAATAAATAAGTTTCGAAATCGCTTTTTCGAGCCCTCGGAAGTCGTTCGATCCCGCTTTCCGTCGGTAACGCAGATCCCTAATTGTCCGGTTCCGTGCGTGTACCTCTTTTATGGCTCGATTAGAGAGAGAGGAGAGATTTTGTGGCGAGTATCAAAGATACCACGTCACAATATATATAGGTAAACGATTATATTACACACATGTCATCGGGAATAATTAAACATTGTACTTTAAAAATGCACAAGTATACCCATAGGTAATCAATCGTAAGAATGGTGGCACATTCATCTTCCCGCGGGGGAGGGGTGTTGTTACCGCGAGTCGCCTAAGCGACACGGTAGAATCATATTCAAGGCCGCCTTCCGAAGAGGCGACCCAAAAGTAATGTGTAAGCATTGCATCGCGTGCCGAACGATAGACGCGACTCAGCGATTTCCCCCTTTTCTTAGCACCGAACGCTAAGGAGCGAATGCGTAGAAACAAGAAAACGAACAGACAGAACATTTCGAGCGATCAAAGAGTTAGGAGGGTTGCTTGTGCCTCCCCAATATCCAGTTATTCAATACAAGTCTTACTTATACTCAAGAAGAATCTGATCTATACCTCAGACACAACCTTCCTTCCGCTTCCAAAGATAACCGGTAGCCGGCTTACAAGCGCGGATTACTACAGGCTACCTGTCTTATAAACGCTCTATCCCCACCTCTCTACTTTCGCGTGATCTAATTTCGCTCGTTTAATTGGATCCCCTCTGTTTTTCTATCGGCGCGCGTTGCTGACCGTATTTGGCCTCGGTGCTGGCCTTGAACTTGCTCCTCGTTAGAATTGTGACGTCAGCTCTTTTTAGGTGAATTCCCATCTTCCGCGAGTATCCCCTTGCCTCGTCTCGCCTCGCGTTTTCACAGTCCGCGCGCTCTATTTTCGCTCAGGTGCGTCCCTTTGTTACCTTCACGTCTATTTTTAGATTTCGGCCGTTTTTTCCGTTTCCGCGGAGAGATATTGGAAATTTCGCGTCTTTCGCGTTATCTATGTCTCTAATCCTTGCTTTTATTCCTACTTTTCTAGGTTTTCGTTAAATCAATTGCGACTCAGTCTGTAACGTTATAACGTCCCCCCAAAATAACCTTAAATTTTACTTATGGTATAAATTTTTAGTTCATTCTATCTCTTTTTAACCAACTTCGAAAAGGAGGAGGTTACTCTATTCGACAGTGGGCGATCTGGAAGTGGTTTCATTTCGATTGGTCAACCGGTTGCGGAGTTATGGCCGGACAAACAAACAAAAAAAAAAAAAAAAAAAAAATTTTTCAGATCGCCCACTGTCGAATAGAGTAACCTCCTCCTTTTCGAAGTCGGTTATTTTTTTTATTTATTCGCTCTCCTCTTCTTGTCGTTCAGGTCTCTCTTGACCGAGGTACTCCCAGAAGATACGTCCCACGTTCTGGATCCTCCCTCTCTTCCAGTGGCCTATCTCTGCTGGTATCGGGATATCGTCGCCGGCCTCGTCCCCTCTTGGCGGCATGTTGAGCAGCAGTCGTTGTCCGTCGATTTCTCGCTTTAGGTAGCAGATCTCGGGGGTGCTCCTCCTCGTACCGCTGGTTGGCCTCACATCCCGGATGGACACTAATATCGCCATGGCCCGAAACTTTGCCCATGGTTTTGGCAACAAATATATTTTGTTGTGCACCCTCTGCACTACCTTGCACCTATCGATGAGAAACACACAGCTCTTGGTTGCACCATCGCACTGCACCTGTCTTCTCTCATACCGGTCGTGATGTTTAACTATGCACGGGGTGCCCTCTTTCCTCACCCCTTCCGGTATTGGTGTGTGGCTTCTTGGTGTCGCCATATGCTTCTTTATTGCCTCCTGAAGGCGTTGATATTTCTTAATGTCTCCGTGTAGTCGGATGGCGAGTCTCCTTGGCGTTTTCACTCTAATTGCTCGTCCCGTCTGCAGGAGCCCGAGCTACTCCCGATCTTGCACGAGTGGTATGGTCCGTGGCTCCGCTTCTACCCGGAACGGTACCCACAGTATCCCTGATCGACCTGATCTTTCCCGTCGTTCCAGGAAACGAATCGTATTGAATTGACTATTCATTTTCTTTCTAGTTTCGGTCTTCTCGCTTCCGTAGATTATAGCGAACTGTTCCTTTTTCGGCACCGGTTCCTCCTCCCTTTTGCCTTGCTATGACTTTGTTATTTCCATTAGAAGTCATACCTCCGTGTGTTTTGTTGTCTTCTGGTTGTTTCTCGGTCGTCTTCTCCTGTCTTTCTCGTTAGGCGTACCGTCTGTCTCTTTTCCACCTATTTCTTTCGTTGTTCCTTCCGATGATAGACCTTCATGTTGTTTGCGTGGAATCTCCCCCGCTCCTCCACCGTCCTCGGATCTCTTATAACGAACGTTTCCGCTCCGATTTGACTTTCCAGCACGTATGGTCCCTCGTATAGCGTGAGAAATTTCGCGATCTTTTTATTTATCGGGTCCGAGACGTTACATGCTTTTACGAGTACCCAGTCTCCTACTTTGAAGTCTGCGAGCTTATGCGTTTGGTTAAATTTATCCGCTCTTTTCTTTCCTTTCATCCGTATCCGTTCCTTGGCCATCATTAGTTTTTCTTCCCAAGACGGGTCCTTATTTTTTTCGTGCGCTGGAATCCATGTCGTCCACGTCCTTTGTGGTTTTTCTCCCTTACCCTTATGTAGCTCTATCGGCGTCAGTTCGGTAGTCTCGTGGTGGACTTCGTTTATGCAGCTCTGTATGACTGGTATCCAGTCGATCCACTGTGCGTGCGTGTCTCCTAAGAACGTACGAAAAAATCTTCCTAATTCGCGATTGACTCTCTCCACGATATTTCCTTGTGGATGTCTTATCGAAGAGAATACTGGTTGTACGTTTTCTTGTTTCAGTTTTTCCAGCCACTTCTTCGACGTGAATTGCGTTCCGTGGTCGAACGGGATTCTTTCGGCTTTCCATGGTTTGGAATGTAGTGTCCGAAAATGCTTCTAATTGTGACGGCAGCGTCCGCTTTCTAGCATTTATACGTCCCGACGTGTCCGTAAACCTTATGGCAGTCTTCTATGAGGGTTTCCTCCATTTTCTTTGGAATCATGAGTTTCCACACGTTTTCCCCGCACTGCTTATATAGTAGAGTTTTTCTACGACAGTTCTTATATCTTTTAACTGCTCGTCTTTCTTCTGTTTACTTGCCATTGTTACGTCCTGCGTACGTGACTTTTCTCATTTTCCTCGTCGAAACCTAAGACTAACAATTAGACAATAGACCAGACTGTCTGCCAGTGGTCCCATTCTAAATTTTTCCTTTTCTTCAAGTACCTCCTTCAGAGTGCGCCAGATCGTCGCATATCTGTATACTAGGAATCAGATTTCTAAACATGCCCTGGCACTCAGTCGTCCTAAAACTAACCCATAAATACCAAATTTACGGCTTCCACTTGAAAATGCATCTTTCCTTTACCCGACACCCACTTCCACCTCCAACTCACTCCATATAGAAGAAAGATTGTTCCTAAATCTACGAATAGGAAAAATCTAAGCTTTCCTTAAACCAATGAGAAACTGTCCACCCCCGAAACTAAAACTAACTAACCAATAAGATAACGAACACCCACTGACCAAATCTTTTAAAACAAGCTGCACGCACCCCGACGACACATTCTGTACTCAGTTTTTATCCTGCATCAGTTAAGTTCGGTAGTTGGCATCGGCGTTCTGATACTTAGTCTCAGAACTTAAAATATAATTTTATACACACTCTGTATTCTGCATTTATCCTGCAATCAGTAAAGTTCGGTAGTCGGCATTCGGCATTTGTAATCTTGTTGATTTTAATTAACTAATAAATCTCAAATATAAAAAGTAAGTGAATTGTTAACGACAACCAACACTCCACTCCATCACTTAAAGAAAGGTAAGCACAGCTTAATATTTTATACCTTTCCACCTGCTACTCCTGTTTTTATAAACCACGATTAAATACATTGGTTGATTATCGTTCTAACGGTAAGCATAGTGGTGCTTACGGGAAATAGCGAAAGGCGACAAGCGCCAATCTGGACGCTGGCGCTCACGTTATTACTTCCAAGAAGCAGCCCATTGCTTAACTGATAGAACAATAACTAACAAAACCTAGAAGTTTAAACATTTAACTATACCACCCTTCTTAACGCTACGCATACTCAGCGCTTTTGAGGGAAGTTATCGGGAAGCGACAAGCGCCAATCTGGACGCTGGCGCTCTCGTTACGACACCTCTCAAGTTGCCTACCTGCTGCGACCTCGCCTGCACCGGCGAATTAAGAAGGGTAGTCAATAAAATTTACAATCTTAACTAAAATAGAAATTCCCTGGTAGATGCCTATTGGTATAAGAAAAAGAGGGAAACGCGGTGGACGAAAGGTCCGAGAGAGACAGCTACGAGCTCGTCTCAGAGAGGAGAACGAACGGCGTGGTTTATTGGAAGTTCCTACCACCCAAACAGAACATCCACCACCTCCACCCAACCCAGAGGAAGCAGATTTTTCCTTGCTGCTAGATTTCTATCCAACAGAAATCATTGAGAATGAAAACGAAGTAGTTTTTAAAGACCAAACTCATACCTACATTTACACGCACATAATACAACCTCCACCACCACCCACTGTAGTAATAGAAGAGATAACAGATCCAGAAGTAATTACATTAGATTGAAACGTAAACTTGCTGTATTTCTTCACTAACCCTGCCATACCTAATCAGCGTTCCTCAGGTCTATCCCAGGTAAAGGCTGAAAGGCCTGACCAAAAAAGACCGTTCTAATTTATTACGCCACTAGACGTAACACCATGTCCTCGAAATATTCGGTCAAAGTCACTAACGGTTTCTCGGCGAGGATGCTCGCTATTATGATCTCTCCATCTCTAGTGTCCCCTTCTCCCCGCGGGATTCGACTTAGAGCGTCCGCTACTTTATTTTCCTTTCCTGGGCAGTGCTCGATTTCCATGTCGTATTCCTGGATACCGATCGCCCATCGCATAAGCCGCGCGCTCGTAAACTTGCATGTCTTGAGGAACGTTAACCCCTTATAGTCGGTTCGAATAATTACTTTTCGTTTCACACGATTGCTAGGAGTTCCTTTTCCGTGGTGAAATATTTTCTCTCCGCTCCTTTTAGCGTCCGGCTGGCAAAGGCTACAACTGCCATTCGTCCCTCTTCGCCTCGCTGCGCGAGTTCTGCTCCCAGCGCGAATTCGCTTGCGTCGGTGTGCAGATAAAACGGTTTTTGTGGATCGGGATGTCTCAAGACGACGGTTTTCAAAAAAAGTGTTTTCACTTTTTCAAACGCCCTCTTTCTCTCCTCCGTCCACTCCCACTTGTGGTCCTTCTTTAACATCTCGAGAAGCGGCGTGATTTCCAGCGCGTGTTTGTTCGTGAACTTGGTATAGAAGTTTATGAGCCCCAACAATCCTCGGAGATGCTTGATATTTTTAGGCAGTGGATAGTTCCGAATAGCCTCCGTTTTTTCGATTTGCGGTCGTATTCCTTCCGTGGTCAGAACGTGTCCCAGAAAGTCGACTTCTTTTCGGAAGAATTTCGATTTTCTTAAGTTTAATGTCACGTTCATCTCTTTTAACCTTTCGAATAGTTTCCGTAGGTTTTCCATGTGTTCTTGCGCGTTCTCGGACACGCACAGAAGGTCGTCCACGAAATTGAGGACACTGTCTCCCAGCCCTTTGAGTACGCGTGCCAGTCCCCTTATCAGGCTTGCGCTGCTTGTTTTTAATCCGAATGGTGTCACTCGGAACTCGTAGCATTGTCCGTTGTGTAAGAATGCCGTGTACTTTCGCGATGTCGAGACTGGACATTACTTTCGCCCTTCCACATTGTTGGAAAAGCGTTTCCAAAGGTACTGGGCATGCGTGGTCCGGTTGCAATATTTTATTTAGTTGTCGCGTATTCAGGCACAATCTTATGCGTCCGTCTTTCTTGATCACTGTTACTAGCGGATTTATATATGGGCTGTTTGATCGCTGTATCACTCCTTGCTCCATCACCTTTTCAATTTCCTTATTTACTCGCTCCCGATATGCCATCAGAATCGGGTACGATCGGTGTATGTACGCCGTCTCATCGCTTACTTCTAACTTATGTTCGTACACCCACATCCTTCCCGGCTGGTCGCTGAATACTTCTCTATACTGCCATAATAGATCCCGGAATGCCTTTGTCTCCTCCTTGGTGAACCCTTCACACTCCTCCACCGTCTTTCCTATTCCCTCCTCTTTCGCCTTTTCCTCCGCATCCTCATCTTCCTCCTCCGTCCCACCGGACTCTTCGACCGCCTCTATCCTTTTCTCTCCTCTTGACACTTCGACGCTTTCCTCTCTAACCTCTTCTTCTCTTTCTCCCTCCTTAAACCTCACCACACCTTTTCCCATTTCTATTTGGCATTTGAGCAGCATTAAACTATCCATTCCCAGGATGCATGGTCGTACCAAGTTAGGTACTACTAAGAATGCAATTTCCGTTTCCATGTTTTCAAATTTCGTCTTCGCCAGGAGTTGTTTCCTTATTACGGCCGATTTTCAGCCCGTCGCTCCCACTACTCGCATCGTTCTTGTCGGCAGCGTAGGGCACTTTCCCCACTTTCCTTTATTTTCTTCGTACTTCGCCTTCGAAACACATGTGACTTCACTTCCCGTGTCGATGAGGGTGTAAATTTCCGTGCCTTCGATATTTATTGTTATGATCAGGCATTGCCCCCTGGTGTTTATTTCCAGACTCATCTGCTGTTCTTCTTTTCCTTCCCGCATGACTACGCTTACGCATGTCTCACTGTCTTTTTTCCGCACTGTTCTCTTTCGTCGTATCGTGTTTCTTTGCGTCGTATTTTCTCTGTGTCGCACTCTCGCATGTGTGTGCGGGATTTACACGCGGTGCGACACGCTGGCGTTTCCCCATGCCGTTGTGGGTGTTGCTTCCGCCTCGTTCGTGTTCCTTTCCGTGGCTTCTTCCATTGCCACGACGTTTATCTGAGGTTGTCTCGTCCACGTTCTTTCTCCTACTCTTCTCGTGATCGAATTGTTTTGCGTGTTTCGGTTGGGATATGGCGTGGAGTGGTTCATCGTCGTCGGTGGTGTCGTGGGCGGCGGTGTCGCGTCACTGCTTGCGCCGGCGGTCCTCCCCGTGCATTTACCGGCCCTTTTAGGTCGTGCCGCTCAAGGATCCGGATTAGTCCTTTCACGGTGTTCGCTCCCTTTAGGATAATTTCATCTTTGACCTCCGTCGTGAAATGTGCTGTGAGTGCCTCCACGATCTCGTCTTCTCCCAATCTTGGGGAGAGGTCGTAGGCGCTCGTGCATAGCCTTGACGCGTACTCCACTCTCGTGGTGTTCGCCCTCTCCTCGTAATAGCAGTTGTTTAGGTTCCTTCGTATCCAAACCCGCTGCTCTTTGCTCCAGAACCGCTCTGTGAATTTTTGCGCAAACTCTTCGAACGTATTTACGCGATTTTCCATCACATTCCACCAGTCCCTCGCCGTTCGGGTGAGGCTCTGTTCTACCACGAACTTGAAATCGCTATCGCGAATCCGCGTGGTTTGGCAGTAATGCTCGAGTTCTCGTAAGAACTTGAGCGGCCTTTCTCTCCCCCGATCCGTCGAAAGTTGGTGGTGCTCTCCGCAGTGCCAACTCCCTTATATGGGATTGTTGGTCGGCGAGGGTTGGTGCCGGTCCTTGAGGCAGTGTGTCCCGTAGACTTTGTATCTCCTCCACGTTTCTTCGGACTCCTTCCATTTCCCTCCGGAAGTCCTCTACCGTGTTCAAAATTAGTATTTACCACCCCAGAAAGCGATTGTAAACGTAGGAAATTGTCCGCGACAGCTGTAAAACATCTCTGTACAGATAGCGATCTTAGCGTATCAGACCGCGGCGCATCGGGATTCCAATCACCGATCAGTGATCGGATAGAAATCAGACGAGAATACCCAATAGAACCGCTAGACTTTTCGCTTTTAGAAACTCAAGACAACGAAATGGCAGAGCAATTAGATCTCAAGGAAGCACGCAGGTTTCTTAACCAAAGAGCTTACAAAAAGAACTAAATGTGGCGCGTATAATTGCATTGATTTTAAACGAAAGTTGTCACATTTTAAGTCAGAATATAAATTTCGTTGGATGAATGCATGCAGAATCGATGAAAAATTTCGAAAAAATAACAGAAAGTGGCTCGATACATCGATTTCATTACCAAAATTAGAAAATAAACGTGGTCGCCCGAATATGCCATTTGATTTATGTTCAGAACGAACAAAACGACTAAAAATTAAAGCGTTACGAGATGCTACTCCTACACCTTTATTAGTCTATGCGGCTCAAATGAGTTTAAGATCCAAAGGGCAAGCAGCAGCCTCAAAAATCCTTAAAGACATAACAAACACGAGTCCAAAACGAGCGAGTAAATATCAAAAATGTTTCAAAACATCATTAGAACCACAACAACAGCTCATGTCAGGTGAAGATGCTCTAGCTGTTTTGGTGGATGCTAAGCTGTCTCGTCACCAATATGATATTATAAGGAAGAGTGCTCCGGAAAAATTTCCATCTTATAAAATTGTACAAGCTGCAAAGAAGTTATGCTATCCCAAGGATTTTATAATAACCGAAACTTGTGCCTTTGTTAAACTACAGGCTTTGTTGGACCATACTGTGGAGCGCTTACTTTTGACGTTAGAGCCTGTCATTGAATCTCTTCCAAATAATGAAGTAATCCAGCTTTGCTTGATTTCAAAGTGGGATTTTGATGGCTCCTCGGGACATAGTTCATACAAGCAAGCATTCTATGATTCGGAAGCAAGTGATTCGGCTATTTTTATTACATGCTTAGTTCCCCTTCGTTTGGTTTCTGGAGAAATCATTGTATGGCAAAATACACGGCCTGCGTCCACCAGATATTGTCGGCCTTTAAAAATAGAATTTATAAGATAATCTACAGGTGTATCAATCGCGGAAAAAAAACAGAATAGATGAGGAAATTAAAGGTATTAAAAAAAGCAATGTAGTGGTAAAATCAAGGAAAGTAGAAGTAAATCATAGTTAAATATTTGCCATGGTGGACGGTAAAATATGTAATGCGCTTACAGAAACTACTTCTACGCAAAAATGTTTCGTATGTGGTGCAACGTCAAAACAATTTAATAAGGTTGACGAAATGATTTCGAGAAATATAAAAACAGAGAATTTAGGATTTGGCTTATCTGTTTTACATGGGTGGATTCGCATGTTCGAATGCCTTTTACACTTGTCCTATAAACTGCCTCTAAGATAACAAAAAAAATAAAAACCGACTTCGAAAAAAGCGCTAAAAAGAATGAAATAATTTTTTATGTATACCTACAATATTCGATTTCATCATTATCATACTCAGAATTTTGCAACTTTTTCGGAGGCGACACAAAATATTCCAACACGGTCATTTTCACGAACAAAGGAGTGAGTGCCTAATATATAAATATCCATCAATGTCCGTGAATTTCTGGCTATCAATGTACTGTTAATTAATTTTGTGTCGCCTCCGAAAAAGTTGCAAAATTCTGAGTATGATAATGATGAAATCGAATATTGTCGGTATACATAAAAAATTATTTCACTCTTTTTAGCGCTTTTTTCGAAGTCGGTTTTTATTTTTTTTGTTAAAAATTTTTTTATTTCATACTTTTTAGTGTATAATCGATCAAGATGTGAAAAATAAAGTTTTTGGGGAAGAATAGAATAAATACAATTAATCAAATTTATATTTTTTATTTGTTGTATTTAATGGTTGAAATGGTAATGAATAATGTTGTATTTAATGGTTGAAATGATAATGAGCCGCCCCGATAAGAGCGACGCTTACCGCGGGCCGCGTACCACGCGGCCCGGGAACGTCCAGCCGCTCGCCGCACCCGAGCTCGACCGCGGTACTCTGCAATATAAAATACATATATATATATATATATATATATATATATATATATATATATAAACATTATGTCGTCATGAAGTTTACACCACAATATTTTACAATGATATAATCTGTGTATTCAGCAAAATTGTATAATACATATTTAATTAATTAATAAATATCTAATATATATATATAACCTGTGCAAAAACATTCCTCATACCTTATTTAATAGTAATATCTAAAAAAATCTTTAACTTTTCTATTAGAACACAAAGCAAATTGAACTTCGTAACCGTAAAGAAATACTATGTGAACTGTAAAAAAAACACAACGCAATTGTATGACTATAGTTTCTATGATTGTCAAAAAATCATGGAAACATCATCTCAGCAATCGGGCTTAAATGTCAGTAAAAAAAAAAATGTAATCTACCTAATGAAATATAAGATTCCGACAATACTTTACAACAATACACAAAACTTTTCCTATATGTCATTAAGTATATTAATCTTTCTTTTTTCATATGGAAAACCATTAACTTTTTAAATGATATTATAAAATAAGGTATGTAGAAACTTCGTGCACAGACCAGAAATAAATATTGCAAACACAATGAGAATAAAACGTATGAAAACCTTACCAGCAATCTGACGACGCCTCTCCGGCACCGGTTGCGGCGACGGCGGCTGCTGCTGCGGCGACGGCGGCGGTGGCGGTGGCTGCTGCGGCGGAGGCGGCGTAGGCGGCGGACCATGCGCCGCATGCTGCCGCAACTGCGCCAACGCTTCCGCCAATTGCCAGTCGCGTTGGCGCAGTTGCATTTGGAGCTGATTTATACGTTGTTCAAGGCTAATTTCTAAATGAAGAAGTAAGTTAAATAAAAAGACTTCGTTTATGAAGAATAATATGTCGCATTTTTTTTATTACTTACGGTGGGTCAAGCCTTCCGGCAAGTTGTCTCGGTCGAGCTGCAAAAAAGACATAAGTACAAATAATGAAGCTAAACTGGATATGATTCTACGTTTATATACGCGAGACAACTATGAAAAGAAAACAACGATTAAATGAAATACGTGCACGAATACAAAACGAAACGAAAGAAAAATGCGAACATCGAATAAATTTAATTCGGGCACGAATACAAAACGAAACGAAAGAAAAATGCGAACATCGAATAAATTTAATTCGGGCACGAATACAAAACGAAACGAAAGAAAAACGCGAACATCGAATAACTTTAATTCGTACACGAATACAAAACGAAACGAAAGAAAGAAAAACGCGAACATCAAATAAATTTAATTCGTGCACGAATACAAAACGAAACGAAAGAAAAAACGCGAACATCGAATAAATTTAATTCGTGCACAAATACTGCGTAAATAAGGAAATAATAGTAATAATACTTACAGTTACTCTCATAAATATTCGGACACCGTAGTGATTGCAAAATTATCGCTTTATATAGTTATTTATAATATGCTTACCAAATTTCTTTTATTGTAATACGTTAAAGTACATATTCCAGTACACATATATACAACAATCTTTATTTTATGTTTTATAGTTTTGTACATAATAAATTTTAATCAAAATAAAACGCGAATTTGGGGTCTCAAAAATATTCGGACAGTATGTATGTCTTCAGGTTATTCGTCGTAAATAGTCCGTAGAGTGATTCGGTGTTATCAATATTTGTAAACATAAGACGAAAAGTCTTTCGGTAAGTCAGTTTTGTGTTATATTTCAATGCGAAAACATCGCAAAAATGGCTCGAAAAGGTAAAAATACATCATTTGATGTTAGACAATTGGTTATTTACCATAGAGAGAAGGGGAAAACCTATCGAGAGATTGGTAATTTATTGAAATTAAGCAAAAGTACTGTAGCTGACATAATAAGAAGGTACACCAAAGAGGATAGGATCGAATCTATCTCGCAAAAAGGACGACCAAAACTGCTTGACTCCCGCGAAAAGAGTAGAATATTACGAAAAGTAAAAAGTAACCCCGAATTAAGTGCTCCAAAATTAACTTCCGAATTATTTGAGGAATGTGGAAAGAAAGTGCATGTGAGTACTGTTCGCAGAGTGTTGTATGACGGTGGATATCATGGAAGGGTAGCTCGAAAAAAACCATTTATAAATGAAGTGAATCGAAAGAAACGAATGAAATTTGCCAAAGAATTTGTTTTGAAAGGAAAAAACTGGTGGAGCGACGTAATTTTTGCTGACGAAAGTAAATTTGAGATATCTAACAATAGACAAAAATTAGTGTGGCGAAAAGTTAATAAACAATTTGACACGAAGAATCTTCAAGCCACCGTAAAACATGGTGGCGGAGGGTTGATGGTGTGGGGTTGTATCTCAACTGCTGGAGTTGGAAAACTAATTTTTATCCATGGTATTTTAGATAAAATTAAATATTTAGACATTTTAAAAGAGAATTTAACACAAAGTGCAGTGAAAATGGGTATAAGTGATACTTATAAGTTCTATCAAGACAATGATCCAAAACATAAATCGCGGATTGTTCAAGAATATTTATTATACAATTGTCCTAGAGTGTTACATCCACCTCCACAGTCGCCAGACTTAAATCCTATAGAAAACTTATGGGATTTATTGGATCGCAACATTAGAATAGCACCAATAAAAACAAAAGAACAATTAAAAGCCCGTTTAATTGAAGAGTGGGAAAGAATATCAACAAACTATTTAGAAAAAATAATTTCTAATATGCCTACACGCTTAAGAGAAGTTATTAAACAAAAAGGACAACCAACAAAATATTAAAAAATCGTTATAATTTAGTTTATGTACTATTAAATAATAACGAATTGTTAAGTGTCCGAATATTTTTGAGACCCCAAAATCGCGTTTTATTTTGATTAAATTTTGCTACGTACAAAAGTATAAAATATAAAATAAATGTTTTTGTGTATATGTGTACCGGAATATGTACTTTAACCTATTACAACAAAAGATATTCGATAAACACATCATAAATAAATATATCAAGCGATAATTTTGTAATTACTACAGTGTCCGAATATTTATGAGAGTAACTGTACATCCTGTAACCGCGCCTCTCTCTCTCACACGAGACGAGACGGGCACTCTTCGCCACGCTCTCCTCTTCGGAATACTTTTTATAAAGAAAGGCTAACCAGTTGGTCGGTTAAAGAATTGAATTTAGTTGGGCGCCAGGTAGCTTACGGCTACCACTCGAGCCTTAATATTGATGCAAGATCTTAGTTATAAAATTCCGAAGAGGTGCGTGAAGCGGAACACGAAAACGGTAGCTCAGCCCACCGAGGTGGTAACGGAGAGGGGCGGAGTAAGAGAATTTCCACAAACGCAATACCACAAATTATCGGTAACAAACGAGAGTAATTTATTTCGTTAACACAGAAAAGATCAGTAAATTTACTTGCATAAAATAACGGAAGCTATTTGGAAGAAATTAATTACAAAAGTACGTTCGAAGCCCTACTCATTACAATCGAATTCTACCCGAACGCGAGAATTTATAATGTCATATAAATGAACAATGCCTCAATAAAGAATACAGAACTTTTACTTTACAATAACTGAGTTAGGTTTACCGAACGGAAGCTTAGCCAAACCGATCATCGACGAATAACGTTACCACATATCTTTCTTTATAACCGAATCTACAAAGTTCCGAAATTACATAAAACACATAAGACAATACAATACTTAGCATACAATACTTTATTTCGCTCGCAATACTAACGCCACTCTCAGGACGAAACGTTGCCGGTGCAACCAACGAAAGGTGCTCTAACGAGACACGACCGAAAAAGGAAACTCCTGGCCAGAACTTCGACACGAAATATAATCGGAGACTTCCGCACCTATGCAGTCTCACGATTACCCACAAAATTCCAAACTAGTGATCGACTGATTTCAGACGGTAGCGTGGACGATTCCCGGCGCTACTAATTTCTCTCAGGATCTACTATTAACGCAATAAAATAATTCCACAAAAGTAACGTAATTATTCTGGCCAGTTCACCTAATTTCCCGATATATGAGGGCTAAACGGAATCCCGTCTTACCGGCTGTACCTCTCCCGCATGGACGGAACCAGAACAGCGACCTCGCTCTCCACCAAACTAAGACACGAAATGGCGGGTCTCCTCCAGCGTCCTCGTCTTTCCTTGTCGCCTCACGGTAGCCACACGCTCGTATCTTCTCCTAACGTGAAAGATGTCGAACTCTCGGATCCGCGGGAGCAATTACGGGGTAACGAAATGACTATAATCGAATCCACAAAATACTCCAAAAAGGTACTGCCTGATTAAGACACGGGAGCGAAACGAATGGACGAAACTACAAATGACTTTACTCTACGACGTCCCGATGCTAAGTCCTGCTCCTGACTCTTCCTGCCGAACGGCTCCTTGCTCTGCGTCACGTGATAGATCGGCACGTGCGCCTCTACCTAATTTGCTCTAAATTAAGTAACGCAATACATTCCCTAATTTCGAGTCGGTACGTTGCGCCGATGCTCTACATTATCGATAGATTTCGATGATCGATGCTGAGTAGCGCTAATCGGTAGCCAAGCAACGTATTCTTCTTCGCCATGGTGTGATGGTGATGATTATCCCACGGCGGAGGCACGTAGAGCACGAGAGCGATGACAGTTCGGGAGCTGAAGGTCTTCCTTAGCTGATAATTCTTCGCTTGATGGTCGTAGCGGTCTCTCGATGGTGGCGGGATAGCCCATTACATAAAAAATTCGGGAGCAATTAATAAATATTCTTCCCACACGAATTCGCCCTGAGAGTGTGCGCTGACGGAAGCATTCCGATACTCTTCTTGTGACATAACGTCACAATCCATACTTTCCGGCGAACTCATTATAACTGAAGGCACGGCAAGTATTAACCGACAGTATAATATTACTAAGTGGGGGAAACAAATTTGCACTTCAGTCTTACTTGAGCAGTCGAGTTGATCGGACGTGTTCCATGTTCGCGAGTGCTTTAGTGTTATTGTTTATGTTTCACTGCCTTTCACGTGATCGGTTTTGTATTTAGCTCTCACATAATACGCTCAACCGTTTCTTCTGGCCGTACGTTTGTGCATGCTCATGCCTACGGCATGAGCATCAATTTAAATAGCATCTTAAAAACTCCTGAGTACAGGGGTCCAAATATGGAACCAAACAAGCCTACCGACCAAAACCCACCCTCTATTCAGATGGTACAACCAACCAACCAACCAACCAAATCCTACGCGTCAGCAGCAATGAACAACATCTTTCCCAGTAAACAACAAGCTATCATAATTGATGCAATCGACGGATCCACTATAAAAGACTATGCTCAAGCAATCGCCAACATAACAGGTACCAATGCCATTCGATTTGCCTCCCGTATATCTAACGGTAGAATTTGCATCTATCTCGATAGCATAAATACAGCAAATAATATAGTATCTAACCATTCAAAACTACTAATAAACAACACCTATACAACGGTCAGACCACTACTAAATCCTTCACAAAGAATTATCTTATCAAATGTATCACCATCAATACCACACGATCTCATCGAAAATGTCCTCAAAACAAACAATATCAGAACAACATCGAAGATGTCCTTTATCCGAGCGGGAATACAGGACGCCGGCTTCACTCACGTTATGAGTTTCCGGAGGCAGATCTTTATTAATCCTGAAGATACTACAAAAATTCCAGACTCCTTTTTAATAACTCATGATGACACTCAATACAGAATCTTTGCTTCCACCGACAAGGTTTGTTGCTTCGTGTGTAAACAAGAGGGTCATGTAGCAAACCAATGTGTCATGAGTTCAAAGGCAACAACAATCAACAATGAAATCTTGGAGCCGCTCGAGAACAATACCAACAACACAATCCACACTAAAATTAATTCCAAAGACGTCACAAAACACAGTGACACTCAACCTGCAACGGATCAGCAAATGAATATTAATCCAATTACTAACAAAAGAGCCCTGTCCTATTCGTCAGAATTATCAAACGACACCGACACCAACACCTTGAAAATCAAAACGATTCATACCTCAAACCCTCTCCCACCTGAAAATGTCAACATGATGCCACCTACGACCAAAACAGTCAAACGTAGGAAAACCTCAAAAGGTTATAATGTCAATGAAATGATAAAACCCGCCGAGGACAAAATAAACAACCCAATATTTAAATATCCATTAAATATGAACCAACTAACCAGCTTCCTAGAAAATGCATTTGGATCCGTAAACCCAACTGAAGTGGCCTTGGAATACACCGAAGATATACCCGCACTAATAAAAATGCTATTGGAAATCTACCCGTTACTTAAAGAACGTAGTATCAAAAACAGAATTCATAGGATTACAAAAAAACTCAAGTCCAATCAACAACCTAACTCATCCTCGCCTATTAATAATACTATATCCTTTTCCACCTCCCCTGCATCGACTGACTACGAATCAGACGCCAATCCCGACGACATAAACCCAATATAACGAAACTAACACCAAAACAACCCACTCTTCTCAACAACCCTTTTTATGTCAGTTACCATACTACAATGGAATTTAAACGGCTTTTTCCCACGCCTGGCATCACTTCAATTATTAATTAACAAATACCTCCCAGATATAGTATGTTTGCAGGAAACAAACTTTAAACCTAACCAAACAATACAAATCAAAAACTATAAAACTTTTCTCACCAATAGAAACTCACATACTGCCAGCGGAGGAGTAGCCACTTTGATTAAAAACACTCTAACAGCCAATGAAGTACAAACTAATCTCAATATGGAAATTATAACAACGAAAGTACTTTTACAACCTGATCTAGTCATCTGCAATCTATACCTACCCAACAGTCAAGATCTAAACGAAGCTGACCTTAACTATCTGATTGACAACCTATCGAAACCTTTTATTATCTTGGGAGATTTTAATAGCCACAACCCTTTGTGGGGATCAGGCCGAATAGATACCAGAGGAAAACTATTAGAAAAAATTATTTTCAACCGCAACATAACTCTATTAAATGATTCCAAACCAACGCACTTTAATCTTTCTAGTGGTTCTTTCAGTACAATAGATCTTTGTCTAAGCAGCTCCAATTTTGCCCACAAATGTGAGTCGACTACCCTCCCGGACCTTTATGACAGTGACCATTTCCCAATTGTCACAAAAATCTATAATAACCAAAAAGTCCACCAGAACGAATTCATACCCCGATGGAAATTCGAATTAGCAAATTGGAACGAATATCGACGATTAGTTGACCAAAAAATACCCTCACTAGATAACTATCTAAGTAACAACACTCACCCAATTGACGAACTTATTGAGGAATTTATCTCTATCTTAAAACAAGCAGCTGACCAATCCATCCCCAAAACAACTCAAACAAATACTAATACTCCTCACAGAGTACCTTGGTGGAATGATAAATGTAAAACCGTGATCAGGGATGCTAAACGAGCCTTCAATAAGTATAAAAGACACAGTACCCCTGAAAATCTAATTTCGTTTAAAAAATGCAGAGCTATAGCACGAAGAACTATCCGTCAATGCAAAAAACAATCATGGTTAAACTTCTTAACTTCTTTAAATAACACTGCACCGACCAATGTATTGTGGAAAAAAATCAAATCTATCCAAGACAACACACGCCGACCCAAACCCATCATATTAACCAGACCTGATAACTCGATAATTGCAGACAACAAGGAAACATCCAATGTATTAGCAGAAACCTTTGCAAAGAACTCCAGCGACTCAAATTACACCAACGAATACCTCTCCAAAAGAGAACATTATATTAACACTATACCCATTTCAAACACTATTAATAACACCAACGACGAACTAACAACAATAAACGAACCCTTCAGGACTGAAGAGCTTACCAACATCATTAAGAAAACAAAAAACTCCTGCCCCGGACCGGATGGCATTCCAAATATCCTAATAAATAAACTACCAGAAAATGGAATAAAATACTTACTTAAGATTTTTAATCTCATATGGAAACATGGAGTATTCCCAACTTCCTGGAATGAAGCCATAGTAATCCCAATCGCTAAGCCTGGAAAAGACCCTTCAATGCCTGATAGCTACAGGCCCATATCTCTCACCAACACACTTTGCAAAATTATGGAAAAACTAATTAACCATAGATTCAGATGGATCCTGGAAACCAACAACATAATCTCTCCTCATCAAAGTGGTTTTAGACCCTTTCATTCTACGACTGACCAATTAATAAACATAGAATCTTTCATATGTGATAGCCTTGTGAATAAGCAACATACCGTCCTAATCTCAATGGATATAGAAAAAGCTTACGACATGGTTTGCAGGAAAAGAACTATAAAAATACTTCAACTATTAGGTCTTCGTGGAAATATCCTCACATTCATTCAAAACTTCCTCAAGAGAAGAAATATAAAAGTAAAAGCCAACAACTGTCTATCAGATCCGAAAACCACTGAAAATGGGCTACCTCAAGGCTCTGTATTGAGTGTCACGCTATTTTTATTGACAATCAACGAAATCATCTCAGTGATTAACCCTCCAACTAAAGCATACCTATTTGCAGACGACCTAACAGTTATGCTCAAAGGCAAAAATCTTAACACAACACAGAAAATCCTCCAAAACACATTAAATCACTTACAAGAATGGGCAACGAAATCGGGTTTCAAATTTTCCGGCACAAAAACAAAATACATCACTTTCTCCAAACAACACAACCAACCGAAAATCATCCTCCGACTAGGTAACGCCGTACTTGAAGAAACTAATTCGATCAAAATTCTAGGGTTGACCTTTGATAACAAACTCTCCTGGCAGGCGCACTTCTCAAATATCAAGAAAGAATGCAACTCCCGACTCAACATCCTCAAAATAATAGCGGCAAATTCTTGGGGAGCAGATAAACAAACACTGACAAAAACATATAAATCCATTATTAGATCCAAATTAGATTACGGCTCGATCATTTACGGATCAGCAAACAACAACACCCTACGTTTGTTAGACCCTATACACAACGCAGCACTAAGAATAATATCTGGAGCTTTTAGAACCAGCCCGATCTTCAGCATACTAAAAGAGACGGCTGAACCTACTCTCCACTTTAGACGAAAACTACTATGCGTAACCCAAGCAGCAAAAATTTCAGCTAATCCCAACAAACCAACCCACTTAACCACGTTTGCCGGGCGTTACATTAGTAAATACACAGAATGTCCAAAATACCCAAGACCATTCTACTACAAAATCCACAAATATCAAGAGGAAATTCGGAAAAAAATTGCGTCCTCCAGTCAACTCAGACTTCCCAAAATACCACCTTGGAAGATACTCCACATTGAAACAGACACAACCTTAACTAATTATCAAAAAAACGAAACCCCACCTGAGATCTTTCGGACCATGACGGAGGAACTCCTACAAAAATACCAAGATTATGAACAAATCTACTCTGATGGGTCCAAAACTGACTTAGGTACCGGATACGCAGTCTACTCTTCCGAATTCCACGTCAAAAGTAAACTACCCGACAACTCATCAGTCTACACCGCTGAAATAACCGCCATCTGGCAAGCCTTTAAAATTGCCCATGACAAGAATTATAAAAAAACAATAATACTCACAGACTCCAAAAGTGCAATTATAAACTTAAAAAACCTACAAACCAAAAACGAAATTATAATTAAGACCTTTGAATTAAACCATATAATCTCCAAGAAAGGCAACGAAATCAAAATCGCCTGGATCCCCGGACATGTAAACATTACAGGCAACGAAAAAGCAGATAAGGAAGCCAAAAAAGCAGCCAACTCCCAATTCTTAATTACAGAAAACAAACTACAACTAGATGACCTAATAAGTGACCTAAAGAACAGGCTGAAACTACAATGGGAAGACGAATGGAAGCTAAAGGCACCCATCCACATCCAAAATATCTCTGATAAATTTTTCGAGGACCAGAAAGCGATCTCTACCCTCACCAGAAAAGAACAAGTGTCCATTACAAGAATAAAAATCGGTCATTCTAGAGTAACCCACTCCCACATAATTTCTAAGAACCCAGCTCCTCTCTGTACAGTCTGCGACTCATTGATATCCATAGACCATATAATCCTCCAATGTTCTAAATATACCCCTTTCCGCAATAAGTACAAACTAGCTCCTTCACTGAAAGACAATTTAAAAAATAACAAAATCAAAGATCTACTCGAATTCATTAATGAAACAAAAGTGATAAACTTACTACTTTAACCCATCCCGTAAGGGTGTCGCTAATAACCTCGTAGTTGATGCGACTTTAAACCCAAAAATAAAAAAAAAAAAAAAAAAATTTGCACTTGAAATGTGTTAGTTTAGAGAATAAATATAAACGTAGTAAAAGTGTAAATGTATTAGAACGAATTTCGTTGTTCTTGATGACCGAAGTTCATCACAGAAGGAATATTGAGAACGGTCGAGCTATCGTACGATATATATTTACATTTTTTCAATGTACACGCAGTTAACCGTAGCAGAACGTAAATGTTCGTGAAACTTCTCCATCGTTCCTTCCATAGGTAGGTCTAACCTAGCTGACACATTCACATTGAATACAGTGATTGTACAGAATCGCTACCACGAGAGTGTCTATTTTAAATAGAATTTCGAAAAGAATTTCGAACCAATATTCTACTTAATAGGTTTACATCACCGTAGTCATTAGGTAAAGAATATTGGTTCTTATATCCATAGATATAATATATAATCTATAGATATCATTTAATAGGTACCAGTAGAAGAAAAAAATTGTCTCCGGAAAAGACATCAAAATTGTCTCTTAGGAAGACACCGAAGTACTGTCTCATAAAAAGACACAAAAATTGTCTCAGGAAAAGACATCAAAATTGTCTCTTAGGAAGACACCGAAGTACTGTCTCATAAAAAAGACACAAAAATTGTCTCAGGAGAAGACATCAGAATTGTCTCTTAGGAAGACACCGAAGTACTGTCTCATAAATAAAAAAGACACAAAAATTGTCTCAGGAAAAGACATCAAAATAGTCTCTTAGGTAGACACCGAAGTACTGTCTCGTAAAAAGACATAAAAATTGTCTCGAACAAAAGACAAACTGTTATATCATTATAAAAACACATACTATATTTGTTTCGTAGAAAATATAAGAAATTTATATGATAGAAATCATAAGTTAATTGTCTCATAACAATAAAACACGCAATGGGTAGGCCATCGAAGGAAGCGTCTCGTAAGAGAAAAAGCCGTGCTGGTGAGTCGGTTGAAGCGAGAGAAGAACGCTTAGAAAAGAATTACAAAAGAATTGCAGAGAAACGAAAGAATGAAAATAGTAACGAACGACAATCGAGATTGTCTGAAATACGGGAACGTGCTCGTACTAAATTAAGACGCGAGACAACTATGATAAGAAAACAACGATTAAATGTAATACGTGCACGTTTACAGAACGAAACGAAAGAAAAACGTGAGCATCGAATAAATTTAATTCGTGCACGATTACAAAACGAAACAAAAGAAAAACGCGAACATCGATTTAATGTAATTCGTGCACGATTACAAAACGAAACGAAAGAAAAACGCGAACGTAGAACCAATATAATTCGTGCACGGTTGCGGAATGAATCTGTCATACAACGTGGACGCAGATTAAATTTAATTCGACAACGCTCTCTAATGGAATCCGATGAAAAGCGACAGCATCGTGTACGATTGCAACGCAATCGAGAACAGAATCTATTATCGGAACAGTATCACCAGCGTTTAAGAAATATGATAGCCAGACGTCGAAAAAGACTAGAAAATGAGAGCACTGAAAATCGACATATCCGTTTAAAACAACGTAGTGAAACAGCAAAAAAACAAAGAAAGGAACGTATACTGCAGGAGGAAAATTTCAAGGCGACCATCAACATTTTTTCAGACGTGCCGTGCTCGATATGTCAAAAGGCACTATATCCACAGCAACGTTGCACCTTGTATACATCTGTTATGTCCTCTGTAATTCCTGCCAATTTATTGGAGTTAGAAAAAATAATAACATGCTCCCGTTGCTGCAATCTATTAAAAAAACGCAAGGTTCCACCACAAGCGTTTTGGAATAAGATGAAAGTAACGGATATACCTGAAGTAATAAATAACTTAACAGAAATCGAAAGACGAATGTTATGCAGAATTGTACCATTTATAAAAATCGTGAAGTTACATAATCGGTATTGCCAAAAATGGTGCCAAGGTCAGGTAGTTTTGTTCGCCCGCGATGTAATAGAAGTAGCGGAACAATTGCCGCTTAATTTAAATGAAACCGGTATTCATAATTGTTACAGAATATAATAATTGTTACAGAAAACCTACAAAACATAAATTGTCATCGTCAATTTCAAATAGATATTGGAAGAGGCTTTAGAATGGTTAATTACAAACAATTGTTTGTACAAAGATGTACGAGCAGTATATGCGAATATCACAAATGATATAACACAGATAGCTAATGTTAATGAGGAACCTATCATTTCGAGACAAGTGAATGACAGAAACATATTAGTACAAGAACGAAACGTAAACCGTAGGAATGAATTCGTAAGTCTAAATGAAAACGTACGTATTTTACGAGGTGCATTTCATCAAGGTAACGATCGATTCAATATCGATAAGCGCGGAAAGCAGTGCACTGCCATTGCAGCAGTGGCTTGTGTCGCATTTTATTCAATTCACCCTAACACATGGTATACAAGTGATGTAGATTATGTACTATTATTGGGAAATAAATATTACCGCGAGTGTATTCAAGCACGGAGGAATCCTGATCCACAAGAAATCAATGCAGACTACTTAGCTGTGACGGAGCTAGTGCCGCAGTTATTATACAACGACCGTAGAGTTTGCATAAATATATTATGCAATGATATGATAAATGGACACATTGACAATGACAATACCGAAGATGGATTTCCAAATTTAAGAAACTGTTTGGAAACATTTTTCACAAATTACACATATGGAATTCTTACCGCTAATTCAACCTCAGTAGCAATCTCATGCCAAAATGAATCAAACGGCATAAGTTACTGGTTATTCGATTCACACGCTAGAGGTCCAAAAGGATGTATAGCACCTATGAAAGGTGTGGCATGTTGTATGCGATTTAATAACATTAACAATTTATTCGCTATTCTACGTCGTAATTTATACCTTAAAACGGGCAATAGTAACTATATGAACGTTTATTCGTTAACACCTTTACAACTAACATTCGACAATAATTTATCGTCAGATACAGTGGAATACCACCATGCGTCAAATGTAATATCGAGGCGTGACGTTAACGAAATAGATACAGTTTTCTCGACAAGCATGTTACGTTCAATTGACGAAGGTGTACCGAATATTGATAGTGTCGTCACAGTTACTAATAACAATTTAAATGATATTAATGATCAAGCAGTAAAGCTAGTTGATATACAAAGAAAGACAGCACCTCCATTGAACTTAGATAGAGAACGGAGAATGGAAGAACTAGCTTGGTTTTTCTTATTTCCCGATGGCAGAAATGGATTTGGAGAAGAACGAGATATACCTATAACGCCATTAGATTACTATCAGGCACGTATCCTGAGCAATGAGAGACGATTTCAGCGCGTAGACTACCTATTTTTCGCACTATCCGTAGTTGAATATTACCGCGCAAAAGCAAGTGTCTCTATATCATGTAGAATGCAGCAGGGGGAATGCACACCACATGGTTTAGTAGATAACATACACCTAACTATGAGAAATATAAGGGGTTCAGCATCGTATTGGAGACGCTGCTGCTCGGAATTGATCGCTATGGTCAGAAGTTTAGGTCCCCCCACGTGGTTCGCAACATTCTCTTGCAATGATTTAAACTGGTCTGATATGTTAAAGGCTTTACTATTAGCAGATGGTCGCACCAGTATAGAGAGCGAAAGCCTGACTTTTGTTGAACGAATGCAACTAGTCGAACGACATCCGGTTGTCCTAGCAAGACAGTTTACAGTACGCGTTAACGCGTTAATGCAGTATCTGAAGATATCTGAATGCTTGGGTGGTAATGTGATTGACTTTTGGTATAGAATAGAATTTCAGAATAGAGGTAGTCCCCATTTACACATGCTTGTCTGGTGTGCAAATATTCCAGACTTTCTAACGAACGGAAGCCGCGACATGATCGAAAAGATAGTTTCATGCTCCCTAAATGTACCTGACGCACGATTGAAGAACATAATTGAAAAGGTACAAATTCACAAGCACTCAAGTACCTGTTACAAAGAACGGAACAATTCATCTTGCCGATTTGGGTTCCCTAGACCAATAAGCGAAAGGACTGTATGCCTGGGTCCAGATGATACACTTGCCAATAACGGACGTTTTTGTTTACTGCAAAGAACTGTAAATGAAGTAATGGTAAATAATTATAACCCAACTCTTCTGAAATTGTGGAAAGGAAACATGGATATTCAACCATGCGGAAATGTAACAGCTGTCGCGTACTATATCGCAAAATATGCAAGTAAGTGTGAGCCGCAAGAATTCGGAAACGTTATAAAAGATGCAATTTCGCATGCTAAAAGACGGGGTGGCACCCTATGGAATCAATTGTTTTCAGTATCTATGGCAATCCTTTCTCAACGCTTGGTTAGTGCTCCGGAATGCGCCTACCGTTTATGTCATTTACCACTTAAAATGAGTTCGCGCAAAGCAGTATTTGTGAATAGCTGTCGACCTGAACAAAGATATCGCCTTCTGCGTTTTGAAGGAGACGAAACAATGATTTACAATAATATTTTCGATCGTTACATACAAAGACCGGATGACTTGGAAGATCTGAGTTTAGCGGAGTTCGCTGTTCGATACGAGACAGTATCTAATACAATGTGGAATGAAGACGAAGGTGATGTAGAACTTAGAAACGATGCCGATGAAAGACCAAAATTCATCAAATTGAAAGATAATACTCGCATGCGAATAAGAAACAAACCTGCTGTACTTCGTCACCGATATTACACATTAAACAGCGACAGAGAAGGATATTTCTACAACCTGATAGTATGTCACATACCATTTCGTAATGAATTTCGCACGAAGACAACACGAATTGAAACCAATGTTGGGCAACACATCCGTAGAACAATTTGCATATGCAGAGCAAGTTATTCAAGCAGCTTTGGCCCAAACTGTAGCTTTAAATGCTGCTCGCGAGGATGGAGAAGAGCAAATCTTGACAGAGGAGGCTCTTGTTATTCATGCTGACGAAGAAGTTTACAACTACAACAATGATGTAATAGAAGATCAAGAACAAGAGATAGGCGCGATGCCGGAAGAAGTTTTCCTTAGGTGCGTACGAGGAATGAACATACAACAGAAAGATTTATTCAGAAAAGTATTGAAAATACTTTTCTACTTAATTAGGTGAATGTACTATATTAAAGGTGAATGTACTGAGCAAATGTTACTTTTCATAACTGGAGGAGCTGGGAGTGGCAAATCATTCATCTTAAAATTACTTGTTGAACTTGTTAAACGTTGCTATAGCCCAACTGTAGATGCTTTTCTGAAAGCAACTTTCGTAGAAGTGGCATCGTTAACTGGCGTTGCCGCTCGGCAGATATTTGGAAAAATACTACATTCTATGTTCTCTTTACCCGTCGAAAAAGGTTCTGTGATGACTTATCGAAAAATGACAGGCCAGAGACTTGAACAAGAGAGGCGAAAATGGCGTTACATCAAATGGCTAATCATTGACGAGATATCAATGGTTTCTTACGACAATTTACGAATTATTCACTTAGGACTGCAAGAATTTAAGAACAATGAAATGCTCTTTGGTGGCATAAATCTACTGTTCTTAGGAGACATTATGCAACTACCACCTGTATAGGAAATATACGGTGCCGACCGAGTTCCCGGTAGCGCGAGTGCGTCTCGGTAAGCGGCGGAGATAAGTAACAAAGGGCCGTGCGGCAAGCGACGTAGGCAGCCGCCCGAAAGCGAACGACGTAGCCGTTGCGTTGTTGCCCGAATGTTTTTCCGCGAAATAAAGAAACGAGCGAGCGCCCGAGTCCGTCTTGGTCAGAGTTTCTCGAGACGTCGTAGCGAACGGACGTATTGTAATTTTTCCTGACTATATTAAATCTTTATATTATTTAGGGAGAAAGGGTTATTGAAGTGTACCTGTCCCCAATCCACCTACGCATCTTACATCTGTAAAAGGACATTGGTGTTATATGCAACCGGCCTGGTGCGCAGCAGAGATAAATTTGTGGCATCAGTTTTCATTCTGCGAACTAACGATTAATATGCGACAAAAAGACGATACAGAGTTCATCGATCTGCTAAATAGTTTACGATACGGCGAACTAACAGCATCGCAATTGCAAATTCTATGCGAACGCAGAAGAATTCCTTTGACGGGAGAATTTGATGATGGCGCAGCAGTAAGAATATTTCCAACGTTAAATTTAGTAGATGAGTATAATTGCAAAATGACTGAGGCAATAATGAGAGGTTCATCTTGAGTATATACAATTAACGCAGTAGACGAATCGCGTGAGGCAGCTACATATGGAAAGAAACCGCCTAAGAACGTCATCCCTACGAATCCAAATAATTGCGGTGGTTTGTTACAAACTATAACATTAGGTGAAGGGTCACGAGTTATGCTACGACGAAACATATCACTATCCGATGGACTAGTAAATGGTGCAATGGGAATCGTGAAGAAGTTCCTTTGGCCGGCACTTCGTAGAGATCAATTAGAAGAGGGTGAACTTCCGACATCGGTACTCATTCAATTTGATGATGAAACGATTGCAAATAGATACAAAGATTCGGATGGATGTGTTGCGATTGCTCCTGTCACAGCGACGTTTCAAGCGACGAAGGGTTACGGAGATATTGAACGACGAATGCTTCCGCTTATACTAAGCTGGGCCGTAACAGTGCACAAATTACAAGGGACATTAGATAAAGCTGTCATCGATTTAGGTAAACGAAATTTCGCCAAAGGGCAAATGTATGTTGCACTTAGTCGAGTTAAAAATTTGACTGGCATCGCTTTATCTGATTTAGCACCAAGCAAAATTTTAAATAAACCGCATGATGAAAGATCTCTTGCTGAAATGCATAGACTGCGCAGCCTGTGTTCCGCAAATCGCAATAACGAGGACAATATTTGCAACATGACAAAAAGTCTTTCATTAAATGAATAAATACGTTAAAAAAAGCCACATTATTAAATAATTGTGCCGTAACAATTTAAATATAGCAACAATTGAAAATGTGTCGCATAATGCTAGTAAGTAGGAAATATTTGCGAAAGGATCGAAAAGGTTTGGTTCCGATAGGTGAAGTCGTTGAGAAGATATAGAGGAATAAACAAATTATTTTGCAACAATTAATAAATTGTTTATATAATTAATATCTGCTAATTATTTCTATAAGATAGTAATAGTTTCTTTCATTACAATAAATCAATCCCATTGAAAAAAGATATTGCGATAAATCTGAATAAAGCACTAATTTTGCAATAACTTTGTTAATAATAAACATTTCGGAAAAATTTTTTAAACGGGACCAATGGGAGACCCAAACCTAGCAACTGGAAGTGGTTCCATCTCGATTGGTCAATCCATTGCGGAGTTATGGCCGGAGAAACAAAAAAAAAAGAAAGATCGTCTACTGTCGAATAGAGTAACCTCCTCCTTTTCGAAGTCGGTTAAAAATGGGCTTGATAAAGAAATTGTTGCGCAAAATAAAACCAGAATTCAGAAAGAATTTAAGGAAAAGTGTGGATTAATTATTGACAAACCTAAGCCAGGATTTGGTAGTACGAATGATGGAAATACAGCCAGGCGATTTTTTAAGAATGCAGAACTGTCGGCTGAAATAACGAAAATAGATGTAGATTAAATTAAAAGAATACATATTATTCTGATAGTAGTGTCAAGTGGATACGAAATAGATGTTGAGAAATATCGTCTCTTCGCGCATCATACGGCCAAATACTTTGTTGAAAAGTATCCTTGGTACAATATGCCCCCAACATTACACAAGTATTTGATACATGGGCCTGAAATAATTTCATCCGCACTGCTACCAATAGGACAATTGACAGAGGAAGCCCAAGAGGCTCGGAACAAAGATTTCAAAAAATACAGAGAGCATTACGCCAGAAAATGTAGTCGGGAAAAAACTAATATAGATGTTTTTAACTTATTTTTATTGACTTCTGATCCTGTAATTACCAACGAACGAAAATTACCAAAAAAAAATTACAACTTTTCTAATAAATCTATGGACCGCGACGATCGATGGCTAAATCTATTGTGAAAAGTTGCAATTTTTTTGCTGGTAATTTCTGTTTGCTAGTAATCACAGGATTAGAACTCAATAAAAAAAAGTTAATATAGTATTTATACAAGTATCTCAGATTCATTAGTCAAATTAATTAAGTTCCAAGGTATATCGAGTGTTGATTCTTTTTTTTTCTAAAAGGTTCATGTTTTAAGAATATAGGAACGTTTAGTTCTTCTGCTACTTTTTGCTACTTTCTTCGCTACATACATTTTATATAATAAAAATAAGTTAGAAACATATATATTAGTTTTCTCTCGACTCAATTTTTTGGCATAATGCTCTCTGTATACAATACGACAAACTGTCAAAAAATGTAGGGGAAAGTCGACTATATTGGACCACTTTGAACAAATCCACCGATATCTTTATTTTTACTGATTAGATTCGCACAATTTTTGTTTAGTTTGATAGTTTGATATTTTATCTATAATATATAATGATATCATTGACTTATCTCTTACGAATCCATGTGAAAGTATCAATTTCCCGACGATCTGCATTCGGTACAATATAGAAGACTGGTAGGTTAAATTGTACCACTGGTATTTAAATTGTACCGATGAAAAATAAGTTAGATAGACTATATGTCATCTTACGCGATGCTTCTTTTGAAATAGACTCGTAAATTAAATACGAAATAGATTATAACCTAACACAACTTTGGTTTATTTAATTGTAGTAAAAATGATAGCATAACAAATAACAAATTATAAAATATTAAATCAATTTAAACAATTGTCACCGCAATTATCATCTATGGCACCGCACGCATTGGATCCAGTCCACGTTTGGACCCTTCTTGTCGAAATAATTTCCCCCGCATAACGGACACTCATTTTCGTCATAAATGGTATCATCAATTTTTATTTTTTTACAAGATTCTTCCCTGCTAGATGATCTTTTACTTTTTCTCCCTTTAACGATACCTTTACCTTTATTTTTAAATATTTCTTTTATTGTTGCCATACCTGACGTTTCCTTGATGTTCGTTTTACTGCTTGTTTTCAGACCATTCCTTTTTGTTATGGATAGTTCTAAACTTTTTTTGTGCGGATTTGACGTAATTTCAACTACTTGTTGAACAGAGCATCTTTTTGTTGATGAATTTGTAGGGAGAGGAGACAGTAATAGTAATGACTCCTTTATGGTTTGAGTGCCTGATGAAGATGTTTGAGGTTCTAAAGTGTTTAAGCCACTGAACAAATAAGGAAGTGTTAATATAGCCAGTTTCAGAAACCGTGACAATACTTCCGGGCGGTGCACCATATTCTAGAAGTGGGTTCATACGCATTCTTTTGAAAATTATCATAGGAGGAATATACTGACCCGCTGCACTTACGCAACATACTCCGGTCGTATTAACACCACGTTCGCCGCTTGTTATTGACCCAATTTGTTTTTTACCTTTTTGGCCAATAACTTTTTGAGGTTTTTTTTTGTACAGTGGAAAATCCACTCTCATCGACGTTAAAAATGTGGGTTGCACCAATGTCATGTTCATCCATTATTGTTTCTAGTAAATTAAAAAAGTGGTTCACATTTTCTCGGTTGAATCCTTTAGCTCTATTTAACGACGTAGATTAGGGCTGCCGTATACTTAATTCTGGGTGTCGTCTCATAAATTGATAAAACCACCCTTTACCTGCCATTTTATTATCATTATTAAAATTATTATTAATTTTATGCTTTTCTGCAACCTCAAAAGCTAGACGACGAACGGTAGTAATTGTTAACCCGAACATATGCCTCTCTAAATGTAATAAATGATTAACTAATTCCTGTTTATATTGAGCTAATAAAATGGTTGGTCTGCCTTTATGCGTGGAGTTACCATTGGCAAGTTTATTTTTGTTTTTAGCGTGGCGTAATATTGTGTAACCGCGCCTCTCTCTCTCACGAGACGAGAGAAGACGTGCACACCTTCGCCACGCTCTCCTCCTCGGAATACTTTTTCCAAAGGCTTTAACTGATAATCGGTTATACTAAGAGTTTTAATTGGGCGCCAGGTAGCTTACGGCTACCACTCGAGCCTTAAATATTGTAAGATGTTAGTTACTAAATTCCGACGAGGTGCGTGAAGCGGAATCCGAAAACGGTAGCTCAGCCCACCGAGGTGGTAACGGAGAGGGGTGGGGTAAGAGAATCTCCCGAAATGAACAATACTCACGGAAGCAGAATTAAATAACCAAACAGAATAAGAATTTATTCCATTAAATCATGACGAACGGTAGCGAGAGGTTACACACAAATATCTGATGAACGAATCGAATTTACAAAGCAACGGTAACGAAGTCCCTACTCATTAACAATAGACCATACCCGAGACGCGAGTCGATTCGAACATTATTTCACACACTCCATAATAATTCATATCGTAAAGATTCAACGACTCTTATACACCATACAATACACGACACGATGACTTTACAGAAATACAATACACGACGGGTGACTTAGCGCTTCGCTCTTCTAGTTCACGGTAACCTATTCTTTGCCACTCTCAAAACGAGTACGACCAGGTTCCTCCAAATAGCCTACGAGCCACGATCGGTAGCGAGAGGTCCGACCCAGCGGATGCACGACTTGTACGAAATTCTAAAAGCGCATCTTAACCTAACCACGAAATCGTACGTCGAAAGTGGTAACGTGGCCCCTGCCGTCGTTACTGATTCTCAACAATACCTTAACCTAATGTCCGAAATCGAAATATCCACAAAACGAAATAAGTCGTGCGTCGCGGGTGGACGACCGAAACTCCCATACCATACACGATATCCGGCCTTACCGGTCAACCCTTTTCTTTTCGCAAGCTCCCAAATCGGGGAGGCCTCCATGCCAGTACTCCACGTCGTTGGCTCGTACATGTCCCTCCTTAGACGACGATCACCATGACGGAGCTCCCTGGACACTCCACTATGACCCTCCCGTGATTCGGCAGCGGTTGACCCTCGGTAGCCCTACGCTACGCGTGCTCCAAACTCAAGACTTTAAACCATGGTGGTAACGGTACGAACTCCCTGCGCTAAGTGAAGCGATCTCTGCTCATTGTCGACCACCGGACCGGCTCGCAATTATCACGTGACTTTTCCGCCACGTGCGCCTCTACCTGATTTATGGTAATTTAAGCGACGCCGAATTTCCGCGTCGATACGCTACGCTGACGCTCTTCGTTATCGATCTTCTCAGCGTTGATCGATGCGTCGATTATAGATGTCTCTTGTGTGAGGAATTGATGTTTGTTTCCCACGACGGTAGCGACTAGGCGATGTACTTGGCGACGATCTCGGTGGACGACTCTCTTCTTGAGCGTCTTGCTACGGTGATCGGTAGCATTTCTTTTTCCTTGTCGACTCTCCCTCGCAGATGGTGTTTCGGTGGAGTGGTCATGAAACGCGTACGGGTAGCATTAATTATAGGCTCAAAATTTATACCATTGACCTGGGTCGCACCAAGAGCGAAACACGGTTACTCTTCTCGTGACAAGCGTCACAATTGTCGGCTTCGGAACCTGAAACATTCTGGAAATTTCATTTATGCTTCGTTCTTGCTTCTCGTACGCTAGCAAAGCATTTATGAGATCATCTTCACACCATTTATAATATCGATTTGTGTTCGACATCTGGAAAAAAAAACGAATCTACTATCAACCATTTTCAGTACGTTAAATTGTACCGGTACAATATAAAGAACTTCAAGTGGTACAATTAAGTGAACTATGCCGATTATAGAAAATGAGATAATATAACCAATACTTTTAGACATTTGACTTTTGAAAGAATATTGGATGAAACCGGTTTCAAAATGGCGGGCATTCTAAATATTAAAAAATTCATAAAAATTCTGTTATAAGAGCAAAACAATTAAAACTGTGCACAAATATCTAAGATAGTGACAGCAGTGATGCCAGAATCGTGGTACGTCGGACGTCCCACACACACAGCACCCTACTCTTGTCCGTGTGCACTGCCTGTTCGGTACTTTCCGCCAACGACCGACGTTACCGACTCGACGCCCGAGCAACCAGAGCGCGCGAGTAGCAGTAAGGCGGGCTTATTTAAATGCTGGTGTCACCGGTTTACTTCTTATTGTTAATTATTTTATATTTACAACCGGTAATTTATCAATAAAATAAAAACTTGAAGAAAATTAATTCAAAAGAAATTATAGTTGATCTTTTCTCCATATTTAAATATTTTGTTAAGGAAGCCAGGTTAAGTTGATACAGGATTACAGTGGTAGGTTGATACAATGCAATTATAAAGGCACTGGTTATATGTATGTATTTCGATGAACCATTTCAAGTCTTTTACCTCATTGCTTACTAGTATAAAGCATTCGTCTATGTACTGTGGCGTTAGCGCTTATTATTCATGTTTCATAATTGCATTGTATCAACCTGTCCCGATCTCTCATATATATATACATACATATATTATATATAGACACACTATTATCACAAGTATATGTTACCGTTATTTTTCCTATTGCAGTACGTAAATGTAAAAGCACTTGTAGAAAAATTCATTAGATTAAAATGTTGCATTATAATTGCATTTGCAATCTTTTAAAATTTGTTAATTTTAAGTTTTATGTTTGACTATATTGTAATCTTTTCTTGTAACTTTTCAGTAAAATAAAAATTGGCAATCATTAATTTGAGAAGAATTGTTAAAATTTGATTTTTTTTTGTTAATGATATATTGATCACAGAGCTTTCGCACAGACGAAGGTGTTCGCATAAGTCCTCTCGATTAACGAGATTCCCGCACTGAATTTGTACTACCTTCTATTTAAATCCTTGCAAAAATATATGATGTAACTAATAGTAGATGAATATACTGAATTTGACTAACTAAAAATTATACGTGTTAAATATTTTCCGCTGTTTTACATATCTGTAATGTTTTATTAAAATCAAAGGTTCAGGATCAGTCGCAGATTACAAATTCAGCGCGGGTGATTTCGCTGATCGAGACGAGACGAGTTGCGTAATCATCTTCGCCTACGTGAAAACTCCGCGATCGAGGGAAGAGGAAAGAACAATATATGCACGCAGAAGTGACAAAACGCGAGAAATGTGGTTAGAAATGGAGGGAAATCACAAGCGTATTATTGGTTTCGCTGATAGAGATATGCGCGATCATCTTCGGTCGCGCGATGGCTTTACGCGTCGGCGGGGGAGGGGAGAAAAACAATGTATGGATGTAGGAGTTACAGATTGGAGAAAGCAGGTTATAAAACGAGGGAAATGACATGCATATAATTGGTTTAATCAAAGCATGCGCGCGCTAAAGCATATGAGAGGGGCAGTAGGATTTTCTATTAGCTGATCAATTATTCCTTTTTTGTTATATGGGGGTGAGGTGTAACGGAAACTCGTCTTCGCGAACGATTTGGTAGTAGACGGACGTGTTCTCAATTTTTCCGATAAATAAATTATCTTTCACGTGTGCGTGTCGTCGCGAGTTTGTCTATTTTAGAAGCTTTTAGTGAAACATTTATTCTATTTAGAAGCTTTTATTGTATTAGTGTTTCGTGAGAAAGGTGTAGGTGGGTAAATATATTTATTTCTTTTTTTGTAGTACTCTGAAGCTATTGTAATTCTAATAATGAATAGCAGGCCCGCCAAGAAATCTAAGAAACGTTTTCAACGTCACTGGTATGACGTTGACGAATCCTTCGAATTATGGTTGAAAGAGGTTTTTTCGGACGAGTCAAAATGCTTCTGTACAGCCTGCAATAAAATCTTCGATTGCGGGCTGTCAGAAATTCGCAAACACTCGTCCAGACAGACGCATATCAAAAATATGGAGCGAATGCTCCATAATAATAATATAGATAGCTCAAATCTGAGCGGGGATGAAATTGCGTCGGGAAGAATAGGGACCGAAGGATTCGATCAGGGGCAGAGTTCTTCGTTTTCGCTTTCTGATAAAATTAAAATCGCGGAAATAAAATACGCGGCTTTCTTCGCCGAACATAACGTACCGCTGTCGATTTCGAGTGATTTTCTTGCTCTTATGCAAGAACTTGGTAAAGAGCCCGAAGTCTTACAGGGCATGAAAGTTGGTCGCACAAAGTGCAAACAGATCATTAATAATGTTTTATGCGTTCGCGAAACGGAACGCATTATTGAAAACGTACAGCATAATAAATTTTCGATCTACGAGGATGAGACCTCGGATTCCACTAACGACAAGTGGCTAACATTGGCCGTAAGGTATGTTGAGCCATGTCGCTTATCTATAAATGTAGAATTATTACAACTAATTCATCTAGACGCTACCGATTGTTCAGCGGAAAAGATTTTCCAATCCTTTGAAAATCAATTAGTAAAAATGCAAATTCCGCTGACAAATATCGCAGCTCTTAGTTGTGATAATGCTGCAGTCATGACTGGTAAAAACTGTTCTTTTAAAACCAAATTGGTTGAAAAAAATCCTAATTTGCTGACATTGCCGTGCGTTTGCCATTCTGTAGCGTTGGCGGCAAGTGCTGCATGCGCTACAATTCCCAAAGATTGTATGGAATTGCTCCGGGGTGTCGCATCATTTATTAATAGTAGTCCCAAACGGGCTGCTATTTTCCGACAATTTCAGGAGAGTTATGGAAGCTCTCCTTTAAAACTTCTACGTTTGTCTGATACACGCTGGCTTGCAATGCACCAGTGTGTTAACAGATTTTTGCTTATCTGGGACGATTTAGACCGATTTTTTAAGGAGCAGGCATTTTCAGAAAAGTCAGAAGCTGCTAAGAAGTTTCTGTCATCGCTTAGCAGATATGACATAAAAGGGTATTTCTACTTCTTAGAATATACCTTAAATATTCTTAATATCTTTAATGCTTCTTTCCAAAGTAGGGCCACGATGGTGCAGGAAATACAGCCTTCTTCAGCACGGCTGCTGCAGTTTTTTTTGCAAAAATTCCTGAAATCGCTTCTTCTGAAGCATTTCGATCATGTTAGGAACATTGATTTTTCTTCGAAAGCTAACCAAGTTCCACTGAGTCAAGTGGACCTTGGTAGTGAATGTGAAAAACATTTGGAAGAAGCAACTAGTAATGGGATGTCGGAAGTTGAGGTGTGCTCCTTTCGCGAAAATTGTTTACGGTTTTACATAACCGTAAGCAATGAAATTAGAAATCGTCTTCCTCATGACGATTCATTCTTAGGGCAACTAACGGTCTTCAAACCGATTCATGTATTTGGCAACAGTGACAGACATTTAACTTCCCGTAATCTGATCGCTGTTGCTCGACGATTAGGAGATTTCAATGCCGAAGATTTGCAAAAAGAATGGGATTTTTTGTATTACGGCACTTCCCCTTTAGATAGGGACAATTTGTCCAAATTGTCATTCGACGAAATGTGGATAGACATCTGCAAACGTACTGATTCCGAAGAAAATCTTCAATTTCCAATTCTCACTTCGCTAGTTAATATTGTACGATGTCTTCCACACTCAAATGCTGAGTCCGAACGGATATTTTCAATGCTCTCTGACATTAAATCTAAAAAAAGGAATAAAATAGGATCAGACCTCCTCAGTTCCATTTGCGTGGTGCGCGCATCCCTAAAAGCTAGACAGGAGACTAGCCGCACCATGTCTGTCGATGACAGACATTTAAACTTGATGTCAGGGAAGCATTTATATGCATCATGCTCATCGCGCTCGGTAAACTTTAAACAGTTAACCGTACACGCGTATGAGCATAACATATAAATTCATCATAAAAATCCTCATGGTTGGCGAGTCTATTTTGAAGTTATTTTGTTACAATTGCTTCCGAGAGTTTCTGTTTCGCGTTTTTTTTTTTAATGGGTCTTTCTTTTCGTGCATTAATCCGTCTAACTACTCCGCGCGTTTGTAGATAGGGGATTCAGTGGCGATAGATTTTATAGGCATCGGAATCGCGGTGGAGGTTTTAGTCGGTAAAAATCCGACACTACCCCGTCGCGGGTGGCGGGGTGTCTTTGGAAGATTTTCTCCACGTAAAAAAAAAAAAAAAAAAAAAAAATAAAACTGAAATTTTAAAAAAGGTTAAGTTTACAATAACATTTATCTATATTTTATCTCATAGTATTGCAATATTTATAATAATTTTATTTATATATTTCTTTCTTTTTGAGTTTTAGAAAAACAAATCATTATTTGGCATTGTATATGTGCACATGAACTAACGGCAGCAACGATTTTCGACAACGCAAAACTTCAACGGAAAAGGTACAAAATGGAATTGCAAAATAATTAAAAATATAAAGTAAAATCAATAAATTTTAAAAGATTGAAGATATAATTATAATATAACATCTTAATCTAATGAATCTTTCCACGGATAATTTTTTATTTATGTAGAACTTTATAAGAAGGGTCCATATAACTTGAAGAAGCCAGCCGGGCGATCTCGGCTTACTTTCTTTACGCTTCAAGCATGTATATATGTCATATAATCCATCTCTCTCGTACTCGCTCTCTCCCACTCTAGCTTATACCTAATACGGCCGACGTCGCTCGTATCGCCAGCGAGTTATATATAAAAAAAAAAAACGTAACGACTTGAGTCACGTGACCGCTGCTTGCGCGCTCAGGTTGCTCGGGCGTCGAGTCGGTAACGTCGGTCGTTGGCGGAAAGTGCCGAACAGGCAGTGCACACGGACAAGAGTAGGGTGCTGTGTGTGAGCGCCGTGGAGGTAAAGTGGGGGACGACGGTAGGTAATAGTGGGGGTCGTGGGACGTCCGACGTACCACGATTCTGGCATCACTGAGTGACAGCTAATAACATGAATTTTTTCAACATTTTTCAGCGAAACAGTACAAAATGGCGGACTAACAAAAATTTGTATCGACTCTAGCGCCTAAACAGCTGAACGGATAAAGCTGAAATTTATACGACAAATCCAGTTCTTCCAAACATAGATCCACTAACAATTCCGAATTGATTCAACTTCCGGTTTCAAAATGGCGGTTATTTTAAACATTAAAAAATTCATAAAAAATCTTCTATAATAGGCAAATAATTCAAACTTTGCAAAAGTATGTAAAATAGTGATAACTAATAACGTAAATGTTTTCACAATTTTTCAGGGAAGCTATACAATATGATGAACGAAAAAACCATTTTTTTTTTTGAGCAGAAACGAGTTTTAATGTAATCGGTATTTTAAAAAAAATTATCCCGACGGCCAGATAGCGATAGTCAAACGACCGCAATCAGCTATCCTGTACTCTCATAAGAAAAGGGACAGGCGAGCGCAGCGAGCCGACTTCCCGTACGAATCATTACCGCGGTCGTGCCTAATACGAAACAGCAAGTCGGGGGGGGGGGCCCAGCCCCCCTATAGCTGGTATAAATACTATTTTAACTTATTTTTATTGAGTTCTGATCTGGTCATCGGGATATAGAGAGTGAAAGCAGTGACAATGATAACAATGGCAACAGCGATGATGACGACGAAATTTAAGAAATTACACGGCTTTTAAATGTTTTAATTTTTCTGTATATATTAAAAATAGAATAAAACGAGTTTGCATTATTAAAATTATTCTACAGTCCATTTGTTCCTTTCTTTAGAATAATTACAATCCATAGAAGGAATAATATCTAACTTGAAGAGTCGGTCGATGTGCATTTGATTTAATGCCACGTTTGAAGCGCGCTTGCCTCATTGTGCGCCTGTCCTAGTTTTCCGTTGGATTCCTCTTATCTGGGCCGGACCACGAACACGGCTTTTTACACTTCCACGATTTCTCGGCAAACTTATGGTGATAGTAGCATAAACCGCCGTTACGACGAACGCTTGGTGATCTATTTCGATTTCGACTTCCGCTTCTCCTGCGGTTGTACCGGAATTGTGTCCGGCCGCGTTCCATTTAATCCATTCTAGTTGTTAATTGCGCAATTTGGCGGGCGAGCTCTGTTGTTTCGCTGACGATCTGTGATTGGTCGGCGCACCGGTTTATAGAGGCCTCCGTTATGGCTGCCGCCTCCGGAACACGTGTTCTCTCGACTGTTTTGTTTCCTAATGCCGCCATTTTTAGTAATCCTATGGCGTCATCTATTACAGCCAATATCTCCTACACCCTTGTTGGTAGACATTGTAGCCATAATGTAGATAGGATCTTTTCACTAACATTTGCGCCCGCTAGCCTTTGCATTTCGCGCAAAAGTTCGGAAGGTTTTCTGTCGGCCAGCTCGATACCTGTGAGTAACTGCCTTAATCGCGCCTCATCAGATCTTGTTAACCGGTTAATTAGCGCGCCCTTTATATGTTGATACGTGCTTCGTTCCGATGGGGCTTCCAGCACGTCCTGTATCTCTCTCATAACTAGACTGCGGATATTTATGCAAAAACATATGAATTATAATTCATAATTCGTCAAATATTGCAAAGAGAACTGATAACTGAATAAAAATATGTAAAATATAAAGAATATATGTAACATATTCAATGATTTGTCTTATATGTAAAATTTGAAAAACATACGCAATAAGAAAAATATGCAATTGCATAAATATCCGCAGTCTACTCATAACCGTGGAGTTCAAGCTTCTTATTACTGCCGAACATTTTACAGGGTCCGCTTCTACGTTATGTGCGATGAATTCTCTTTCTAGCATTACGAACCATAATTTTGGGTCGTCTTTCCAGAATGTAGGCAGTGGTGCGTTTCTGAAATCGCTGGCGTTGATTTCTTTCTTCTCGTCATGGTTGCGTGGTACGTCTCCGGCGTCTCCTCCCTCCGCCATTTTTTTTATTTTCTCCATTTTAACACAACAGCAGTATTGAGTAGTTCAGGAATACCTGTTGTGTCAGCTCTATTAGTTAAAAGCAGCCTGGTAATTTCTAAATCTGTATACTCAAGCCTAAAATATTATGGTTTTACCCGCAACATTTTTAGCATTAATATTAGTAGCATATAAACATTTTCAATCAACAAATTACGATAATTTGGCATTTTTGCGGTGTCTTTTAGTTATTATTCTACGTTGATTGAGGTTTCGATTGAATTGTTTAGTGAGAAAGTTTCCCCTCATTATAATAAAATACTGGATCAATTTAACCATGAGTTTACTTGTGTGGTTTCCACATCCTACAATTGGTAGGGAGCCTTTATGAGCAATTGTGTCTAAAACTTGAAAGATAGTATTGCTTTTCACAGTTTTAGTCCCAATAGTCGTAAAAAAATCTTCTTCTAATTTCTTAATTAGAAAAAATAAGTTGGGAGTTGGGTAAATTAATCCCCCATCACTCATTAAATCGATCATTTTATCTCGTCCAGTGTCAGATTTTTCGTTCGACTGCAAAGTTTCCATACATTCGAAACATTTTGTATATCTACCCATTTTGCGGACCATGTAGCCTGCAATGTAGGCGACGACTTCGTCGCTTGAAGCACAACATCGTAATCATGGTCACTAGCCACTATCCTCAGAGCTGTCTTCATCAAGCAAATGTTCAAAAGGATGATAAGTCTCTTCATGAACCTCATTTTCATCAGAACTTTCATCTAGTAAGCTTTCAAAAGGAATATGACCATCGCTTATTTGTTCTCTGGACACATAATTATCTTCGCAAGTACTATTCTCTACAATTAGATCGAGTTTTTGTAGCAACTCATTTTTTAGTCGCTGCAGCTACAGTTAAAAAATCTTTTGTTTGCATTAAAGAATTTAATAATTCACCAGCTGTCACGTTTGACCCTTTTGGTGGAATCGTCAGTCAATATGAGCAGAGCAAACGATAAACTTGGGCAAACAAAATTACATCTGGGTGATCGTTACATCCACAGGCACTTCGCATAATACCGAAAAATTTCTGGAAAAAAATGTTGTATTAGAGTTTAATAAAAAAATGATAAAAATCATTAGCTCGCCATTTTTTTTTTCGATCTAATAGCACGTCAACAGGTTTCTAAAAAAAGCAATAATTAAAAACATGCATTAGACTTTTGCACTTATTTGCAAATAATGAAAAAAAAACTTTTTAACTACCACAGTTCCTTCAGCTGCAATATCTGGGTTCTTGAGAACTTCAGATATATTACTTTCCTATAAAAATAATTAAGAACATTATTCGAACTATCTACGAATAGGCTTTTGTACCATAAATCCAACAAGTTATTCCTTACATATTTATGCAATGTGGGAACAGCACCTAGCTTGGGAATAATTTTTACCCTTTTCGATGAATAAATTGTTCCATCTGGCATTGTTATTGTTTCTTGTCGTAAAATATCCTTCTCATTAAAATGATTTTCACAAACATATTCATTACAGCTTAGGTTTTGATATAATGCATCGCTCCACTTCCTTAGCATTTCAGGATTCTATATAGAAAAGAATATTTTAATAATACATACATTCAATAGTTAATAATCGTATATGTGTACACAAATTAAAGAGATTGCTATGTTCACTATACATTTTTATATCAATAAATCTGCTGCAACGATATTTCTAAAATTCCGGGGAGGGGTCGGATGCACTCCCCGCGAAATAATCGTTTCAACAAATTATTTGTTAAACCGCGAGAATCCTCTCCGCGAAAAAGGGCTCACGAACTTACTGCTCACGCAGTCGTAAAGAGTAGTGGGTTGAGGGGGAAAAGAAATGAAAAAAGGACCTCCGGAATAATTTTTGACCAAAAATTAAAAAGAGATAATTTATTCAGATAAAATCTTTCTCGAAAACCGGTAATTTTCTGTTAGAATCGATATATCGGTGTCCCATTTAAGTAAGGCCACCTTAATATCTCTCAAGGTTATTGCGATAAAAAAAATCTTAGTTACGTAATGTTAATGGCATCAATGGACCAATATCTGTTAAGAATATTTTTTCCTCAAGGTCATTTTTTGCAAAGTTATCAAGGTCATCGGTGTTTTTTGACACAGAACTACATATTTTTTTTTATTACATTGTGTAGCTGATCAAAAAATACGTTGAAATATGTATAATAACATGACCTTGAAATGATCTGTATTTTCGCTGTAATTACAATTTGTAATGTACATTGTGGTACACACATGTACATGTGTACACACTGTAACGTGCATCTTCGTGCGCGCCACGCGGAGGACGGGAACGTCCCTTCGGTCGTCCCGCAGTCCGCAGTTCGGGAGGAGGTGGTAGCGATTTCTACTTTACTTGTCGTTTTTACTCGGTGGCGGTTTTCGGGGGAAGGGATGGACCTTCGTGGCTCGCTTATTCCCGATCTCCACCCGTCCTCGGTTGCAGGGAGCACCTCGACCTGACCGGGGAGCGGGGAAATCCAGAGAGTTCGCGACCCACGAGGACCTCCGTTTCGACTTACTCGCTTGCTCACGGCTTACATTCCCCGAAATAAAATTCCTTTCCATATTTTCACTTACGCTCCGCTCCTCCTTCCGAAACGTTACACTTCGGAACGTCCCTCTCGATCGGGTGACCTCCTCAAGGGTTATCAGTCTTCCAAGCAACATAAAAAACGAATCTCATACGATTTGGGCTCCAGACGCCAACGGCGTCGAATTTCTTTCTACGCCCTTCAGGAGGTGGATCGAGAGCATCGTTGACCGGTATTTCCCGCGATAGCTCAGCCCCGCTCGGCGATGCGGTAGAGGGGTTGGTCCGTCAAGGAGGACGATCCGTCGGTTGCATGCGCGGGTTTGGACAAGGAAGGGAAACGTTGAAAATACATCGATGTTTTTTTTCGATGTAATGCATCAAGACTGTACATCGATATATTGCGATGCATCGGTTAGAAACATCGATGTTTTTTCAAAATCGAATACTTTTCGGTCATCTGTAATCAGATTATTCAGCTGTTTAAATTTAATCGAAAAATAAAGGCAATGCGCAAGAACATTCTTTATTATTATTACAAAAAAGGCAAACATAATAAAAATCAATCAATAATTATGGAAATTTCAGTAAAGTCCTATGTCCAGTGTTTTTTTGGAAGACTTTGCAAAAACAACAGTTTATTTAAACGTTTCCCTTTCAGTCTATTCCGTTGCTGATTGACGATTTGTGCTGCTTTAGAAAATAATCGTTCAGATGGTACTGAAGTTCCCACCATGGTCATGTATTTGTAGGCAATTGTATGAAGTTTAGGAAGCTGAATTTAAAGATCATTCCAAATTTCTAAAGGGTTCTCATTAAGTCTTCCTACTGGACTACGCAAGTAGATAGTCAGCTCGTCAGAAATAGCATCGTCAGACTTCGCCGTTTTCCAGCTTTTGTGAACTAATCTGTGGTGATCATCCCATAGAGAAAAGTTATCTTCTGCTTTGTCAGAATGATCTGAAGAATCAGATTCTACGGCCTTATTTTATATTGTAGTTTTAATCAATTCTTTGACTTTTGCCACAGCCGAAGAACAAGCAATTGGGTCCGTAAAATGCATTTCCTTGAACCTGGGATCCAATATCGTGGCTATAGCGAGGGGTATCACTCTCTCTATAACAACCATTCTCTTGTCGATCTCTTTAAGGACCAGCGATTGCAATTTTTTGGCAATAGGATCTTCGAGTTTAAAAGGTTTGATTTTCAAAAGAAGACAATGGATAAGTGGTATTACCTTGCTGCTAGTGCAGTACTTATCACCTGACACTTCCTTTGTTGCAGCTTCGATCGGTCGCAGAACTTGTAAAACAGATGAAAGAATTGATAACTCTGATGCAGTAAGCATCGGTGGTGCATTTTTATGTTGAATAATTATGTTATTAACGATAGTGCGAAGCTCCAAAAATCTCTCGATCATGTAATAAGTACTATTCCATCTGGTCGGAACCTCTTGTATCAATTTAGTTTCTTTCTGAGTTGCTTTACGTAATTCGTTACTGGCTATATTACTCTGTTTAAACCATATCACAATATCTTTGACTTTATTTATTAAGTTTCGCAGCTCTGTACACTGTTGCATAGCATTTTGTGCTACCAAATTCAAGGTGTGTGCAAAACATGGTATGTGTTTTTTTCCAAAAGCTAAATCGACCGCCTTTACCATGTTGGGTGCGTTGTCTGATACTACAGCCGAAACTTTATTTGTGTCAACATCCCATTCAGCACAAGTATTCAGCAGCATTTGAGCGATGTGTTCTGAAGTATGACGTTCATTTGACTGGTACACTCCAAGAGTAATTGAAAATAGTTCGTTACCGACGCCGAAGTGTGCCGTTATTCCTAAAAAACTCATAGTCATTGTTTCAGACCACATGTCAGTAGTAAGAGCAAGATTTTCAATATTTGATAACTTTTCTTTGAAAACTGTAGATAACGCTGCGTATTTATAATCAACCCATCGCGTCAACGTAGTCTTACTGGGAAATTTATAATGCGGCGCAATAACTTTAATCAAACTGCGAAAGCCTTCATTTTCAATAATTGTAAATGGTTGGTTGTCTTTACATATGTTAGCAGGTTCACGCAGTTCAGGAATTAAACGATAGAATACGGTTAATAGAGATTTAATGCACAACAAGTACAGCGTCTCGTAGAGACAAAACGTAGGAAGACCAGTGGACGATTCAGTACGCTAGGTGGCAGGGCAGCGCCAGTAGGGCGCGTTCATAAAGCTGACATGGTCCGTTCCGTCGAGCGCTGCGTACGCGTAGTCCGCGTATCGATATATGTGCGAACACACCAATAGCTCACAACATATCTTATAAATTAAGGCATTATTTATCTTTAGAGTTTTATCGCCACTAGGCAAATAAGCATAAACTTCTTCAAAACTTGAAATAATAGACTTTTGACGTTTTGGAGCTGAAGGGACAGGAACATATTCATCGTCTTTTAAAGAGTCAGATTTTTTAACAGCTCCTGTAGTCAATCCTATTACATCTACAGAGCTTGTTGACAGTAACAAAGCAGCATCATTAGGCACAGATTGTGTAAGTGTATTTATTGTATTGCTGGCGTGAGTGAATTTTTTCAAATTCTCATTATTGAACTCAAGAAAAGCTGCTTTATGTACATTTTTTATATGACCAATTAAGTTGATTGTATTGCCACAAGATTTTATAACTTTTTGACAAAGTCTGCATTTTGCACAGTTACTATCTCCATCAATTTTGTCGTAAAACTTTCATATACCACTTTTCTTGGAAGGTGCCATTGTATAGTATAATCAACCTGAAAAAACAACCGTTAATTCACTAAAAACCTGAAATCGATAAATTTATCAATCGGTAATATCACATCACTAATGATTACCTACTATCTGCAATAATTAATTTATTATTAAATAATTTGTGTTGTAAAGTATCTTACAAATAACAAAGGATCTTCTATTTGTTTTGTCAATCAGTAAATTGTGAAACTAAACGTACTCTTCTTCACATGAGTATAAATGAGTTAACCTAAAAACCTACATTATTATTTTACTTACCTGTTCAATCAAACAGAAAACATTGGGATTTTCCACACAACAATCCTATTCCCTTCTGTAAAGTGTGCACATTTACGACACAATTAAAATCAAATGTAATTAAACGTACTTAATATTCAAAGCTCACCGAGACAGACAGAACGCGGACAAAAAACACAGATTAAAACATTTGACATAACAGAGACGATTTTTTTTATTTCTCTCTAGCACGCACAGTGTTGCCAACCAGCCAATATCAATTTCTAGCGAGGATGGATTGACAGCAGTCAAAGAACACCACCAACAAGTTTCATATTATAACTTCTTAACATACAGGGTGTTCCATTTAAATAAGGCCACGTGAATATCTCAGCTACTATTGGTGATAGGTAAAAATGCATTAGACCGAACTTACTTAAAATCGAGGGCCCTATAATGTGCTATAATTATTTTTTTTATAGGTGGACGGATAGAGGACATACGAAGGTCAACTTTGTTTTTTTAACTGCAACAACATTCATTTTCTACGATTATTATCGCACGATAAAAATATTGCAGTATACAAGAAGTTTCCACACGTAGCTACTTGATAACTGACAGCGCTTTGTTCGCAGTGCAGTGTGAGACGTCCAACATGCATGTATCGCTAAAATGATCTAAATACCATATTGTCTGGGCAGTTTAACACATATGTATGTATTTATAATCAGGTTCTGCATCTTTTTAGACGTTACAGACAATTAAAAATGTTCAAAATAATGGTGGAGGGGGTTTTTGTTTATTTAAAAAACGAATGTTTAACAATTTAAGAACACTATTTTATAGAACATAAAAAGCCATTCAATTTTCGTTATTACAATTTTTTTGTATCTATTATAATTTTAAAGATATACGGGAAAATAGGAAAACGCCTATCTACCTTTAGGGGCTTTTTTCACCCTGAAGAACCGAATTATCGCCGATAAAAAAAATTGCCAGATACTTCTATCGAAGTCCCCTACAAACCTGCAAAGTTTAAAAAAAATCTGAATTTTCGGGTTACCGAATGTCCCTTGTTAGCGCACTTGACGAAATAATTTTGGATAATCAACACAGATTTTGCGATGACGTTCGATACGGAGAAATTTATAAGAGAAATCGAAAGCCGGAAAGCAATTTGGGATATATCTTCTGACGAATATAGTGATCGTGATTTGAAAAGAAGAAAATGGGAGGAAATCACAAATATAATGTGTGACGAGAATATTCCAGAAAATGAAAAGATAGATTTAGGTTAATCATTTTTTTGTAAATAAAATTTAATTAAATATAAAATAATTAATTAATTAAAAAAAAATACCGGAACATCATAAGCTTACGACTAAAATGCAAATTATTGATGTTATTAAAAAAGCACAAATGATTCCGCCCCAAATACAGCTGTCCGAATTTATTCGCATACGCAAAGATGATTATCAGCCCGAAGCAGAAGCATCTGGCAGTGGGCGAAGTCGACGTGGATAGAAACAGTTGTCACCAACTGATTCATATGTTTCCGATTTGTCTCAAAAAACGGAAATTCTAGACATGTGGAACAATTCAGAATTCCAAGAATTGTAATGTTTATATTATATTATGTTTATATGTTTTGTTTATATTATATTATGTTTATATGTTATGTTTATATTATATTATGTTTATATGTTCTGTTTATGTTATATTGTGTTTATATGTTCTGTTTATATTGTATTATGTTATATTATATTTATATTTATATGTTTATTCAATAAATTATTACTATATTCTTTATCTTTAAACTCTCATGTGAATGTCAATACCCTTAATTGAATTTATTAGACATACTAAAAGGTTATCAAAGGATGGCATGGACATTTTCGTATAATTAAAAAAACGATCCAAATATTTTCTGAGGTCTGTATAATTGTTAAATAGCCCTTTCGATGGGAGCTCAAGAAGAAGCGAATGAATCCAATATCTTTTTTTGGAATTTCGTTTCTAGTTACAATCCAAAAGGAAAAATAATTACAGTTTCTTCTACATCCATTTTAATTAACAAGTTTAGACAATTGATACATCTTGGCTGCTTAGCCAAGTGCAAGGAGTGTGAAGGCAGCCACATACATTTTACATTGCAAGCTTTGTCTTCCTTTGGCTGCCGTGCAATCACGCACGATCGGATGGCTGTCGTTGCCTAGAGTTTTTGGCTGCATAGTGCGCTACACGCAATGTATCTCGTTGGCTGCCACAGCCAGGTTGCCTAGTGCGCGCCAGGCCTAAGAGTGTGTGTAAGAGTGAATGTCTGTGAGAGCAAGTATCCGTGTGTTCGAGTGAGAGCTTGAGTATAGTCGAGCGAGTATACGTGTGTGCGAACGAGCGTCGAAGTGTACATGCGTGTGTGAGTCAAGCGAGAGCGACGACGACTTCGGCGACGACAAAAAATATAAACACGGGACATTCGGTAACCCGAAATCAGCTGTTCGAGAGCGACGGCCGAGCGAAAAGGAAAAGAAGTCTTTTAATAAACGGAATTTAATAGAACTTTTGCATAATTTAATTAATCATTTTCCCACTTTCCACTGCCATTCCTAAAAAGACCGAACTATTCGGAAAAGTAACGTAAGCTTTAAAAGGTAAGGAAGGCGAAACGTTACAGTATATTAATTTTTTTATATACTAGACTCCTGCCCACGGCTTCACCTGCGTGGAATTTGGTTATTTCTCTATAGTATCCCAAGGGAACATTGCCGGGACAAAATGTCTTAATTGTATCTGTGTGCCAATTTTCATTTAAATTTTTCATCTATCCGTTTCAGCGTAAAGGAGTAACAAACATAAATTTTCGTATTTATAATGTTAGGACACTAGAGCTTTTAGGGTATTTTTTTTAATTAATACAAAATCTAGGGTAAATTGAGACCAAGCCTGGGGTAAAGTGAAAACCAGACCTGGCAATACTGTGCCTTGACCAATACCCAATCTCCTACCTTGAAATCCGTTAATTTATGTGTCTTATTAAATCTTTCCGCGCGCTTCTTTCATTTTCGTTTTATTCTCTCTCTCTCTCGCATTAGTTTTTTCTCCCCATGGCGGTTCCTTGTTTTCCGCTTGTCCCGGTATCCACGCCGTCCATGCCCTCTGTGGTTTTTCCCCTTTGTGGAGTTCTATCGGCGTCAGTTCTGTCGTTTCATGGTGGACTTCATTTATGCACTTTTCCATGATGGGTGGATCTATTCTTTTCAGTCGGTGTGTTTCTCTCCTAAGAATGTTCGGAAAAATCGGCCGAGTTATCTATTCACTCGTTCCACGATATTCCCTTCTGAATGCCTAATGGACGAGAATACCGGTTGCACGTTCTCTTGCTTTAATTTTGCCAGCCATTTCTTCGATGTGAACTGCGTCCCATGATCAAACTGTATCCTTTTTGGTTTCCCATGGTTTGGGATATAGTGACCGAAGATGCTCCTTATGGTGGCCTCCGCGTCGGCTTTTCGGAGCGGATATAGCGCAACGTATTTGCTAAATGCATCGATGGTCACCAGGATATGCTTAAACCCTCCCTTTTCGTCATCGGTAATGATCCATAAAAGTCGATGGACAGCAGTTCCCGCGGTCCTTCCATCACGATATTTTGCATCGCCGCATAACTTTCTTGGTTGGCGACTTTACTTCTCTGAAATATGTCGCACGTTCTAATAGTTTTCGCGATTTTCTTGAGCAGTTTCGGAATGTATAAGTCTTCGGAAATTATCTTATAGCATTTGTATGTTCCGACGTGTCCGTATACTCGGTGGCAATCCTCTATGAGAGTTTCTTCGATATTTTCCGGTATTACGAGTTTCCACACGTTCCGTCCGCACTGCTTGTATAACAGATTTTGGAACAGATTGTACTTTTCGCTTTGCGCGTTCGGCAGTTTTTCTAAAGCCGTTAGTATACCATTCAAACGTTCGTCCTCTCTCTGTTTATCTTTTATGTCCGCGAAGTATTCCGTCAAAGTCGCGGATGGTTTTTCTGCGAGGATGTTCGCTATTATTACGTCTCCATCTCTGATGTCACCTTCACCACGTGGGATTCTGCTGAGCGCGTTCGCGACCTTATTTTCCCTTCCTGGACAATGCTCGATTTCCATATCATATTCTTGTATAATAATTGCCCATCGCATGAGTCTTGCGCTCGTGATCCTGCATGTTTTGAGAAACGTTAGCCCTTTGTGGTCTGTTCGAATTATGACCTTTGTTCCTATTAGGTACGATCAAAATTGTTGAAGCGCCCATACTATCGCGAGAAGCTCTTTCTCCGTGGTGTAATATCGTTTTTCTGCTCCCTTGAGTGTTCGGCTGGCAAATGCCACTACTCCCATCTTCCCTTTTTCGTCCTTTTGCGCAAGTTCTGCTCCCAGCACAAATTCGCTCGCGTCAGTGTGTAAATAGTATGGTTTTCGTGGATCGGGATGTTTTAACACGACGCGATGGCTTCTAACAAGGGGACACTACGGCCCCGGAAATTACTTTTGAATGACAACTTGTAGGTTTGTAGTATACCTTTAAAAAATTCGATTTGTAAACTAAGAGCGCGGGTAAATATGCTGTTTAGGGGAACCACCTCCAATGACCTTGACCTTGATACATATTGTCAAGCTCAACGTCCTGAGTAACCTTCAAAAGGTTTTAGCCGTCGCTCGTTGTTTGTTAAAAAGTTATTAACAAAATAACTTTAATAAGTAAAATCGATCTTTTTCGAGACTGGGTTTGGTTTAATGACTTTGTACGGGTCAAGTTAAAAAGTTTATTCCGTATTAAGTGGTATCAACGGGTACATCAAGCGCATAATTTCGACAAAAGCGTTAATACGTTCATTGAAATTGTATTTTCTTTTAAATAAGAATTTCGCAATATAGTGCGTAAAGTGATGATCGCGAATAACTTACCAAGTACGAATCTCGACAGAAAATATCAAAACAAGATGGTAGGTGTTGGAATATTTGTATACAACACGTACATGCTGCTCAAATCAAAACAAGATGGTAAGTGTATACTATACCCACCTATAATTATATTTTAAATTACTCGGGTAATAACATATTAAAAAATTACCGTTTGATCAGTGACGTGTGGCCGCGGCCGTTAGGCCAAGACCCACCCCCAACTGAACCACCTTTCTATCTTCCTTCTTTCTGTAAAATACATTTGACCTAAAATTATGATATATATGTATACATATACCTTATATATATAAGGTGGTTAAAGATAAAAAGGTGGTTCAGTTGGGGGCGGGTCTTGGCCTAACGGCCGCGGCAACACGTCACTGATCAAACGGCAAAAAAAGTGTGTTTACGCAACCCAGACCCAACCCAGACTCAAATTTTACGCGAAATAAGTGTTACATTTTGCAAATTTCTTTTGTTAACAACTTTTTAACGAACAATGAGCGACGGCTAAAACCTTCTAAAGGTCACTCAGGAGAGTGACCTTGACAACATATGTCAAGGTCAAGGACATTGGAGGTGGTTCCCCTAAACAGCATATTTACCAAAAGTTCGACCGGAAAACATACTTCATTCACATTCCTAAACATTTCTCTTTCGTCGGAGAGCTTGCAAGCGTACCAGGCATACCGGATCATTTCATTAAATATTGGCGATGCTAATTGATGGTGCACTATGGATTGAATTTTTATGCAGTCCTCGCGTGAATTTATTTCTCTCTCATTTTCAATCAAATAAGCGCAATTCTGTAGTCGCTTTATTAAATTTTTCACTTGTCTATAAAAATAGACATCGCAAGGTTGAACAAGTGGAGTACATTTCGGAGGAATCACTTTAATCGTACAAGTAGGTGATTTCTCGTCATCCTGAAAGATTTCGTCATATAATTCAGGCTTTGTTTGTCCTCCCCAAGAGTCAATAATTAACAGTAACAGTCATTTCATTAATAGAAAAAATTATGTATGATTAAATTCTTCATATAAGTATATCATTAACTTTATTTCACAGTTTTTATAATTTTTTAAAGAATTGGAAAAAAAAAAAAGTTTCCACGCGCAGGGATCGAACACGGACCCGTCGCGCCGCAAGCGAGTTCGCTACAACTCGGCCACTTCGCTGCTCTTGGATGGTGTTCAAAGTGACCGGTATACGTCCTACACGTAAAACTTTAAAGCCATTTTTCTCGAAAGTTTATGGCTAGTGCGCGCTCTTAGTTTACAAATCGAATTTTTTAAAGGTATACTACAAACCTACAAGTTGTCATTCAAAAGTAATTTCCGGGGCCGTAGTGTCCCCTTGTAAGAAGAGATTTTTCACGCGTTCGAACGCCTTCGTCCTTTCTTCCTTCATTCCACTCCCATTTACTGCCCTTCTTAATCATTTCCAGTAGCGGTACGATCTCTTGCCCGTCTTTTTGTGTGAACTTTGTATAGAAATTGATTAGTCACTAGAATCCTCGCAGTTGTTTAATATTTTTCGGTCTCGGATAATTTCGTATTGCTTCCGTTTTTTCTACTTGCGGTTGTATTCCCTCTGTCGTTAAGACATGACTGAGAAAGTTTACTTCCTTTTGAAAGAATTTCGATTTTTTTAAGTTTAGCGTCACCTTCTTTTCGTTCAGTCTCTCGAATAATTTCCGCAGATGTATCATATGTTCTTGTGTGCTCGCTGACATGCATAGGAGATCGTCGACAAAGTTTAAAATATTGTCCCCCAAACCTTTCAATACGTGTGCTAGACCTCTTATTAAGTTTGCACTGCTGGTTTTGAGTCCGAACGGCGTTACTCGAAATTCGTAGCATTGCCCATTGTGGAGGAATGCCGTATATTTTCGCGATTCCGGTGTGAGTGGTATTTGCCAGAAGCTGCTCACCATATCCAAGCTCGACATTACTTTCGCTTTTCCGCACTGCTGGAATATGGTTTCTGGCGGTACGGGACACTCGTGATCCGGTCATAAAATTTTGTTTAATTGTCGCGCATCGAGACATAATCGTATCCGTCCGTCCTTCTTTATGACCGTTACGAGCGGATTTACGTATGGGCTATTCGATCGCTGTATGATCCCTTGCTTCATTATCTTCTCTATTTCTTGATTTACCCGCTCTCGATACGCCATGGGAATCGGGTACGACCGATGTATGTACGCTGTTTCGTCGTCTACCTCCAACTTATGCTCGTATACTTCGATTCTCCCTGGTTGGTAGCTGAACACATCTTTGAATTGCCATAATAATTTTCGAAAGATCTCCTTCTCTTCCGTGGTGAGTCCCTCGCACTCCTCCGCCTTCCTCCGTATCTCCTCCGCCTTCCACCGCATTTCCTCTTCCTTTGAATTCGCCTCTGGGACGCCGCGCTTTGGGTCCGTCCCCCCGAACTCCTCCACTACTTCCACCCGCTTCTCTCCTTTCGACTCCTCCACGCTTTCCACCGTCATCTCATCCACCTTTTCCTCGTCGTTTATCCTCGCCACTCCCTTTCTTATTTCGATATGGCCATTCAAGTGGGTCAGACTGTCCATCCCCAGGATGCACGGTCTCATTAAGTTCGGTATTACGAGAAACATTAACTCCGTCTCGATGCTCCTAATTTTCGTAATCGCCATCAGCTGCTTTCTTATCAGCACTGATTTTCTCCCCGTTGTGCCCACCACTCTCATTGTCTTTGTCGGTAGCGTGGGGACCCTTTCCCCAGCTCTCTTTATTTTCTTCGTAGATTTCCTCGGCGATGCAGGTTATATCGCTTCCCGTGTCTACCAATGGTTTAACTTCTTTTCCTTCGGGCATTGCCCTCTCGCACTCGCCTGCATGTCTCCTTTTCTTTCTCCTTACTTTTTCTCTCGCGTCACGAAATTGATCTCTATCGCACCCTCTTTTTTCGCACACTATTTCCTCTCGTTGTTATGTTTACCGTTTCCGTCTTCGTTTTCCGTGTCGTAGGGGAGACTGGGTACGGTTGTAACAGGTTGCGGTTGTAACAAAGCGATTATCCGTGAAACTATAAGTGCTACGATGATGAGTCCAAGGAAAAAAATGTGCATCTTGCTTATCTGGATGCACTTCAGAGTGTCAAGTCAGTCATCGCACGCTGTAACTGCTTGCAGGAGGCCTTATTGTATTTTGGTAACCAAAAGTAAGTATTTTCAGTTGATTTCTTTGTCGAATTGCTGTTTTAATTATATAGATAGAGTATTGAGTTTTTTTGTGGGTTTTTATTAGACTTATGTGGGTAAATAAAAATTGTAACTTTTTGGCTAGGTTAGTTTTTCTCGATACTATGAATATTTTTCTAACGACAGACGGGATGGGTACGGTTGTAACACAAGTAACTCTTTTCTTTTATCTTGTAGATGCCCAGAAAACGAGAAAGAAAAACTTTAAGAGGTCGGTACGATATAGTTGACTATGTACACGCTTATGAAGATACTAAAAACGGCACTTCTTTGCGACGAGCTGCACAGAGGCATGGTGTTAACTACGTATCCTTACTTCGATACGTGAAGAAAAGAGATGGAGTCAACGAAGATGAAGTTGAGAATGTCAGCATGGGATATGTTGCTCACAACAAAGTGTTCAATATTAAGCAAGAACAAGAACTTGCGAAATATCTTGTGCATTGTGCAGAGATATATTTCGAATTTTCTCCAAAGGCAGTTCGAAAATTGGTTTTCGAGTTAACGGTTAAATACAACCTAAACCGACCAGCTACTTGGCTGGAGAATAAGATGGCTGGAGACGAATGGTTTCGTTCTTTTATGAAAAGAAATCCCGAACTATCTGTTCGTGCAGCTCAAGCTACGAGCCTTTCGAGGGCAACAAGCTTCAACAAAAACAACGTGGAAGCTTTTTACGACAATTTAGAAATTGTCTTGGACAGGCATAAGTTTGAAGCGCAGAACATTTTTAACGTTGACGGGACAGGGGTGATAACGGTTCAAAAGCCGGATAGAGTTGTAGCAAGACGTGGGATAAGACAAGTCAAGTAGGAGCCCTTACTTCAGGCGAACGTTGTACCTTAGTAACTCTACCCTTTGCAGTAAACGCTTTAACGTTTACTAATACGTAACGGACGATTATCTCCGAAACTATTCGAGATATCCAAAAACCCTTTTGGATCTTTATGTTTCATAACAAGATCTAAATGTCCGTATGTATGTGTGTGTGTATGTGTGTGTGTATCCACTCTAGCGTCTAAACGGCTGAACGAATCGAAGTAAAATTTACACGAAAAATCCAGTTACACCCGACGAGGATCCACTAACAATTTCGATTCGATGCGACTTCCGGTTTCAAAATGGCGGGCATTTAAAAAATTAAACCAGTGGGGTTGTTTTTTCTCGCTCGCGAGTGGGATGCCCGTGGTTAGTAGTGGGTATTGTTTGGTGTTGCTTAGTTGCGGAATCCCTTTTTTTTCATATTTGATACCGATAGGTATCACATTAAGAACTTCCCGATTACATAAGTGGTCATTTGTTCATTCGCATCGCCTGCTCGCAAATTTTTATCTTCCCGTAAAGATTGCGTTGTGACTCACTCGCTATTTGAAATATAATGACCAATGGTTATCACATTTAAAAGAAAATTAAAATGTAATACTTTAATCGAAAAGGATTATATATTTATCTCAGAATATGTAACACTAAGTTAGATAACCATTTTCGGGAAACATCAATAATTTTTTACAAGACATCATGTTTGATATATGATTTCGCATTTTATGGACATTATAATGTATTTCATTACTCGGATTTTTATTAAAACATAATAATGTTGCAAAATATATTGCAAACGCACCACAATCAATGCCATTAGTCTGTCTCTGTACTTTGTGGAATATGTAGGTCTTACGGAATCTGTAAAGAGCATTTAAAAAGTCTTGTTGATCATCTTCCAAACAATTCTTATATAAACTATCGTAAATGTGAATATTACCCTGACCATCGGATTTAGTTAGCCGCGTGGTACGCAGCCCGTGGTCGCCGCCGCGAATACATAAAAAAAAACCCATTATAAAAAAAAATTATTATTATTTGTGACGTTTGAGACGTCGCAAGAAGAGAAGCTTCGGTCGGCACGCCGCTCTCAGGGCAAACTGTATCGTGAAATATATATTAATTTTACTCGTACGCGTTTCATGAACTCCACCGAGAAACAACCTACGAGGGAGGTGCTAAGGAGAAAAAGACACCACTACCGAACATCGGAGTAATACGCTCGTCAAGAAAGCACCCACCGAGACCATCGTAGATTACATTCCATTGTAGCTACCGTCGTGGGAAGGAAAACACCATCATCTTATCACCATAGCGACACCTAGAAGCGACGCATCGATCGACACCACGAAAATCGATAATCTAGAGCGTCGGCGTCACGTATCGACGCGGAAAATTCGGCGTTCGCTAAATTCCCATAAAGTAGGTAGAGGCGCACGTGGCGGAAAAGTCACGTGATAATCACGTGAGCCGGTCCGGTGGTTGCCGATGAGCGAGGACGATTTCACTTAGCGCAGGGCTCCCGTCGAGTGCACTTCTTGTTTGCTTCCTTAAAGTACTGTTTCCGTCTCGAGTCACGGGTAGCTAGAAAGTGAACGCTCCCGACGATCGGAAGGAAGAACTGTCTTGAGTGGAGGAGAAAGAGAGGTCGACGAGGCCGCGAACACCATCGAGATCTCACGAGGAAGCTACCGAGGTCGCCAAAGGGGTGAACGGTAAGCCGGTCAACGCGTACATCTCCGGAAGGAATCGGTCACCGGGGTCATAGTCTCCTTTGCGTATTAGTTCGTAGAATTTGGTGGTTAGTTTTAAGTATTTCGGACGGAATTTCGTAACGCCGGCATTGGCCACGTTACCGCTCTGTTCGAATATCTTAGTGGTTAGCTTTAAGTGCGATAGCGTTAAGTAATTGGGAAATTTTTGGGGAATGAGACTAACGACCTCGGCCGAAGATTCCGCTCCCGGTCGTGACACGCCTCGAGAGTATTGCGTAGCGGCAAAGAGTCCTGAGAGTGGCAAGGTCGAACGGTTATTTTGTAACGAACCTTGCGAAGCACATGCTCCCGTTTTTTTATAACTGCGCTAAGCCAACTGTGCTGTTTTATATGTATAAAGTCGAGTTTGTATGAATTTTTGTATTTATGATATGTGGAGAATATTCGAGAGTGAATACGTTTCGAGTCCGTTACCGTTTAAAAAGAGTATCAATAATTATTCCACTGTGCAAAGAGAGTTGTAGATTGAATTATTATTTCTCGAAACCGCGTACGGATAGAAAAACTTGTAATGAGAAGGGACTCCGATCGTTAATGTGTATATTCATCTTCGAGAACATTAACTAATCATTGAAACACCTGTTCCCGTAAAGGGGCGTATCAATTTACACCTTGCTCTCGTTTTATTGATATCTTCTCTGATTTTAAAATAAACGTTATTTTCCTTGTTTTCTACAAATTCGGATTTAATCTTCTTTTGGGAACGCTTTCGCTTACCCCGCCCCTCCCCGTTACCACCTTGGTGGGCTGAGCTACCGTTTCGGATTCCGCTTCACGCACCTCTTCGGAATTTATTAGTTAACATCTTGCAATAATTATAAGGCTCGAGTGGTAGCCGTAAGCTACCTGGCGCCCAACTTAAATTCACTTCCGAACCGATCATCTGTTAAGCCTCTATCGAAAAATATTCCGAAGAGGAGAGCGTGGCGAGGAGGGCCGTTTGGCGACGAGACGAAGCAAACAGTCACATATTTCAATTAAATGTAATGTATTATTAATAAAAAAATCATTTACTTAAAATACTATTACTTCTTAGAAAAAAAATTTGTAACAAAAAAAAAACCGACTTTGAAAATAGTAAAGATGCAAAATGGGAAACGTAATAAAAATAATTTGGAATTATGTGAATTTTGAAACAATATGTTAATAAATAACCGATAGAAGTAAAAAATAGCAAAAGCAAATTTCCGTTCTTGAAGTGTAATTTACAGTTAAACAATCAATATTAGAGGAAAGTAGGGTACTGTGGACCACTGCAATATTTTAATAACTAATAACACTATCTCTTTGGAAATACTGCGCACTAGAAGTAAACCATGACAACATAAAACAATGACATTTGTCACGCGGTTTTCATGGTGATTGTGCGGATGATAGAATAATTAGTGAAATTGATTTTAGCAAAAGTTTTTCAGTAAGTGTACAATTCAGTTATATCTGACTTATTATTCATTAAATTTTTTTCATTTAATTCATTCAATTACATTTTTTTTTGTAATCGCGTATAACTATTACTATACATACCTACTTTATGTATTTCCATTGATTTTCTAATTCTTTTATTTTTTATATGACTTATTTGAAAAGTCAGTTATTCATAAATATGCTAGCAATTTGGACCACTCAAAATTATATGTATTTTCTAGGTTTGACTACAAGAACTTTTTGATGCACTTAATAAGAGAAAAAAGTGTAACGAACGATTGTTTCCGAAGCTATTTGAAATATCGATGCCCTTTTTGTATGTCTTTTTTTTATAACGAAATCTGTGTGAATGAAATGAAACGAAATGAACGAATGAAAATGTATGTGTGTGTATAATTTTTGTACAAATGAATGTTTTTTCTTCGTAAAAATGGTTTGTTTTGCAATTACAATCTTACAATTTACAATTACAAGATTACAATCTTTATTTATTTTGTCTTTTGTTTTTTTTTATTTTTTTTTATTTAATTTTTTTTTTATTTATTTATTTTTTATTCATTTATTTTTATTTAATTTTTTTACTTATTTATTTTGTATTTATTTATTTATACGGGTAAATCCTATATTAATTATAATTATATCATAGGGGAAGGTGGGGTAAGACGGGATACTTAAGGAATTACACCAAAAAAAAGGCCTAATCTTAACTGCACAAATTCAAAACTTTTATAACATAATAATTAGACTTTCTTCTCCTTAATTCGAAGTTAACAAAAAACAAAAATAGAATTCTTCATATAATTATAACATAAAACCAAAATAGTACGAATTCCGTGGGGCAAGATGGGATATGACAACGGGACCTTTACATTTTCCACTCTACTCTTATTTTGTCTTGCGAATTTGACTCTACGCTCTAAAGAAATTTTCGGCACATTGTAAAGTTTACTAGCTATTTTAAAACCTTTTCTATTATCTAAACCATCTTTTATGACTTTTCCCATATTATTTTCCCATATATTATTTTCTCATATATTATTTTCATTCCACCCCCCTCTGTCAGTCCTTTTTTCATACTTTCGGACCATTATCTGTAAAAAAAATTAAGATTATAGTGAAAGAGGGAAGAAATATTCAAGAAATTTAGTGGGATACTAAGGTATCCCATCTTGCCCCAAACTGCTTTTTAATAAAAATGAATTTTTTTGAGGTTATAAAACGAAAGCTATCGGAGTGATTAATTGAATTGGGTACGATAAAATAAACGTGCTTTAAGAAAAAATTGCATTCTGAATCTTAACTATAGTATATTTACTACAGTCACGCGTTTTATATACCCCAAAAATTAGATCGAACATTAAAAAAAACAAAATTTTACTATTAAATCACCGGATGCACACGCTCCACCACGACACTTATGGCACTGAAATAGTCTCTAAAAAAGACGTTATTGGTGTCAGTAGCATCTTCATAACATCTTCAGAACTTTTGTTTTGCTAGGCGTCCCGTCTTGCCCCACCTTCCCCTATATTAATAACGTTTAGCGAATCGCTCCCAAAATTCTATCCTTTCGTAAAGATTACCCTTTTGAATTGTTTTTTTTAAAAAAATAAAAAACTACTCGGCCAAATGAGACCAAAATCTAATCAGCACCAAATTACCTCAATACCAATCGATGAAGTCATACATCACCAAGATCACGTCATTAGTGTGGGCGTAATCGTGAACGTAAAATTTGACCACATACATACACACACACATACAGACTATAAGCCGAAAATGGTCAGAAAATGTTGAGATGACCTTGAAATGTCAACATCCATCAAAAAATCGATTTTCGATTTTCGGGGTCATTACAATAACTTCCTGGTAATCGGGAAGTTAAAAATTCATAAAAAATCTGTTATAAGAGAAAAACAATTAAAATTTTGCACAAATATGTAAAATAGTGGCAACTAATAACATGAATTTTTTCAAAATTTTTCAGCGAAACAGTACAAAATGGCGGACTAATAAAAATTTGTATCGACTCTGGCGCCTAAACGGCTGAACGGAGAAAGTTGAAATTTATACGAAAAATCCAGTTCTTCCCAACATAGACCCACTAACAATTTCGAATTGATTCAACTTCTGGTTTCAACATGGCGATCATTTTAAACATCAAAAAATTCATAAAAAATCTGCTATAATAGGGAAACAATTCAAACTTTGCAAAAGTATGTAAAATAGTGATAACTATTAACGTAAATTTTTTCAAAATTTTTCAGGGAAGCAATACAACATGACGAACGAAAAACCACTTTTTTTTTTTTTGAGCAGAAACGAGTTTTAATGTAATCGGTATTTTAAAAAAAATTATCCCGACGGCCAGATAGCGATAGTCAAACGGCCGCAATCAGCTATCCTGTACTCTCATAAGAAAAGGTTCAGCTGGTTCGTTTTTCCTAGAGTACGTTTTCAAGAGCATTTTCTCAGAGATGGGCCAATAGGATCAGCAGGGGCTGGAAATCCATCAGGATGGATGCAAGACGATATATTTTTAGTATTCCTTAATCATTTCAAGAAATATATCCATGCTTCTCCAATTAACAAAGTTTTGCTTGTGCTTGACAATCACTCCTCACACATTCACATAAATTCATTGGATTTTTGTAAAGAAAATGGAATTGTTTTACTTTCATTTCCACCCCACTGTTTGCATAAGCTGCAACCATTGGATCGATCTGTGTTCGGACCCTTTAAGAAGGCAGTAAATAGTTCCTGTGACGCATGGATGCGGTTTCATCCAGGAAAAACAAAGACCATTTATGACATATCAGGGATTATAAACACTGCTATACCGCTGGCTCTTACACAAGAGAACATTCAGGCTGGATTTCGCAAAACTGGAATATATCCGTTCAACCGCAATTTATTCCAAGAAATTGACTTTGCTTCCTCATATGTTACAGACAGGCCAAACCCAAACGTTGAAGAAATCAACCATTTAGACCATTCTTCACTTGATAATGAAACGCCGCCGTTTTCACATTCATTGTTAAACAGGGTAACAAATTCAATAGAAACTGTCCCTACAACTCCTGAACAAGCCAGGAATATTCGAATGCTTACAACTAGTGAACCAGATCTTGAAGCTTCTTTTCGAGAGCTTTTGAGAACTGACCCTGGAAGCAGCAGTTTAAATGTTCAACCATCATCGTCCAAGTCTTCTAGGATTACTCCATTAGTTTTTTCTCTGGAAAAAGTACGGCCTTATCCAAAGGCTCCCCCGAGGAAAAAGTCAAACCGAGGTCGTAAAACGAAGAAATCCACAATTTATACAGCCAGAAAAATAGGCTGTAAGGAAAGAATATGAAAAAAAAACAAAGAGGATTAAAGAATAAACAGGTAAAAAGAAATATTATTATAAACTTTGATGAAAAAAAAGGCAAAGGGAAAACAAAGACCAGCTATAGGGCGGCTGGGGCCCCCCCAACAACCTTGCTGTTTCGTATTAGGCACGACCGCGGTAATGATTCGCACACGAAGTCGGCTCGCTGCGCTCGCCTATCCCTTTTTAGTTGTCACTATTTTACATACTTTTGCAAAGTTTGAATTGTTTCCCTATTATAGCAGATTTTTTATGAATTTTTTGATGTTTAAAATGACCGCCATTTTGAAACCGGAAATTGAATCAATTCGAAATTGTTAGTGGGTCTATGTTGGGAAGAACTGGATTTTTCGTATAAATTTCAACTCTCTCCGTTCAGCCGTTTAGGCGCCAGAGTCGATACAAATTTTTATTAGTCCGCCATTTTGTACTGTTTCGCTGAAAAATTTTGAAAAAATTCATGTTATTAGTTGCCACTATTTTACATATTTGTGCAAGATTTTAATTGTTTTTCTCTTATAACAGATTTTTTATGAATTTTTTAATTTTTAAAATGCCCGCCATTTTGAAACCGGAAGTCGGATCGAATCGAAATTGTTAGTGGATCCTCGTCGGGTGTAACTGGATTTTTCGTGTAAATTTTACTTCGATTCGTTCAGCCGTTTAGACGCTAGAGTGGATACACACACACATACATACGGACATTTAGATCTTGTTATGAAACATAAAGATCCAAAAGGGTTTTTGGATATCTCGAATAGTTTCGGAGATAATCGTCCGTTACACTTTTTACTCGATCGAGAGCATAAGGAACTCCCTGCGGTCGTGCCTAAAAAGGAAAGCCAGTACACCACCAGTCACATTAGATGAAGAAGAGTTTTTCTGTCTCGGTTGTGGAGGACCATATTCTGAGAGTAGGCCTGGAGAAAAATGAGTGCAGTGTCAAGGAAACTGTCGACTGTGGTCTCACGTAGAGTGCACAGACGGTAAGCGACATTACATCTGTTACAACTGTAAGGATGGTTCTTTATTAGGTAATACAAAATGCCGCGTGTTTCGCCGGTTACTCTCTCGGCGATCGTTCGAGACGGACTGGCCGGCCGAAAACGAAAACGGTCCGGCACGCTTTGTTGACAATTTCCCGAACTCTTGACGCTCGTCTCTTCCGGGAACGCTAACCGTTGCCAGCCTTCGTGGCGCGTGCCGTATTTTGTCGACGTTTCGCAAAAGCTTACAATTCGGCCATCCTGACCATTAATCGTCCCGATTAATTTGCGCATGCAAGAAAATTAAAACAAATGGCAATAGAAAATAGCGTAATAGTAGTAGCTGCTTAACTTAACTTAAAGCTAGTCTTAAAATATAATAATCGTGAAAAGTATTATTTAATAAACCATACCACATATAATTCATACTTAACCTTAAAGCGTATCTTAAACCTAAGCATGTTATTAACATTTTACATTAACCTGGCACCCATGGTCGCATATTTGACGCTTCCCACGTTCCAAGGTAAGGGGTTTGTGACAATTGAAATCCTTCTACATCTTTTACAATATATCGGTCGTTCCGAAGAACACGATCTATTTGGTCCGGGCCCTTGAATTTTGTAGTAATTTCACACAAAACACTTGAAGTATTTTCTTTTCATCCGCCAATTTAGCTATCATTGGTAGGATGCTACGGTTCATTCTCTCGACCTGACCGTTCGCTTGAGGTGAAGCAGTGGCAATTTTGATATGTAGAATGTTTTGATCCTCTAAGAATTCTTCTAAATCGCGGGACGTAAAACAGCTACCGCGATCCGAAATAACGCGTAACGGTCGACTATAATGTTCAAAATAAGATCGTAGGCACTTTATGACTTCGGCCGCGTTCGTAGCTTAGTCGCGTACAATTTTACATACTTACTAAAAGCATCGACAACTAAGAAAATATATCGATTCTTCCCGGAACTCGATCTGGAAGCGGGGGCTAAATGATCAATATGTATCGTGTCGAATGGCACGTCTCCCTTCGGTATGTTATGTAACGAGTCTTCGCGCTTTCCAGAATTCGACGTAAACGCGATACATTTAAGGCAACTCTTAATATGCTTCTCGACCTTCGTTTTTATTTCAGGGAACCAATAACACAATAAAATATTCTGTACAGTTTTCTCGGCACCGACATGACTCATTTCGTCATGGTATTCACGCATAACGCTGGTTTCTAACACGGTAGGGACGTAAAATAAAATACTACTATGGTACATCCTGTACACTAATCCATCCCTCATCTCGAACAATTTACCTTCCGATCTTTCTAATTCCTTACGGATTTTCATAATCGCGGGTATCTTCACCCTGACATAACGTGAGATTTCTATCGAATGAATTATCCTCGATCACAAAAATCTGGCGATTTAAAGCATCCACGTGTAACATACGGGAGCCTGCTCTATGTTCGAGATCTTAATCATAATTCTGCATCTCCAAAACCCATCGCGCAATACGAGGATTCGTTTCCTTTTTGTTCAATGTAAGGCTTAACGCTTGACAGTCGGTAATAATTTTAAATTTTAATCCTAGTAGATAAGTTCGAAATCGTCGAAGTGCATAAACTATCGCCAAAGTCTCTAATTCGAAACTGTGGTATTTCGATTCTGTCTCGGTCGCTCTCTTAGAAAAGTAAAATATAGGATGCAGTTTCCGATCTGCCTTCTTCTGCAATAAAATTGACCCGAAACCAATAGAACTCGCGTCACAATGAAGTTCCGTTTCATCTTGAGGCGAATATAAACTTAATATAGGTGCGTCGATTAAACGAGTCTTCAGTTCTTCGAACGCTTGTCTTTCCGTTTCCCCGAATCGAAACTTGGCACTTTTCTTCGTCAAATCGTATAGTGGTTTAGCCACTATTGAGAAATTCTCTACAAATTTCCTAAAATAAGAACATAATCCCAAAAAGCTTCCGTGGTTCCGGAAACTTCCTTATCGCCTTAATGCCGTTTTCCGTGGGTCGTACGCCTTCGCTAGTTATTGTATATCCTAAATAATCTAATGTAGTCTGTAGAAATCGACATTTATCTAAACGTAATTTTAAACAATTCGCGACGAGCAACTTAAAAACCTTTTCGAGAACGTGAAAGTGATGTTCTATCGTCTCCGTCGCGATAAGGAAATCGTCTAAATACACGGATATTTCTCCTGCATCTATTTGTTCCTTAAATATCTGCGTGACATAGCGCTGAAATTTAAGCGGTGCGCCCTTCAACCCGAACGACATCCGCAAATATTCGTATTGCCCCAAAGGGGTTACAAACGAGGTGTACTTGATTGAGTCTTCGTGCATTTTTATGTGGAAAAACCCGTCTTTAAGGTCTAATATCGTAAAATATTTTTTCCCTTCTAATAAATCTAATTGGTCCTCAATTAGCGGAAGTGGGAAATTATCACGCGTCGTTATCCTATTGAGCGTTCGGAAATCAATGCACATCCTTATTTCCCCGTTTTTCTTTCTTGTTAAAACTACCGGTGACGCATATTCAACTGTACTCTCTCTGATAACACCCTTCTCGATTAAGTTATCTAGAATGTGCCGTAATTTGGTTTTCTCATCGTACGAAAGTCTGCGGGGCGAACATGAGAATGGTTTGTCGTTTGTAAGCGTAAGCTTCATTGTATTCTCTATCGCACAACTGTGATGAGTCCGAATAGATATTTAATCAAGGATCTCATAATTATTAAGATATTTATTTAATTCCTATTTAACTATTTGTTTAACAGAGGTGCTCTCTAATTTTATGTGAAAAATTTTTATTTTTGTTATGAACAAAGAACTAAGATTAAAAAAAATTAAAAAAACTGATTTAAATATACGTATTGAGTATTTTTTATGCATGTTACAACCGGCCCCCATACCAGGGGCGCCCCTGGTATGGGGGCCGGTTGTAACAGGGACAGACTTTTTCTAAAACTGCTCCTGTAAGAAAACTATTGTGTGTGGGCATAAAATTCCAATTTCCATGTCAAGACAGATGTATAGTCTAACATTTGAGACATTTTTCATAAAGCTCACTAGTATAATGTTGATATTATCGGCATTCAAAGCAAAATTGTTACAACCGTACCCAGTCTCCCCTACTCTCGCATGTGTGCGTGGGTCTTATGTACGGTACGACACTCCGCAGTTGGGATTACGTGTGCGTCTGTTGCGCTTGTTTTCGTCGTTTTTACCGTCTAATTTTATTCGCCGACCACAGTGTTGATGTGTGGTGGCCTCTCTTTCCACCCTCGTTCCCCATCCCTTCGTCCGTTGGGACCACTCTGTATGCCACGGTTCACGAATGGAGTGGAATGGTTCGATGGCGTCGCGGTAAATGCTTGCGCTCCGAATCGGCGTGGCGTTGCGTTTGCTGCGTGTGTCGGCGGTCCTCGTTGCGCATTTACGGGTCGCTTGAGATCATGTCTTTCCAGGATCCTTATCAGCCCTTCGACATTCGTGACTCCCTTAAAGATTATTTCATCCCTAATATCCGGTGTGAAGTGCGCCGCCAATGCCTCCACGACTTCTTCCTCGCAGATCCTCTGCGTTAGATCGTATGCACTCGCGAAAAGTCGCGACGCATACTCGACTCTCGTCGTGTTCGCCCGTTCCTCGTAAGAGCCGTTGAGATGCCTCCGAATGCGCACTTGCTGCTCAGGGCTCCAAAAACGCTCCGTGAACTTCTGCGCGAACTCTTCGAAGATTCTTATTCTGCCTTCGACGATGTTCCACCAATCCCTTGTCGTGCGCGTGAGACTTTGCTCCACCGCGAACTTGAATTAGTGGTCGTGTATTTGCGCGGCTTGGCAATAATTCTCGATTTCTCTCAAATATTTCATCGGCCGTTCCCTTCCGGACCCGTCAAAATTTGGTGGAGTTCGTCTTAAGGCCATCTCCCGGATGTTCGACTGTGTTCTAGTGTGCGTGTCTCTCGACGTCTCCGGACGAGTCTCCCGTTCGCTTCGCATCTCTTCGATGCTTTTTCTTAATGTTTCCATTTCCCGGCGATAATCGTCAACGGTGTTCCTTGTTTATCGGCGACCCTTCTGCCGAGCTCTTCTATCGCCCTCTTTGTTGCGGCGTACATTTTCAGCCGGCACATCGATGCCGGAATTTCTTGAGTACGAAGCCGCGGCGGCGCGATGTTTGTCGGCGTTCCCGGAAGACGCCCGGCGTCGTTTTATCCCCGCTCGCGTGACCAATTTTTCCGGGAATAGGTATAACTTCGACGTTGCCTTGTTCGAACCGGGAACGGCTACGATCGAGATAGTCAGTCCTCCGCCAGTCTTCATGCTGGTCACTTCGTATTTTATAAAGTTAAGAACGACTAAGTACGATGCCTTGTTAATAAAGTTAAAGTATATTTTATTATCTCAGTTGTTTAATCAAACACACAAAACCCAGCTGAGAAAATAAGTGCACGTGAGGTGCACAGTGCGTGAGCATTACAACCTCAAAAGGCACAATGTTCAACACTCTTCACTGGGCCGAGTACGATCTGCACCGTTTCGGTGTGTCCTTTCAAGGTCTGCGAGATGTTCCTCGTCATGGCCCCTGACCATTCGTCGAACTTTTTCTGCATCTTCTTCTCGAGTTCTCTCACCTTTCGATTTATCTTGAGGTTTATTCTCTCGCATTGGTGACCCATCTCCTTAATCGCCTCTAGTAGTTCTGCCATCGATACGGCGTGTTGCGTGGGATTGCTATCGTCTTCTCCCATCGTGGTTTCCTCAATGATGATTTCATCTTGCCGCGTAGGTGGCTGTCGGGTCATTTCTTCGGCTCCTGCGTGTGCAAGTTCCTCCGCGAGTGTCACACTTCGTCGTGTACTCACCGCTGAAGGCACCGAGAAGGTGAATTCATGGTGGTCGCTCGTTTCGAGCGTGCCTGTCCCTGTCTCTGACACCGTGCTGCATGATTCTTTCTCTGCCACGGTTTTTCTCGTTTTTTCTCCCTTTTTCTCAACTGTCAGCCCCACGTTGGGCGTCAATTGTAACGTATCGCCTTCTTTTACCTCTCCTATGCACGTTACCTCCTCGTCTGGTTCTTTCCTTTTCAGGACGGGCAGTGGAAAAGTGGGAAAATTATAAAATAAAGACACGCGAAATTCCTTTAATTTTCGTTTATTCCTCAATTCCGCTCCTCGTCGTATAGCCGCTCGGTCGTCGCTCTCGAACAGCTGATCGCTTCGTATTTACGGTTTTTCAACGTGTTCGTCGTCGTCGCTCTCGCAAGGCTCACACACTCATGCACACACCTACGCTTGCTCGCACACACTTACAAGGGGACATCACGACCTCGGAAATTGACTTCGAGATAAGACTTTGCAGGTTTGTAGAATACCTAAAGGGTGTTCACTCTGCAAAGTAATAGCGCGCACTAGCCAGAAGATTCCGAGAAAAAGGGCTCTAAAGTTTTCCGCGTAGGACGTATACCGGTCACTTTGTACACTGTCCAAGAACAGCGAAGTGGCCGAGTTGTAGCGATGCTACAAGCAATGCCAGGTTCGATGCTGCGTGGGGTAACTTTTTTTTCTTTCAATTCTTTTAAAAATTATAACCTTTAAATAAAGTTAATGACATACAAATATTATGAATTAAATCATATATTATTTATTTTTATTAATGAAATTACTGTGTATTGACATTCTCAAACGTTGTTTAAAGTCTTATGTGGAAAAGAACAGTTTTTATTAATTATTGACTCTTGGAGAGGACTAACAAAGCCTGGGCTATACAACGAAATCTTTCAGGATGACGAAAAATCACGTACTTGCACAATTAAAGTGATTCCTCCAAAATGTACTCCCCTTGTTTAAGCTTTTGATGTTTATTTTCATAGAAAAATAAAAAAATTAATAGAACGAATACAGAATTGCGCTTATCCCATTGAAAATAATAGAGAAATAAATTCCCGTGAGGACTGCATAAAAATACAATCAACTATCATACATCAACTATCATCGCTAATTTTTAATGAAATGATCCGGTATGCCTGGTACGCTTCCAAGCTTTCTGATAAAAGAGAAATTTTCATGAGTGTAAATGAAGTATGTTTTCCAGTAGAACTTTTAAAAAAAGGTTGTTCATGTAAACAATCTTCCTTTATAAATTGTGCGAGATGTAATAATATTTTTTTTTTTTAAATGTTTCTATGATAATGATCATTTTGGTTCTTGCATATAAAATGAAAAATTGACAAATAAAGACGATATTGTAAAAATTTGGATATAAATAAAACCCTACCCGAAATTTTATTAATAAAAAAAAATTATGTATGATTTAGTTCATAATATTTGTATGTCATTAACTTTATTTAAAAGTTATAATTTTTAAAAGAATTGAAAGAAAAAAAAATGTTACTCCACGCAGCATCGAACCCGGATCGTCCGCACCGCAAGCGAATTCGCTACAACTAGGCCACTTCGCTGTTCTTGGACGGTGTACAAAGTGACCGGTATACGTCCTACGCGGAAAACTTTAGAGCCCTTTTTCTCGAAATCTTCTGGCTAGTGCGCGCTATTACTTTGCAGATTGAACACCCTTAAGATATACTACTAACTTGCAAAGTCTCATCCCGAAGTCAATTTCCGAGGTCGTAATTTCCCCTTGTAAGTGATTACGATATGAATCACAATTAACAGAATTATACCGGCTAAAAATCGCGCGTCGAGTTATTGGTGACCAGCCGAATTATGTAGATTTGCACGGTTTTTCCGACGCAAGTGAAGAGGCATACAGAGCCTGCATATACGTAATTTGTAACGACACGAACGGATGTCAAAACGGTCGTTTGCTATGCACGATATCAAGGGTAGTGCCGTTGAAAAATTTATCATTTCCTAGATTAGAGCTTTGCGGCGCTCTTTTGTCGGTGAAATTAATTTAGAAATTACTTCCAATTTTAAGCGTTTCATTTAGAAATATTTATTGCTGGACAGATTCGTCTATTGTATTATCGTGGATTAATTCGCCGTCTCGTAATTAGAATACCTTTGTGGCAAATCGTATTGGAGAAATTCAGGTGCTATTGCCCACAGCTCAGTGGGGGCACGTACCGACCAAGGAAAACCCCGCTGATATCATTTCAAGGGGGGCGACTCCCGTAGATTTGTTGGATCTCTCCCTATGGTGGAAGGGTCCGACTAGGTTTTTCAATCGAGATAAGAGCGCGAATAACGACGTATCAAGGATTGACCTTGATCATTTACCAGAAAGGCGAAAGGGTTTAGCAGTATGTGCAGCTGTTATCAGCGATTTCAGAAATTCATTTAACGAAGCGATTTTTAACCAATATTCCTCATACAATCGTCTAGTACGCGTTCTAGCCTATTGCTTTAGATTCAAATATAATGCCTTACGGGATCCGCGCGACCGCCGTAAGGGCGCTTTAACGAGTTCCGAGCTCACGCGAACCAAATTGCATCTTGCCAAAATGTGTCAGACGGACGCATTTCGAGATTTATTAAAAATGCTCGATAAACGGGAACCGAAATTGAAGTCGCCGTTACTCAGCTTAAATCCTTTCTTAGATAGCGAAGGCATTATTCGCGTCGGTAGCAGGCTTCGTCACTCGCAATTGCCATATGGAACGAAGCATCCGATTTTATTGCCGAAATCCCATCTGCTTACTATTTTAATTATTAATTACGCGCATAAAAGAAATCTTCAAGCGGGCTTTCAGAACACTCTGGCTGCCGTGCGTTCGGGGTACTGGCCACTTTCTGGTGTGACCGCGCCTCTCTCACGCGAGACGAGACGAGCACACCTTCGCCACGCTCTCCTCTTCGGAATACGTTTTATAAAGGCTAAACAGTTGGTCGGTTAAATAATCAATTTAAGTTGGGCGCCAGGTAGCTTACGGCTACCACTCGAGCCTTAAAATGAATGTAAGATTTTAGTTACAAAATTCCGAAGGGCTGCGTGAAGCGGAACACGAAAACGGTAGCTCAGCCCACCGAGGTGGTAACGGAGAGGGGCGGAGTAAGAGAATTTCCACAAACACCATACGGCAAATTATCGGTAACAAAAGAGAATGATTTATTTCTTTAACAGAGAAAAATATGCGTGACGTTACTGGTATAAAATAACGGAAGCTGATGGAATAACTTAATTACAAAAGTACGTTCGCAGTCCCTACTCATTTCAAGAGAATGCTAACCGAACGCGATAAATTATATTATACCAGATACATGAATAATGCGCCAATAAAAGAATATAGACTTTCGCTTTACTATAACTGAATTAGATTTACTAAATGGAAACTTCACAATATTGCTCATAAACAAATTACGTTACCGAATGCTTTTCATTATAACCGAACATACGAATCTCCGAAATTACCTAAAACACACAAGACAATACAATACTTAGCATACAATACGTTCTTTCGCTCGCAATACTGAAGCCACTCTCAGGACGAAACGTTGCAACCTACGAAAAGTGCTCTAACGAGACACAACCGAAATAGGGAACTCCTGGCCAGAACTTCCACGAAATATAATCGGAGCCTTCAGCACCTTTGCAAGCTCACGATTAACTACGAAATTCCAAAATAAGTGATCGACCGATTCAAGACGGTAGCGTGGACGATTTCCGGCGCTCCTAATTTCTTTCGGGATCTACTATCGACGCAATAATTCCACAAATCCGAAACATCATCATTCTGGCCAATGTCACCTAATTTCCCGATAAATGAGGGCTAAACGGAATCCCGTCTTACCGGCTGTACCTCCTCCCGTGCGGACGGATCCCAAAAGGTGATCTCGCTCTCCACCAAAACTTAAGACCTAAACGGCTGGTCTCCTCCGGCTTCCACGTCCTCCCTGGTCTCCTTCACGGCAGCCAAACGTTCGTACCTCCTCCTACTCCGAGAGATGTCGAACTCCCTGTGGTAATCCGCGCTTGTTAGCCGACTACCGGTTATCTTTGGAAGCGGAAGGAAGGTGGTGTTTGAGGTATAGATCAGGTTCTTCTTGAGTATAAGTATGACTTTTATTAAATAACTGGTTATTGGTGAGGCACAAATAACCCTCCGAACTCTTTAATCGCTCGAGATGATCTGATCTGTTCGTTTCCTTATTTCTGTGCGTTCCGCTCCTTAGCGTTCGGTGCTAAGAAGGGAGAATCGCTGAATTGCATCTTAGGCTCGGGACTCGCAATGTCCAGGCACTCGGTTGATGCAATGCTTACACATTACTTTTGGGTCGCCTCTTCGGAAAGGCGGCCTTGAATATGATACTACTGTGTCGCTTAGGCGACTCGCGGGTACAACACCCCTCCCCCGCGGGAAAAAAGAATGTGCCACCATTCTTACGCTTGGTTACCTATGGTAATACCTATGGGTATACTTGTGCATTTTAAAAGTACAATTTTTTTATTATTCCCGATAACATATGTGTAATATAATCGTTTACTTATATATATATATATATATATTCTTTTATGCAATCCATGCTTGGAAAGTTCACTTTTTGAGCGCTGGATAGTGTGCGCAAAGTGACCAATATCCGATGGGTATACTGTAATGTGCTATTATCTCACAGGGTAGAACTTTCCCGCACGCTACGTCATCACTTTCCCGCACGCTACGACATCACTTTCCCGCACAGTTCAATCAAGGCAATATTATTTCACGATATACAGGGTGTCCCGTTTCAACACTCCAAGCGGGAAACGGCAGATAGAATGGACCAATCTAAACAGAAATATCGAAAAATATTTAGATAAATTCGGTCTAGTTAACGAGTTATTAATTAACAACGGTCGGCCATTCACGGAGAGCCAGAAGCTATCGACGGCTTGCGACGTCCCCTTCAATCTCGGTAGTATGTAACGGAGGAAGCAATGGGAGGCGTAATCAACAACAAATAGTAACGCGCCGCGGCACGTAATGCCGTCTATCACTGTTTACTGTGAGTACCTCTCTTTCTTTTTCTTACCCAAGAGCATCATATCATTTATTTCACGCGTGCGAGGGAGAAATAGTGTAAGAAAGAGAGAAAGAGAGTCAGCGTGAGCCTCCTGCGTACGGAGGTGTCGTACGGCGAGAAAGAAAGAGAGAGAAGGAGCTACTCACTGTAAACAGTGACGGGCGGATCGACGCGCGCTACAGCTCTTTCTCTCTCTCTCTTTCTTTCTCGCCGTGCGACACCTCCGTACGCAAGAGGCTCGTGCACTGACCTTCGCTCTCTCTTTCTCCCCGACTCTCTTTCTACGACACTACCTTACGCTGAATGCTCGCGCTGACTCTCTTTCTCTCTTTCTTACACTATTTCTCCCTCGCACGCATGAAATAAATGATATGATGCTATTGGGTAAGAAAAAGAAAGAGAGGTACTCACAGTAAACAGTGATAGACGGCATTACGTGCCACTGCGCGTTACTATTTGTTGTTGATTACTCCTCCCATTGCTTCTTCCGTTACATACTACCGAGATTGAAGGGGACGTCGCAAGCCGTCGATAGCTTCTGGCTCTCCGTGAATGGCCGACCGTTGTTAATTAATAACTCGTTAACTAGACCGAATTTATCTAAATATTTTTCGATATTTCTGTTTAGATTGGTCCATTCTATCTGCCGTTTCCCGCTTGGAGTGTTGAAACGGGACACCCTGTATACTTTAATTTACGACACGTACAAATACAAAAAATTTTGGCGCTGGCGAGACTCGAACTCGGGCCGCCAGCGCATTAGTCTTACATCTAGACCACTGGGCTACCGACGCTTCTTGGGAACCACTACAAACTGACCAGTTCTTAAGAAACTATCTTAAACTAAGGCCTATAACTATGTTTAGGCCTTAGTTTATGGCCTATATAAGTATTTTTCTCCAAAAATTGAACATTCCAAACATGGATTGCATAAAATCTTGTATGCAACACGTGGGAAAAGTGGCAAATCTGGTATAAGTCAAATTTCCAAAACTCGCCTCTGCTTGTGCTGTGTTCCAGGGGAACTCGTGTGATTAGCTAAATTCCCACTCGTCCCCCTGTTCCACAGCACGCACTATCGGCTCGTTTCGGAAATTTAACCTATACCATAATTTGCCACTTATCCCACTTGTAGCATAAATAGCTATTCTTACGCTTTATTCGTTTATTGGTATTTATTTTATTTATACATATATTCTTCATTTATATATTATAGGAAAATATATTTCTTTATTTATTTATTTATTTTTTTTTTGACAATGTTTATTTTTCCCGATGACATGTTTTAATATAATCGTTTATGTTTATATAGATACTTTCCGCTTTTGTTCGCTTTTATTTACTATGTTAGCTCTTTGTTTTTTGATGTGTTTTATTTTTGGCGGTTGTCTATTCTCGTTAGTTTCTACTTCTATTGTTAACTCGCGGTTTTTACGCTGTTTTCGCTTATAGTATATGGTGTAAATCGCTACTACTACTAAGATTGTAATTCCTATTGATACGAGTGGGGGATACGCGAATGTGTGGTGATCATTATTATAAAGATTCGTATCTACTTCTTTTTGTAACGCTGTTAGCCGCGTGCTCGCTAATTTTAGTTCTTCTGGATTTCTAATTATCGGTTGGAGGTCTATTTCTGCTACTTGGTTTCGTGTAATCTTTTCGGCTATCTCCTGAGTAAGGTTAAGTGTTAAATTATATGCTGGTAAATAATCTAGCTGTCTCTTTTCTTTGAATTCTTGTACTGCTTCTATTGTTACTTCTGATGTCGAAAGTATGCATTGACCTTTTATATCTAATATACCTGAATCTTTTAAGATTTTATGTATGGTGCCTTTCCCGTTGCAGGTTATTGCTAACGGTTCTTCTTTTGGGGCAACGAACATCCATGTTTCTGGTGCTTCTAATTCTAGTAATAGGGTCCTTTCTAATTTGAGGAGCCTTGTTTTGCACTTTTCTGGTTGTTTATTGATTTTATTGTACATGCGTACTTCGCACGGTCCGTGTGGATAAATTTTGTAAATTGGATGTCTTGATGAGCACAGAAACTGGGTTTTGGTTGTCGTACATGCTTGTATATCTGTTTCGCTTAGCGATACATATTCGCGTCGGACTTCGTCGACTATCGCATAACGCTCGCTAGTCTCGATTATAGCGTATGTACTGTTGTTCATACGCGCTGGTATCGGGTGTACTCTTTTAATCTGAAATATTTGTGTCCCTATGAGGGGTATTATGATTACAGTAATTATCGAACGTTGCCGACTATATGCTTTGACTTCTGCTACACGATCTAAAAGATATCCCGACTGTATGTCTAGAGGGATTGGAAAATTTAAACCTACTGGCAGGTGTGGTAATGCTTCTTGCAAGTATTGAATTATTTGCGCGAATGATAATACGTTGGTGTTTATTAGTCCTTTGCGTCTGTCTGTTACATAATGCGTCAAGTCTTGTACGTCTTCTAGTAAGTTATCTATCATTAATGTGATTAACGTAAATTGTTCGTCCATCTATTCCTTAACGTCTTGTGTGTGTTGACGTGTATTTAACATTTGTTCTACTTGTGCTATTGCTTTTGCTAAAAGTTTTTCCCGTTGCTCTACGTTACCAAAGCTATCGTTAAATATTTTTATACTGGAATTAATTATTTGTATTTGCTGCGATAATGCATGCCAGACTCTTGTTTCGCTTTTCTCTAATTTTTCGAGGTGTACATTTATACGTTCCTCGTCGTTAGCATCCATTAATCCGAATAAATATTTTCCTGCTGTTCCTAGGCCGTTGATGAGACCGCGTTTTGGTCTCAGTTCTACTCCTAATGTCGCTCTTATGGAATTCAGTTTCCCTGTAATCGATCGCAATTTCGGCGTGATTGTATTTATAAATGGTCGGCAAATTGTTGCGTGCCATGCCTGGTGCGCCAAACAAATTTGCCTCAACTTATTGCAATATGTTGCTAATTTTTCTTCGCGAAGGTAATAAGGTATCATATCGATTTTTAACACTAATTTCCACGTGTCTTTGTAGAGATGTAAGTTTCCCACGTTTTCAAAATATATTCCCGGTTGGTTCTCGAAGTTTCGGATTTCTACGGAGTATGTTGCCCGTTAGATAAGGGCTCGCTGCTCTTGCTGCCGCAAGTATTCTGTAAGATGAGTTAGTGTATTAGTTCGCCGTGTATGTGTTGTTTTTATGTATTTTTCTTTCGCGTCAGCTTTTCGGAGGATGCGCTTTCTTCAGGGCTCTTTCTCACCCTGGAGCTCATTCCTACGAGCGCTCTGACACGGTGATTACTATGGAACCTTTCTCCTACTTTTGTCTCCCTGGTCACGGTTCTTTCCGTGTTTCCTTCACGCATTCTTGCGTGGTAAGTAACGAGTATTTATTATATATATATATATATTTTTTTGTTTAAGTACTTATGTTTGATTGTATTTTTGGTTTTTAGTTTATCGATGTTGACCGTATGGAGGGTTTTGTCAACCGCGCCGCTATGGCGGAGGTGCGGCAGGAAAGGTTCGAGTTCCGCCTTTTGCTGGCTGATCGCCTGCGCTTAATGTGGGAGAGAGATCCCACTATCGGACTCGAATATCTATTTGGCGATGTGCCTTACCCGGAGGTGGAGGATTGGAATTAGGGGAATTAGGATTATTTTGTTGTTCTCCGGCCCCGTTAGTGTTTGATAGATGTTTATTTTGGGTTTTTTTTTTGTAGTGCTAAATAAATTTGGTTTTAGTGTTTTTGTGCGTTCTGTTTGTGTTCTCCCTTTTTACTTGGCCTTTTCCTTTTTTCCTTTCTTTATTTTTTAAGTTTTTATTCGTTAAAGTGTTTCAACCGGTTCGCGTGTACCGTAATTGTTTTCTTTCCTTTCTTTATTATATAGTTTTCTGCGGATTTCTGTTTTATTATAGTGTATGGTCCGATCCAATAATTATCTAGTTTCTTTGACCGTCCTCGTCTCGTCGCGTCATCATATAATAATACTTTGTCTCCTTCGTCGAAAGTTCTCGATCGCGACGTTTTATCGTAATATTCTTTTGCGTGTTCTTTCGCGTGTGTTAAATTCGCTTTCTCGGACGTGTTAGCCGTCCGGATTCTTTCGCGTAATTCATTAGCATAGTAATCGTAATTATATAAAGGTTGCGGTTCGCGCTTGATAGAGGTAGGTGTTGTACCCGCGAGTCGCCTAAGCGACACAGTAGTATCATATTCAAGGCCGCCTTTCCGAAGAGGCGACCCAAAAGTAATGTGTAAGCATTGCATCAACCGAGTGCCTGGACATTGCGAGTCCCGAGCCTAAGATGCAATTCAGCGATTCTCCCTTCTTAGCGCCGAACGCTAAGGAGTGGCACGCACAGAAATAAGGAAACGGATAGATAGATCATCGAGAGCGAGCAAAGATTTAGGAGGGTTACTTGTGCCTCACCAATAACCAGTTATTTAATCAAAGTCATACTTATACTCAAGAAGAACCTGATCTATACCTCAAACACCACCTTCCCTTCCGCTTCCAAAGATAACCGGTAGCCGGCTTACAAGCGCGGATTACAACATTGGTGGCAGCGAGTGGGATCGTTTTGCAAAAAATTTTTTGCAAATACGTGGCAGTTATCGCCAGAAGAAGCAAAGGCCAAGGTGAAGGACGGTGTAAACTACACCGAGACGGAGGAAGCAGACCAGGCAATCTAACACCAGGCGGCAGCCAAGGTTCATACGAGGAAGTAGAAGACTGGACGAGCGACAAGGAGGAGACGAGCCTTATCGACAGCTCAGCTTACGGCACGAGCCAGTTCACCGAGCTTATCTGCGGACGGCGCGGAGAACGAGATATAGGGCAGTCAACTCCCAGCGAACAGGTGACAGCAACGGCGGCAGCCCAGCAGAATGTGGCGAACACCTCTACTGTGAGTAACATCCACACCTAGCTCAGCACGCAAGACAAACGTAAAAATAGCGACCGCATGTCCGACCAGGACAGACCCGCAGAATCATATTTCCTACCGTACAAACATCATTTTAGTCGATCATTCGAATCGTTTTTTGTAACAAAAGTAGAAATTATCACCGAAGAAAGCGAGTATAAACGTAGGAAACTATCCGCGACAGCTGTAAAACATCTCTGTACCGATAGCGAGCTAAGCGAATCAGACCACGGCGCGTCGGGACTACAGTCACCGACCAGCGACCGAATAGAAATCAGACGGGAATACCCAATAGAATCGCTAGATTTTTCACTGTTAGAAGAGCGGGACGACGACATGGCAGGAAGATTAGAATTTAAAGAACTAATTAGGTGCGTAAAAACTTTCGATGGGCGATCCACCAACAAACTAGTAGAATTCCTAAAATCGTGCGATTACGCGTATTCGATGGCCAAAGAAGCCGACAAAATACCATTATTCGAGTACATAAAAAACGTCAAACTCGAAGGAAAAGCGGAGCAGGAATTGCGATACAAACAAATTGAGACGTACGAAGAGTTAAAAGCGGCGTTAGAGGCAGTATTTTTAGAAAGACGTTCAATATCCTCGGTACAGGTCGAACTACATAAAAGCCGACAGAAACCGGGAGAAAGCGCGCAGGCGTTCGGAAAACGTGTAGAAGACCTGTTAATGATACTAATAAGATTAACCGTGGCATCGCAATCTAATACAATCGCGAAAAGCGCAATAAGGGAAACTCTCAAGCAGCAGGCCCTAGTCGTGTTCGAAAACGGATTGTATGGCCGCGCAGCGACGATCGTTCAATCGAAAGGGTATGAAACCCTGCAGGACGCGATAATAGGAGAAACAGACAGAAATAAAGTACGGAAAGAGTCAAGGTTACGAATACGCTCAATCGTCCCAAAATGAGGACCCATTACAAAGGAGACCCCCACCGCGATGTGGTAAATGCAACCGAGTAGGGCACACAACTAACAATTGCTATGCGCAAACTAGAATAAACCCGCGGAATACCCCAAACCGTACAGGAGGCACTGCCCCCGGCAGGGACCAAATCGTGTGTCTGACCTGTGGACGGCCCGGGCACATGGCGCGAAATTGTCGTACTAGACCAGAAAATAGACTAACTAACAGACCAAACGAAAGACCGTCGACATCACAAACGACAACGACAACCAACCGAAACGCGCAACAAACGCAACCTAACACAAGTAACGCTAGTAACGTAGCTAATGACGAAGTAGGAAGATACAAAATAAATAGCGTAATGACAGCAACAGAATGCAAAAATCACTGTAAAATTATCTCAAAAGATTTAATAAGCGGACGCGCCACTGTGCTAGTAGATTCAGGAGCACAAGTGACACTCTTAAAAATCGGGTTAGTGCACAATAAAACAAAAGCCAGCCCGACAAAGATAGAATTAACAAGAATAGGGTTAACAGTGCAAAAGCCCCTGTGTCAGATAACTTTAGAGGTACAAGTAGGAGAACAGACGATAAAGCATCGGTGCTATTTAGTCAGGGACGACTTCCCAATAGAGGCTGACGGATTGATAGGCGTCGATTTCATGCAAGCACACCGTGTAAAGATAGAACCACCCAGTCACATATCGCTTTATGGAGTAAAAATACCGCTAGAAAAAATAGGAACAAAGGTAATAGCACCGCGAACAGAAAAAATTATAACAGTAAGAACAACCTCAGAAGGGGAAGGATTAGTAGAAAAAAGAGAAATAGAATCGGGAGTGTATATTGCAAATTGCTTAACCAAAGCCGAAAAAGGGGAATGCGTTGTCAGCGTAATGAATACGACCGACGACGAAGTCGAGCTCACCGGCATATCAGTAGAAGTTAAAGACCCCGCGATTCTCTTTAAAGAACACGCGAATAATACAGTCAGCGCGAAAATAAATACGCTACAAAGAAGCAGCGGAGCCGAAAGAATGGAAAAACTTAGAACTAGCATTAGAACGGAGCATCTAAACCAGGAGGAAAAACAAAAAATATGGGACATTTGCGAGAAATATAACGATTTATTTTACCTAGAAGGAGATATATTAGAAAGTACTAACGCGACCGAGCATTGCATAAATGTAGAATCAGGAACGGCACCCATAAATGTGGCGCCATATAGGTTACCACAAAAACAAAAAGAAGAAGTAAGTAAGCAAGTAAAGGAAATGCTCGAAGCAGGGATAATCAGTAAAAGCAAGAGCTCATGGAACGCACCATTACTGGTAGTACCCAAAAAATCAGGCAGCGACGGACAAGCAAAAATGCGCGTCGTAATAGATTTTAGGAAACTGAACAACGTAACAATAGGAGATTCTTTCCCATTACCAAACATAGCAGATATATTCGATCAATTAGGCGGTGCAAAATACTTTACAACGTTAGATCTGGCATCAGGTTACCACCAGATAAAAATGCGAGAAGAAGATAAGTGCAAGACAGCATTCTCTACACCGTTCGGACATTACGAATATAACCGTATGCCGTTCGGATTAAAAAACGCGCCCGCGACCTTTCAAAGATTAATGAACTCAGTATTATCAGGACTACAAGGAATTCAATGTTTCGTATACTTGGACGACGTGGTGATTCAAGCGGCAAGCCTAGAAGAACACAATAAACGACTGGAAGCAATATTTGAGCAATTAAGAAAACATAAATTGCGTTTGCAACCAACAAAGTGCGAATTCCTTAGAAAAGAAACCGTATTCCTAGGGCATATCATTACACCAGAAGGAATTAAACCGGATCCCATGAAAACAAAAGCGGTGACGGATTTCCCCAAACCAAATAACGCTAAAAACATTCAGACATTTCTAGGATTAGCTAGTTACTACCGGCGATTCATAGAGAATTTTTCAAAAACAGCGAAACCATTGACGCAACTATTAAAAAAGGGAACAACATTCCGATGGACTGACCAAGAACAAGAAGCATTTGAATTATTAAAACATAAACTAACATCTACACCCTTACTGCAATACCCAGATTTCTCAAAACCTTTTGTGCTAACCACAGACGCGTCCGATAAGGCGCTAGGAGCCATTCTATCCCAAGGAGAGATAGGAAAAGATTTACCGATAGCATACGCGAGTAGAATACTCAATAAAGCAGAAATAAATTATAGCACGACTGAAAAAGAATTATTAGCAATAGTCTGGGGAGTAAAACATTTTAGACCATATTTGTACGGAACAAAATTCACGATAGTAACAGACCATAAACCGCTGACGTGGCTATTTAATGTAAAAGATCCCGGATCACGCCTCATGCGATGGCGTATTATGCTAGAAGAATACAATTACCAAATCACGTACAAAGAAGGAAAGAGTAACAGCAATGCTGACGCGCTAAGCCGCGTATACGTTACAAACGCGATACCCGACACCGAAAATAAGGAACATAGAGAATTTTCCGCTGATGAAAAGAAACAAATCTTATACGAATATCACGACTCCCCCCTAGGAGGCCATGAAGGAGTCGACAGAACATATAATAGAATTAAACTAAAATACAATCGGACAGGACTTCGAAAGGATATAGAGAATTATATATCAAAATGCGCAAAATGCCAACAAAATAAATTAGGCACGCGAACAAAAATGCCAATGGTAATTACGGATACGCCTACCCAACCTTTCGAAAAATGTAGCCTAGATATAGTAGGACCATTACCAGTTTCTAATAGAGGCAATCAGTATATACTCACATTTCAAGATAATTTAACAAAATATAGCAAAGCCATCCCTATACCAAATCAGGAAGCCAATACGGTGGCGAAAAAATTTGCTAAAAAAATAGTTTGCGAATACGGAATACCGCAAACAATATTAACAGATCAAGGAACTAACTTTGTATCTGAAGTTTTTAAAGGAGTATGCAAAGTATTAAATATAAAAAAGATACAAACAACAGCCTACCACCCGCAATCCAACGGTGCGCTAGAACGAAGCCACAAAACATTGGCAGATTATCTAAAAAATTATGTAGGAAAGGATCAAGCGGATTGGGACGAATGGTTACCATACGCGATGTTTACATATAATACAACCCCACATACGGCGACTACCTATACCCCGTATGAATTAGTCTTCGGAAGATTAGCCGAAATGCCTACCTCTATCATGCGCGAACCGCAACCTTTATATAACTACGATAACTATGCTAATGAATTACGCGAAAGAATCCGGACGGCTAACACGTTCGCGAAAGAGAATTTAACACGCGCGAAAGAACACGCAAAAGAATATTACGATAAAACGTCGCGACCGAGAACTTTTGACGAAGGAGATAAGGTACTGTTATATGACGACGCAACGAGACGAGGACGGTCAAAGAAATTAGATAATTACTGGATCGGACCATATACAATAATAGAACAGAAATCCGCGGAAAATTACATTATAAAAAAAGGAAAGAAAACAATAACGGTACACGCGAACCGGTTGAAACACTTTAACGAATAGAAACTTAAAAACTAAAGAAAGGAAAAAAGGAAAAGGCCAAGTAAAAAGGGAGAACACAAACAGAACGCACAAAAACACTAAAACCAAATTTATTTAGCAATACACAAAGAGAAAAAAAAGAAAAAAACCCCCAAAATAAACAACTATCAAACACTAACGGGGCCGGAGAACAACAAAATAATCCTAATTCTCCTAATTCCAATCCTCCACCTCCGGGTAAGGCACATCGCCAAATAGATACTCGAGTCCGATAGTGGGATCTCTCTCCCACATTAAGCGCAGGCGATCAGCCAGCAAAAGGCGGGACTCGACCCTTTCCCGCCGCACCTCCGCCATAGCGGCGCGGTTAACAAAACCCTCCATACGGTCCACATCGATAAACTAAAAACCAAAAAAAATTTTTAACAAAAAAAATAGAAACCGACTTCGAAAAAAGCGCTAAAAAGAATGAAATAATTTTTTATGTATACCGACAATATTCGATTTCATCATTATCATACTCAGAATATTGCAACTTTTTCGGCGGCGACACAAAATATTCCAACACGGTCATTTTCACGAACAAAGGAGTAAGTGCCTAATACATAAATATCCATCAATGTCCGTGAATTTCTGGCTATTAATGTACTGTTAATTAATTTTCTGTCGCCTCCGAAAAAGTTGCAATATTCTGAGTATGATAATGATGAAATCGAATATTGTCGGTATACATAAAAAATTATTTCATTCTTTTTAGCGCTTTTTTCGAAGTCGGTTTCTATTTTTTTTGTTAAAAATTTTTTTATTTCATACTTTTTAGTGTATAATCGATCAAGATGTGAAAATAAAGTTATGTAGGTAATATTTGCAAAAGGATCGAAAAGGTTTGGTTCCGATATGTGAAGTCGTTGAGGAGATATAGAGGAATAAACAAATTATTTTGCAACAATTAATAAATTGTTTATATAATTAATATCTGCAAATTATTTCTAAGAAAATAGTAATAGTTTTTTTTCATTACAATAAATAAAAAAAATCAATCCCATTCAAAAAGATATTGCGATAGATCTTAATAAAGCACTAATTTTACAATAACTTAGTTAATAATAAACATTTCGGAAAAATTTTTTAAACGGGACCAATGGGAGACCCAAACCTAGCAACTAGAATTGGTTTCATTTCGATTGGTCAACCGGTTGCGGAGCTATGGCCGGACAAACAAAAAAAAAAAAAGAAAAAAAAAAAAAAAAAAGCAAGATCGCCCACTGTCGAATAGAGTAACCTCCTCCTTTTCGAAGTCGGTTAAAAATACAATCAAACATAAGTACTTAAAACAAAAAAACAAAAAAAAAAAAAAAAAAAAAAAAAAAAAATATATATATATAATAAATACTCGTTACTTACCACGCAAGAATGCGTGAAGGAAACACGGAAAGAACCGTGACCAGGGAGAAAAGAGTAGGAGAACGGTTCCATAGTAATCACAGTGTCAGAGCGCTCGTAGGAATGAGCTCCAGGGCGAGAAAGAGCCCTGAAAAAAGCGCATCCTCCGAAAAGCTGACGCGAAAGAAAAATACATAAAAACAACACATACACGGCGAACTAATACACTAACTCATCTTACAGAATACTTGCGGCAGCAAGAGCAGCGAGCCCTTATCTAACGGGCAACATACTCCGTAGAAATCCGAAACTTCGAGAACCAACCGGGAATATATTTTGAAAACGTGGGAAACTTACATCTCTACAAAGACACGTGGAAATTAGTGTTAAAAATCGATATGATACCTTATTACCTTCGCGAAGAAAAATTAGCAACATATTGCAATAAGTTGAGGCAAATTTGTTTGGCGCACCAGGCATGGCACGCAACAATTTGCCGACCATTTATAAATACAATCACGCCGAAATTGCGATCGATTACAGGGAAACTAAATTCCATAAGAGCGACATTAGGAGTAGAACAGAGACCAAAACGCGGTCTCATCAACGGCTTAGGAACAGCAGGAAAATATTTATTCGGATTAATGGATGCTAACGACGAGGAACGTATAAATGTACACCTCGAAAAATTAGAGAAAAGCGAAACAAGAGTCTGGCATGCATTATCGCAGCAAATACAAATAATTAATTCCAGTATAAAAATATTTAACGATAGCTTTGGTAACGTTGAGCAACGAGAAAAACTTTTAGCAAAAGCGATAGCACAAGTAGAACAAATGTTAAATACACGTCAACACGCACAAGACGTTAGGGAACAGATGGACGAACAATTTACATTAATCACATTAATGATAGATAACTTACTAGAAGACGTACAAGACTTGACGCATTACGTAACAGACATACGCAAAGGACTAATAAACACCAACGTATTATCATTCGCGCAAATAATTCAATACTTGCAAGAAGCATTACCACACCTGCCAGTAGGTTTAAATTTTCCAATCCCCCTAGACACACAATCGGGATATCTTTTAGATCGGGTAACAGAAGTCAAAGCATATAGTCGGCAACGTTCGATAATTACTATAATCATAATACCCCTCATAGGGACACAAATATTTCAAATTAAAAGAGTACACCCGATACCAGCGCGTATGAACAACAGTACATACGCTATAATCGAGACAAGCGAGCGTTATGCGATAGTCGACGAAGTCCGACGCGAATATGTATCGCTAAGCGAAACAGATATACAAGCATGTACGACAACCAAAACCCAGTTTCTGTGCTCATCAAGACATCCAATTTACAAAATTTATCCACACGGACCGTGCGAAGTACGCATGTACAATAAAATCAATAAACAACCAGAAAAGTGCAAAACAAGGCTCCTCAAATTAGAAAGGACCCTATTACTAGAATTAGAAGCACCAGAAACATGGATGTTCGTTGCCCCAAAAGAAGAACCGTTAGCAATAACCTGCAACGGGAAAGGCACCATACATAAAATCTTAAAAGATTCAGGTATATTAGATATAAAAGGTAAATGCATAATTTCGACATCAGAAGTAACAATAGAAACAGTACAAGAATTCAAAGAAAAGAGACAGCTAGATTATTTACCAGCATATAATTTAACACTTAACCTTACTCAAGAGGTAGCCGAAAAAATTACACGAAACCAAGTAGCAGAAATAGACCTCCAACCGATTATTAGAAATCCAGAAGAACTAAAATTAGCGAGCACGCGGCTAACAGCGTTACAAAAAGAAGTAGATACGAATCTTTATAATAATGATTACCACACATTCGCGTATCCCCCAGTCGTATCAATAGGAATTACAATTCTAGTAGTAGTAGCGATTTACACCATATACTATAAGCGAAAACAGCGTAAAAACCGCGAGTTAACAATAGAAGTAGAAACTAACGAGAATAGACAACCGCCAAAAATAAAACACATCAAAAAACAAAGAGCTAACATAGTAAATAAAAGCGAACAAAAGCGGAAAGTATCTATATAAACATAAACGATTATATTAAAACATGTCATCGGGAAAAATAAACATTGTCAAAAAAAAAAAAAAAAAAAAAAAAATAAAGAAATAAATGAAGAATATATGTATAAATAAAATAAATACCAATAAACGAATAAAGCGTAAGAAAAGAATATATATATATACAGGGTGGTCGCTTCCATGTAGTCAAGCGGAGGACTACATGTACACAACAATGACTTGAATCGAAATGTCTAATACCATTTTTCGAAATTCGACTTAGTTAACGAATTATTAACTAACAAAAATCGGCCAATTACGGCGAGCAGCGACATGTAACGTTGTTTATAGTGGATTGCTCCTCCTATCGCTTCATCTCTTGCCTAGCTGCGAGCTCGAGTGAACCGCCTTCCTTTGCTAATCGACGTAATTGACCGATTTTTGTTAGTTAATAATTCGTTAACTAAGTCGAATTTCGAAAAATGGTATTAGACATTTCGATTCAAGTCATTGATGTGTACATGTAGCCCTCCACTTGACTACATGGAAGCGGACACCCTGTATAAGTAAACGATTATATTACACATATGTTATCGGGAATAATTAAAAAATTGTACTTTATAAATGCACAAGTATACCCATAGGTATACGCCTACCCAACCTTTCGAAAAATGTAGCCTAGATATAGTAGGACCATTACCAGTTTCTAATAGAGGCAATCAGTATATACTCACATTTCAAGATAATTTAACAAAATATAGCAAAGCCATCCCTATACCAAATCAGGAAGCCAATACGGTGGCGTAAGAATGGTGGCACATTCTTTTCTCCCGCGGGGGAGGGGTGTTGTACCCGCGAGTCGCCTAAGCGACACAGTAGTATCATATTCAAGGCCGCATTTCCGAAGAGGCGACCCAAAAGTAATGTGTAAGCATTGCATCAACCGAGTGCCTGGACATTGCGAGTCCCGAGCCTAAGATGCAATTCAGCGATTCTCCCTTCTTAGCGCCGAACGCTGAGGAGTGGCACGCACAGAAATAAGGAAACGGATAGATAGATCATCGAGTGCGAGCAAAGAGTTAGGAGGGTTACTTGTGCCTCACCAATAACCAGTTATTTAATAAAAGTCATACTTATACTCAAGAAGAACCTGATCTATACCTCAAACACCACCTTCCCTTCCGCTTCCAAAGATAACCGGTAGCCGGCTTACGAGCGCGGATTACCACAATTGGCAGATTATCTAAAAAATTATGTAGGAAAGGATCAAGCGGATTGGGACGAATGGTTACCATACGCGATGTTTACATATAATACAACCCCACATACGGCGACTACCTATACCCCGTATGAATTAGTCTTCGGAAGAATAGCCGAAATGCCTATGTGGTAATCCGCGCTTGTATGCCGGCTACCGGTTATCTTTGGAAGCGAAAAGGAAGGTGGTGTTTGAGGTATAGATCAGGTTCTTCTTGAGTATAAGTATGACTTTTATTAAATAACTGGTTATTGGTGAGGCACAAGTAACCCTCCTAACTCTTTGCTCGCACTCGATGATCTATCTATCCGTTTCCTTATTTCTGTGCGTGCCATTCCTCAGCGTTCGGCGCTAAGAAGGGAGAATCGCTGAATTGCATCTTAGGCTCGGGACTCGCAATGTCCAGGCACTCGGTTGATGCAATGCTTACACATTACTTTTGGGTCGCCTCTTCGGAAATGCGGCCTTGAATATGATACTACTGTGTCGCTTAGGCGACTCGCGGGTACAACACCCCTCCCCCGCGGGAGAAAAGAATGTGCCACCATTCTTACGCCACCGTATTGGCTTCCTGATTTGGTATAGGGATGGCTTTGCTATATTTTGTTAAATTATCTTGAAATGTGAGTATATACTGATTGCCTCTATTAGAAACTGGTAATGGTCCTACTATATCTAGGCTACATTTTTCGAAAGGTTGGGTAGGCGTATACCTATGGGTATACTTGTGCATTTATAAAGTACAATTTTTTAATTATTCCCAATAACATATGTGTAATATAATCGTTTACTTATATATATATATTCTTTTCTTACCCTTTATTCGTTTATTGGTATTTATTTTATTTATACATATATTCTTCATTTATTTCTTTATTTTTTTTTATTTTTTTTTTTTTTGACAATGTTTATTTTTCCCGATGACATGTTTTAATATAATCGTTTATGTTTATATAGATACTTTCCGCTTTTGTTCGCTTTTATTTACTATGTTAGCTCTTTGTTTTTTGATGTGTTTTCTTTTTGGCGGTTGTCTATTCTCGTTAGTTTCTACTTCTATTGTTAACTGGCGGTTTTTACGCTGTTTTCGCTTATAGTATATGATGTAAATCGCTACTACTACTAGAATTGTAATTCCTATTGATACGACTGGGGGATACGCGAATGTGTGGTAATCATTATTATAAAGATTCGTATCTACTTCTTTTTGTAACGCTGTTAGCCGCGTGCTCGCTAATTTTAGTTCTTCTGGATTTCTAATAATCGGTTGGAGGTCTATTTCTGCTACTTGGTTTCGTGTAATTTTTTCGGCTACCTCTTGAGTAAGGTTAAGTGTTAAATTATATGCTGGTAAATAATCTAGCTGTCTCTTTTCTTTGAATTCTTGTACTGTTTCTATTGTTACTTCTGATGTCGAAATTATGCATTTACCTTTTATATCTAATATACCTGAATCTTTTAAGATTTTATGTATGGTGCCTTTCCCGTTGCAGGTTATTGCTAACGGTTCTTCTTTTGGGGCAACGAACATCCATGTTTCTGGTGCTTCTAATTCTAGTAATAGGGTCCTTTCTAATTTGAGGAGCCTTGTTTTGCACTTTTCTGGTTGTTTATTGATTTTATTGTACATGCGTACTTCGCACGGTCCGTGTGGATAAATTTTGTAAATTGGATGTCTTGATGAGCACAGAAACTGGGTTTTGGTTGTCGTACATGCTTGTATATCTGTTTCGCTTAGCGATACATATTCGCGTCGGACTTCGTCGACTATCGCATAACGCTCGCTTGTCTCGATTATAGCGTATGTACTGTTGTTCATACGCGCTGGTATCGGGTGTACTCTTTTAATTTGAAATATTTGTGTCCCTATGAGGGGTATTATGATTACAGTAATTATCGAACGTTGCCGACTATATGCTTTGACTTCTGCTACACGATCTAAAAGATATCCCGACAGTTTGTCTAGAGGGATTGGAAAATTTAAACCTACTGGCAGGTGTGGTAATGCTTCTTGCAAGTATTGAATTATTTGCGCGAATGATAATACGTTGGTGTTTATTAGTCCTTTGCGTCTGTCTGTTACATAATGCGTCAAGTCTTGTACGTCTTCTAGTAAGTTATCTATCATTAATGTGATTAATGTAAATTGTTCGTCCATCTGTTCCCTAACTTCTTGTGTGTGTTGACGTGTATTTAACATTTGTTCTACTTGTGCCATCGCTTTTGCTAAAAGTTTTTCTCGTTGCTCAACGTTACCAAAGCTATCGTTAAATATTTTTATACTGGAATTAATTATTTGTATTTGCTGCGATAATGCATGCCAAACTCTTGTTTCGCTTTTCTCTAATTTTTCGAGGTGTACATTTATACGTTCTTCGTCGTTAGCATCCATTAATCCGAATAAATATTTTCCTGCTGTTCCTAAGCCGTTGATGAGACCGCGTTTTGGTCTCTGTTCTACTCCTAATGTCGCTCGTATGGAATTTAATTTCCCTGTAATCGATCGTAATTTCGGCGTGATTGTATTTATAAATGGTCGGCAAATTGTTGCGTGCCATGCCTGGTGCGCCGAACAAATTTGCGTTAACTTATTGCAATATGATGCTAATTTTTCTTCGCGAAGATAATAAGGTATCATATTGATTTTTAACACTAATTTCCACGTGTCTTTGTAGAGGTGTAAGTTTCCCACGTTTTCAAAATATATTCCCGGTTGGTTCTCGAAGTTCCGAATTTCTACGGAGTTCTCTATGTTGCCCGTTAGATAAGGGCTCGCTGCTCTTGCTGCCGCAAGTATTCTGTAAGATGAGTTAGTGTATTAGTTCGCCGTGTATGTGTTGTTTTTATGTATTTTTCTTTCGCGTCAGCTTTTCGGAGGATGCGCTTTCTTCAGGGCTCTCGCTTGCCCTGGAGCTCATTTACTATCGTTCGTTCGGTGAGAATTGTTGTTCCATCGGCTAGTATACTCGTCCGAAGCCAAAATGTTTCGCCGACTGCCTTGTGGCTTATACGAATGCCGTGGGCCGATACAGCTTGTCTGTTCGCGCAATACTGTGGTAAGTGTTTCCTTGTGTTATATAAAATTTTATTTCTCTTCTCTTTTTTTTTTTTTTTTTTTGCATATAAAAAAATTTAACTTTCTTGCGTTACTTTTTGTTGTAGTTTGTCAGTGTTGATCGCACGGAGGGTTTCGTCCGTCCACGAGATATGGCGTCTCGCCGTCGAGAGCGGCGGGCTTTACGAAAATGGGTAGCTGAGTGCTACGACTTTATGTGGGAGTGGGAGAGCTCCCTGTACCTGAGCTACTTATCCGGGGACTTGCCCTATGAAGTGGAAGAAGAGTGGTAGCCTCGTCCTTTTTAGTCTTTTATATATATATATATTTACTCTAATTTTTTGTTTTAACTTTGGGAATTTTTTTTTTGAATAAATTAATTTGTGGGTATTTCCGTGTATGATCACTACGTTTTCCCGTTGTGCGGCCCTTTCCTTTTTGTTTTCCTTTCTTTAGTTTTTAAGTTTTTTATTCACTAAAGTGTTTCAACCGGTTCGCGTGTACCGTTATTGTTTTCTTTCCTTTCTTTATAATGTAATTTTCCGCGGATTTCTGTTCTATTATTGTATATGGTCCGATCCAGTAATTATCTAATTTCTTTGACCGTCCTCGTCTCGTTGCGTCGTCATATAGTAGTACCTTATCTCCTTCGTCAAAAGTTCTCGGTCGCGACGTTTTATCGTAATATTCTTTTGCGTGTTCTTTCTCGCGTGTTAAATTCTCTTTCGCGAACGTGTTAGCCGTCCGGATTCTTTCGCGTAATTCATTAGCATAGTTATCGTAGTTATATAAAGGTTGCGGTTCGCGCTTGATAGAGGTAGGCATTTCGGCTAATTTTCCGAAGACTAATTCATACGGGGTATAGTTAGTCGCCGTATGTGGGGTTGTATTATATGTGAACATCGCGTATGGTAACCATTCGTCCCAATCCGCTTGATCCTTTCCTACATAATTTTTTAGATAATCTGCCAATGTTTTGTGGCTTCGTTCTAGCGCACCGTTGGATTGCGGGTGGTAGGCTGTTGTTTGTATCTTTTTTATATTTAATACTTTGCATACTCCTTTAAAAACTTCAGATACAAAGTTAGTTCCTTGATCTGTTAATATTGTTTGCGGTATTCCGTATTCGCAAACTATTTTTTTAGCAAATTTTTTCGCCACCGTATTGGCTTCCTGATTTGGTATAGGGATGGCTTTGCTATATTTTGTTAAATTATCTTGAAATGTGAGTATATACTGATTGCCTCTATTAGAAACTGGTAATGGTCCTACTATATCTAGGCTACATTTTTCGAAAGGTTGGGTAGGCGTATCCGTAATTACCATTGGCATTTTTGTTCGCGTGCCTAATTTATTTTGTTGGCATTTCGCGCATTTTGATATATAATTCTCTATATCCTTTCGAAGTCCTGTCCGATTGTATTTTAGTTTAATTCTATTATATGTTCTATCGACTCCTTGATGGCCTCCTAGGGGGGAGTCGTGATATTCGTATAAGATTTGTTTCTTTTCATCAGCGGAAAATTCTCTATGTTCCTTATTTTCGGTGTCGGGTATCGCGTTTGTAACGTATACGCGGCTTAGCGCGTCAGCATTGCTGTTACTCTTTCCTTCTTTGTACGTGATTTGGTAATTGTATTCTTCTAGCATAATACGCCATCGCATGAGGCGTGATCCGGGATCTTTTACATTAAATAGCCACGTCAGCGGTTTATGGTCTGTTACTATCGTGAATTTTGTTCCGTACAAATATGGTCTAAAATGTTTTACTCCCCAGACTATTGTTAATAATTCTTTTTCAGTCGTGCTATAATTTATTTCTGCTTTATTGAGTATTCTACTCGCGTATGCTATCGGTAAATCTTTTCCTATCTCTCCTTGGGATAGAATGGCTCCTAGCGCCTTATCGGACGCGTCTTTGGTTAGCACAAAAGGTTTTGAGAAATCTGGGTATTGCAGTAAGGGTGTAGATGTTAGTTTATGTTTTAATAATTCAAATGCTTCTTGTTCTTGGTCAGTCCATCGGAATGTTGTTCCCTTTTTTAATAGTTACGTCAATGGTTTCGCTGTTTTTGAAAAATTCTCTATGAATCGCCGGTAGTAACGAGCTAATCCTAGAAATGTCTGAATGTTTTTAGCGTTATTTGGTTTGGGGAAATCCGTCACCGCTTTTGTTTTCATGGGATCCGGTTTAATTCCTTCTGGTGTAATGATATGCCCTAGGAATACGGTTTCTTTTCTGAGGAATTCGCACTTTGTTGGTTGCAAACGCAATTTATGTTTTCTTAATTGCTCAAATATTGCTTCCAGTCGTTTATTGTGTTCTTCTAGGCTTGCCGCTTGAATCACCACGTCGTCCAAGTATACGAAACATTGAATTCCTTGTAGTCCTGATAATACTGAATTCATTAATCTTTGAAAAGTCGCGGGCGCGTTTTTTAATCCGAACGGCATACGGTTATATTCGTAATGTCCGAACGGTGTAGAGAATGCTGTCTTGCACTTATCTTCTTCTCGCATTTTTATCTGGTGGTAACCTGATGCCAGATCTAACGTTGTAAAGTATTTTGCACCGCCTAATTGATCGAATATATCTGCTATGTTTGGTAATGGGAAAGAATCTCCTATTGTTACGTTGTTCAGTTTCCTAAAATCTATTACGACGCGCATTTTTGCTTGTCCGTCGCTGCCTGATTTTTTGGGTACTACCAGTAATGGTGCGTTCCATGAGCTCTTGCTTTTACTGATTATCCCTGCTTCGAGCATTTCCTTTACTTGCTTACTTACTTCTTCTTTTTGTTTTTGTGGTAACCTATAATACACAAATAACATTAAAAATGTAAAGTGAGCCGTCGCTGTAGTTAATATAAACAATAAATCGTGCTTTCTCTTGCTACATAAAGATATTAAATCAATGATGCGTCGCATCTTTATTAATAACTTTTTATCAAATATCTATAATTTCAATTTCCATATTGGTTCTTTAGACCATGTTAAACATTGTTGACTTCATAAATCACACATTCTCCTCCAAAAAATTTTACTAAAATAACAATCTCTGTAAAAAACCTTGTACAAAGTACGCGACGGCCCGCTTTCTTCGTAAACGTTAAATATAATATAACATTTTGGTACATCTATCAATCCAGGAACAATATTTAACATGTTTGTATAGATAATAAATAATTCTAATTTTTCGAAGGTTATCCATATACAATTTTTAGATAATTTTTGAAAATTGTTTATGTAGATACAGTAGGGATACAAAAATTTATTTTTCTTATCTTTAATCTAAAATTTAAACCCATCGGTGCATTTATGATAACATTTAATTTATTAACCATTTTAATGAATTTATTCAATTTTTATTGTTTCCTAGTTCATAAATAACCGTATAACAACCATATAATAACCTGAATCAAGTACATAATTCATTTTCCTGCTCTAGAGTTGCTCTACCCCATGCTTCCATTCATTCAATTAATAAATACAAAAAAGTAGGCTTCGCAGATTGCCAGGTTGTATTGTTTCATTTTTCGAAAAAAAAGCGGGCCGTCGCGTACTTTGTACAAGGTTTTTTACAGAGATTGTTATTTTAGTAAAATTTTTTGGAGGAGAATGTGTGATTTATGAAGTCAACAATGTTTAACATGGTCTAAAGAACCAATATGGAAATTGAAATTATAGATATTTGATAAAAAGATATTAATAAAGATGCGACGCATCATTGATTTAATATCTTTATGTAGCAAGAGAAAGCACGATTTATTGTTTATATTAACTACAGCGACGGCTCACTTTACATTTTTAATGTTATTTGTGTATGATTTTACATAATTTTGTTGTAATAAAAAATTCTTGTTTCAATTTAAAAATAAGAACAATTATAAATTACAGCGACGGCCCACGTAACATTCCTATTGTTTTTTATTTTTCTACAGACGCAGACTATGATGTTATTATTTTCTATTGTCTCTCGAAGAAAAATACATACCTAAGCTCCATTTGACGACCTTTGGCGATTTTTAAGCTACTTTCATACTAGATAGGGTTATTGAGTTCGTACTCACTAGAAAGCTCTTAGGGATCCGAAATTGGATGCTTTTAAAGCAAAGAAATCCATGCGATTCCAAATGAAAATTATGCATTTCGAGGAAGATTTCCGACGTTCCGGTCGTATACTACGACCTTTTTCAAGGGGACCAGGTTAACTAGAGGACATGATATATTATATTACAATGTGTATAATCGATGTAATAGGTATACAATGATTGACAAATTTACCGAAAAAGTACATAACAGCTGTGGTATACATTCAGACTTGTTGCAATATTATTCATTAAAACATCTACGAAGATATGATAGTTCGCTCTGAGAAACTCCCGGAACGTAACCACATGAACTCATCTATACGTTTACATACAGCGAATTTTTCTTATTACTAATTCGAATCTTCTAATGAAGTAAAAAATTAAAATTATCTGAAAAATGATTACATAAAGAATAGTTAGTTCATATCTTTATTAATATGTCGAATGGGATTAAAATTAGTAAGTACGAGTTTTTCTAACCTGCTTGATAACCACTACCCTGTACCTCCTGCGTGTGACGGACGTTATAACGAAAAATTAGCAACTTCTTGTTATCTAAAATCTTCGATAGAATTAACCACGTTCTCAATTAATGAGATAGAAGTCTACTGCCTTCTTTAATTATCCTTTCTAACCACACGTATCCTCTACGTTTCTATAGACAAAGAAGATTGTGATAATACTGACGGTTACAATAAATAAATAATATGTGATAGGTTAGGAATATCGACATGTCAAACATTCCAGCGCTAGCTAGATTTCCACCTGATATCGACGCTAACTCCACTGGCTTCACTAACGGCGAAATTAGGAAACTGGACAAAATTCTATATATATAGATATACTCGCAATGTTAACGAAAAAGGTCGGAAAAAAAAAGACTGATAAAATTGATATTTTATAAAATTTCAAAACACATAAATTAGATTATTAACTTATTGGAAGCCGCGATCCTAATAAATTATATATCAACGAAAGGGAAAAAGTTCCAGGATTATGATGAAACAAACCAAAATTATGTAGCACTTCGCGTCGATGAGATATTAGCATTTTAAGGTTTCCCCCTCCCTTCAAATTTACGATTTTGCTGTAAATATACCACCGGCGTTAGTCCGATTTTTTGCGACGGACAGGCCTAACTGCCGTTAGTCTGTAATGGCGCCACATTTATGGGTGCCGTTCCTGATTCTACATTTATGCAATGCTCGGTCGCGTTAGTACTTTCTAATATATCTCCTTCTAGGTAAAATAAATCGTTATATTTCTCGCAAATGTCCCATATTTTTTGTTTTTCCTCCTGGTTTAGATGCTCCGTTCTAATGCTAGTTCTAAGTTTTTCCATTCTTTCGGCTCCGCTGCTTCTTTGTAGCGTATTTATTTTCGCGCTGACTGTATTATTCGCGTGTTCTTTAAAGAGAATCGCGGGGTCTTTAACTTCTACTGATATGCCGGTGAGCTCGACTTCGTCGTCGGTCGTATTCATTACGCTGACAACGCATTCCCCTTTTTCGGCTTTGGTTAAGCAATTTGCAATATACACTCCCGATTCTATTTCTCTTTTTTCTACTAATCCTTCCCCTTCTGAGGTTGTTCTTACTGTTATAATTTTTTCTGTTCGCGGTGCTATTACCTTTGTTCCTATTTTTTCTAGCGGTATTTTTACTCCATAAAGCGATATGTGACTGGGTGGTTCTATCTTTACACGGTGTGCTTGCATGAAATCGACGCCTATCAATCCGTCAGCCTCTATTGGGAAGTCGTCCCTGACTAAATAGCACCGATGCTTTATCGTCTGTTCTCCTACTTGTACCTTTAAAGTTATCTGACACAGGGGCTTTTGCACTGTTAACCCTATTCCTGTTAATTCTATCTTTGTCGGGCTGGCTTTTGTTTTATTGTGCACTAACCCGATTTTTAAGAGTGTCACTTGTGCTCCTGAATCTACTAGCACAGTGGCGCGTCCGCTTATTAAATCTTTTGAGATAATTTTACAGTGATTTTTGCATTCTGTTGCTGTCATTACGCTATTTATTTTGTATCTTCCTACTTCGTCATTAGCTACGTTACTAGCGTTACTTGTGTTAGGTTGCGTTTGTTGCGCGTTTCGGTTGGTTGTCGTCGTCGTTTGTGATGTCGACGGTCTTTCGTTTGGTCTGTTAGTTAGTCTATTTTCTGGTCTAGTACGACAATTTCGCGCCATGTGCCCGGGCCGTCCACAGGTCAGACACACGATTTGGTCTCTACCGGGGCCCGTGCTTCCTGTACGATTTGGGGTATTTCGCGGGTTTATTCTAGTTCGCGCGTAACAGTCACTAGTCGCGTGCCCTATTCGGTTGCAATTTCCACATCGAGGTGGGGACTTCTTTTTAAATGGGTCCTCATTTTGGGACGATTGCGTGTAATCATCACTTTGACTTTCTCCGTACTTTATTTCTGCCTCTGAGGCTCCTATAATCGCGTCTTCCAGGGTTTTGTACCCTCTCGATTGAACGATAGTCGCTGCACGTCCCTGCAAACCGTTTTCAAAAATAACTTGAGCTTGTCGTTTGAGAGTGGCGGTTATAGCATTGTATCCCGCTTCATCTGGTTCTAATTCGATGGTTAATCTGACTAATAGCATGTGAAGTTCTTCTACGCGCCGTCCAAAAGCTTGCGCGCTTTCTCCCGGCCTTTGCCGACTTTTATTTAACTCGATTTGCACGGGCGCTAGCGACCGTCGGTCTAGAAATACTTTTTCTAGTGCTATTTTAAATTCCTCATAAGTATCAAGTTTTTTATATCGCATTTCTTGGTGCGCCTTTCCTGCTAATTTTACGCTTTTAATTGTCCTGAAAAGTTTCGGTTCATAAATAACCGTATAACAACCATATAATAACCTGAATCAAGTACATAATTCATTTTCCTGCTCTAGAGTTGCTCTACCCCATGCTTCCATTCATTCAATTAATAAATACAAAAAAGTAGGCTTCGCAGATTGCCAGGTTGTATTGTTTCATTTTTCGAAAAAAAAGCGGGCCGTCGCGTACTTTGTACAAGGTTTTTTACAGAGATTGTTATTTTAGTAAAATTTTTTGGAGGAGAATGTGTGATTTATGAAGTCAACAATGTTTAACATGGTCTAAAGAACCAATATGGAAATTGAAATTATAGATATTTGATAAAAAGATATTAATAAAGATGCGACGCATCATTGATTTAATATCTTTATGTAGCAAGAGAAAGCACGATTTATTGTTTATATTAACTACAGCGACGGCTCACTTTACATTTTTAATGTTATTTGTGTATGATTTTACATAATTTTGTTGTAATAAAAAATTCTTGTTTCAATTTAAAAATAAGAACAATTATAAATTACAGCGACGGCCCACGTAACATTCCTATTGTTTTTTATTTTTCTACAGACGCAGACTATGATGTTATTATTTTCTATTGTCTCTCGAAGAAAAATACATACCTAAGCTCCATTTGACGACCTTTGGCGATTTTTAAGCTACTTTCATACTAGATAGGGTTATTGAGTTCGTACTCACTAGAAAGCTCTTAGGGATCCGAAATTGGATGCTTTTAAAGCAAAGAAATCCATGCGATTCCAAATGAAAATTATGCATTTCGAGGAAGATTTCCGACGTTCCGGTCGTATACTACGACCTTTTTCAAGGGGACCAGGTTAACTAGAGGACATGATATATTATATTACAATGTGTATAATCGATGTAATAGGTATACAATGATTGACAAATTTACCGAAAAAGTACATAACAGCTGTGGTATACATTCAGACTTGTTGCAATATTATTCATTAAAACATCTACGAAGATATGATAGTTCGCTCTGAGAAACTCCCGGAACGTAACCACATGAACTCATCTATACGTTTACATACAGCGAATTTTTCTTATTACTAATTCGAATCTTCTAATGAAGTAAAAAATTAAAATTATCTGAAAAATGATTACATAAAGAATAGTTAGTTCATATCTTTATTAATATGTCGAATGGGATTAAAATTAGTAAGTACGAGTTTTTCTAACCTGCTTGATAACCACTACCCTGTACCTCCTGCGTGTGACGGACGTTATAACGAAAAATTAGCAACTTCTTGTTATCTAAAATCTTCGATAGAATTAACCACGTTCTCAATTAATGAGATAGAAGTCTACTGCCTTCTTTAATTATCCTTTCTAACCACACGTATCCTCTACGTTTCTATAGACAAAGAAGATTGTGATAATACTGACGGTTACAATAAATAAATAATATGTGATAGGTTAGGAATATCGACATGTCAAACATTCCAGCGCTAGCTAGATTTCCACCTGATATCGACGCTAACTCCACTGGCTTCACTAACGGCGAAATTAGGAAACTGGACAAAATTCTATATATATAGATATACTCGCAATGTTAACGAAAAAGGTCGGAAAAAAAAAGACTGATAAAATTGATATTTTATAAAATTTCAAAACACATAAATTAGATTATTAACTTATTGGAAGCCGCGATCCTAATAAATTATATATCAACGAAAGGGAAAAAGTTCCAGGATTATGATGAAACAAACCAAAATTATGTAGCACTTCGCGTCGATGAGATATTAGCATTTTAAGGTTTCCCCCTCCCTTCAAATTTACGATTTTGCTGTAAATATACCACCGGCGTTAGTCCGATTTTTTGCGACGGACAGGCCTAACTGCCGTTAGTCTGTAATGGCGCCACATTTATGGGTGCCGTTCCTGATTCTACATTTATGCAATGCTCGGTCGCGTTAGTACTTTCTAATATATCTCCTTCTAGGTAAAATAAATCGTTATATTTCTCGCAAATGTCCCATATTTTTTGTTTTTCCTCCTGGTTTAGATGCTCCGTTCTAATGCTAGTTCTAAGTTTTTCCATTCTTTCGGCTCCGCTGCTTCTTTGTAGCGTATTTATTTTCGCGCTGACTGTATTATTCGCGTGTTCTTTAAAGAGAATCGCGGGGTCTTTAACTTCTACTGATATGCCGGTGAGCTCGACTTCGTCGTCGGTCGTATTCATTACGCTGACAACGCATTCCCCTTTTTCGGCTTTGGTTAAGCAATTTGCAATATACACTCCCGATTCTATTTCTCTTTTTTCTACTAATCCTTCCCCTTCTGAGGTTGTTCTTACTGTTATAATTTTTTCTGTTCGCGGTGCTATTACCTTTGTTCCTATTTTTTCTAGCGGTATTTTTACTCCATAAAGCGATATGTGACTGGGTGGTTCTATCTTTACACGGTGTGCTTGCATGAAATCGACGCCTATCAATCCGTCAGCCTCTATTGGGAAGTCGTCCCTGACTAAATAGCACCGATGCTTTATCGTCTGTTCTCCTACTTGTACCTTTAAAGTTATCTGACACAGGGGCTTTTGCACTGTTAACCCTATTCCTGTTAATTCTATCTTTGTCGGGCTGGCTTTTGTTTTATTGTGCACTAACCCGATTTTTAAGAGTGTCACTTGTGCTCCTGAATCTACTAGCACAGTGGCGCGTCCGCTTATTAAATCTTTTGAGATAATTTTACAGTGATTTTTGCATTCTGTTGCTGTCATTACGCTATTTATTTTGTATCTTCCTACTTCGTCATTAGCTACGTTACTAGCGTTACTTGTGTTAGGTTGCGTTTGTTGCGCGTTTCGGTTGGTTGTCGTCGTCGTTTGTGATGTCGACGGTCTTTCGTTTGGTCTGTTAGTTAGTCTATTTTCTGGTCTAGTACGACAATTTCGCGCCATGTGCCCGGGCCGTCCACAGGTCAGACACACGATTTGGTCTCTACCGGGGCCCGTGCTTCCTGTACGATTTGGGGTATTTCGCGGGTTTATTCTAGTTCGCGCGTAACAGTCACTAGTCGCGTGCCCTATTCGGTTGCAATTTCCACATCGAGGTGGGGACTTCTTTTTAAATGGGTCCTCATTTTGGGACGATTGCGTGTAATCATCACTTTGACTTTCTCCGTACTTTATTTCTGCCTCTGAGGCTCCTATAATCGCGTCTTCCAGGGTTTTGTACCCTCTCGATTGAACGATAGTCGCTGCACGTCCCTGCAAACCGTTTTCAAAAATAACTTGAGCTTGTCGTTTGAGAGTGGCGGTTATAGCATTGTATCCCGCTTCATCTGGTTCTAATTCGATGGTTAATCTGACTAATAGCATGTGAAGTTCTTCTACGCGCCGTCCAAAAGCTTGCGCGCTTTCTCCCGGCCTTTGCCGACTTTTATTTAACTCGATTTGCACGGGCGCTAGCGACCGTCGGTCTAGAAATACTTTTTCTAGTGCTATTTTAAATTCCTCATAAGTATCAAGTTTTTTATATCGCATTTCTTGGTGCGCCTTTCCTGCTAATTTTACGCTTTTAATTGTCCTGAAAAGTTTCGGTTTGTCTGCTTCATTAACTAGTTCGAGCGCACATTCGCATGTCTCTAAAAATTCGGATACTCTGACCGCAGGGCCTCCCGTAAAACTTTTACGCACCTTAGTGCTTCTGAGATAGTCATATCTCCGTTCGCCATTTCCGGGCTTCGTACGTCTAACAGAGAAAAATCTAATCGTTCTATCGGGTATTCTCGTCTAATTTCTATTCGGTCACTAATCGGTGATTGTAATCCCGATGCACCGTGGTCTGATTAGCTAAGATCGCTATCCGTACAGAGATGCTTTACAGCTGTCGCGGACAATTTCCTATGTTTACATTCGCTTTCTGGGGTGGTAAATATTAATTTTACGTCGAAAAACGATTCGAGTGATCGACTAAAATGCCGTTTGTCTGGCAGGAAATATACTTTTGCGGATTTGCCCTGGTCGGACATACGGTCGCTACTTTTACGTTTGTCTTGCGTGCTGAGCTAGGTGTGGATGTTACTCACAGTAGAAGTGTTCGCCACATTCTGCTGGGCTGTCGTCGTTGCTGTCACCTGTTCGCTGGGAGTTGACTGCCCTATATCTCGTTCTCCGCGCCGTCCGCAGATAAGCTCGGTGAACTGGCTCGTGCCGTAAGCTGAGCTGTCGATAAGGCTCGTCTCCTCCTTGTCGCTCGTCCAGTCGTCTACTTCCTCGTATGAACCTTGGCTGCCGCCTGGTGTTAGATTGCCTGGTCTGCTTCCTCCGTCTCGGTGTAGTTTACACCGTCCTTCACCTTGGCCTTTGCTTCTTCTGGCGATAACTGCCACGTATTTGCAAAAAAATTTTTTGCAAAACGATCCCACTCGCTGCCACCAATGTGGTAATCCGCGCTCGTAAGCCGGCTACCGGTTATCTTTGGAAGCGGAAGGAAGGTGGTGTTTGAGGTATAGATCAGGTTCTTCTTGAGTATAAGTATGACTTTTATTAAATAACTGGTTATTGGTGAGGCACAAGTAACCCTCCTAACTCTTTGCTCGCTCTCGATGATCTATCTATCCGTTTCCTTACTTCTGTGCGTGCCACTCCTTAGCGTTCGGCGCTAAGAAGGGAGAATCGCTGAATTGCATCTTAGGCTCGGGACTCGCAATGTCCAGGCACTCGGGTGATGCAATGCTTATACATTACTTTTTGGTCGCCTTTTCGGAAGGCGGCCTTGAATACGATACTGCTGTGTCGCTTAGGCGACTCGCGGGTACAACACAATGTTTTGTGGCTTCGTTCTAGCGCACCGTTGGATTGCGGGTGGTAGGCTGTTGTTTGTATCTTTTTTATATTTAATACTTTGCATACTCCTTTAAAAACTTCAGATACAAAGTTAGTTCCTTGATCTGTTAATATTGTTTGCGGTATTCCGTATTCGCAAACTATTTTTTTAGCAAATTTTTTCGCCACCGTATTGGCTTCCTGATTTGGTATAGGGATGGCTTTGCTATATTTTGTTAAATTATCTTAAAATGTGAGTATATACTGATTGCCTCTATTAGAAACTGGTAATGGTCCTACTATATCTAGGCTACATTTTTCGAAAGGTTGGGTAGGCGTATCCGTAATTACCATTGGCATTTTTGTTCGCGTGCCTAATTTATTTTGTTGGCATTTCGCGCATTTTGATATATAATTCTCTATATCCTTTCGAAGTCCTGTCCGATTGTATTTTAGTTTAATTCTATTATATGTTCTATCGACTCCTTGATGGCCTCCTAGGGGGGAGTCGTGATATTCGTATAAGATTTGTTTCTTTTCATCAGCGGAAAATTCTCTATGTTCCTTATTTTCGGTGTCGGGTATCGCGTTTGTAACGTATACGCGGCTTAGCGCGTCAGCATTGCTGTTACTCTTTCCTTCTTTGTACGTGATTTGGTAATTGTATTCTTCTAGCATAATACGCCATCGCATGAGGCGTGATCCGGGATCTTTTACATTAAATAGCCACGTCAGCGGTTTATGGTCTGTTACTATCGTGAATTTTGTTCCGTACAAATATGGTCTAAAATGTTTTACTCCCCAGACTATTGTTAATAATTCTTTTTCAGTCGTGCTATAATTTATTTCTGCTTTATTGAGTATTCTACTCGCGTATGCTATCGGTAAATCTTTTCCTATCTCTCCTTGGGATAGAATGGCTCCTAGCGCCTTATCGGACGCGTCTTTGGTTAGCACAAAAGGTTTTGAGAAATCTGGGTATTGCAGTAAGGGTGTAGATGTTAGTTTATGTTTTAATAATTCAAATGCTTCTTGTTCTTGGTCAGTCCATCGGAATGTTGTTCCCTTTTTTAATAGTTACGTCAATGGTTTCGCTGTTTTTGAAAAATTCTCTATGAATCGCCGGTAGTAACGAGCTAATCCTAGAAATGTCTGAATGTTTTTAGCGTTATTTGGTTTGGGGAAATCCGTCGCGTGTACCGTTATTGTTTTCTTTCCTTTCTTTATAATGTAATTTTCCGCGGATTTCTGTTCTATTATTGTATATGGTCCGATCCAGTAATTATCTAATTTCTTTGACCGTCCTCGTCTCGTTGCGTCGTCATATAGTAGTACCTTATCTCCTTCGTCAAAAGTTCTCGGTCGCGACGTTTTATCGTAATATTCTTTTGCGTGTTCTTTCTCGCGTGTTAAATTCTCTTTCGCGAACGTGTTAGCCGTCCGGATTCTTTCGCGTAATTCATTAGCATAGTTATCGTAGTTATATAAAGGTTGCGGTTCGCGCTTGATAGAGGTAGGCATTTCGGCTAATTTTCCGAAGACTAATTCATACGGGGTATAGTTAGTCGCCGTATGTGGGGTTGTATTATATGTGAACATCGCGTATGGTAACCATTCGTCCCAATCCGCTTGATCCTTTCCTACATAATTTTTTAGATAATCTGCCAATGTTTTGTGGCTTCGTTCTAGCGCACCGTTGGATTGCGGGTGGTAGGCTGTTGTTTGTATCTTTTTTATATTTAATACTTTGCATACTCCTTTAAAAACTTCAGATACAAAGTTAGTTCCTTGATCTGTTAATATTGTTTGCGGTATTCCGTATTCGCAAACTATTTTTTTAGCAAATTTTTTCGCCACCGTATTGGCTTCCTGATTTGGTATAGGGATGGCTTTGCTATATTTTGTTAAATTATCTTGAAATGTGAGTATATACTGATTGCCTCTATTAGAAACTGGTAATGGTCCTACTATATCTAGGCTACATTTTTCGAAAGGTTGGGTAGGCGTATCCGTAATTACCATTGGCATTTTTGTTCGCGTGCCTAATTTATTTTGTTGGCATTTCGCGCATTTTGATATATAATTCTCTATATCCTTTCGAAGTCCTGTCCGATTGTATTTTAGTTTAATTCTATTATATGTTCTATCGACTCCTTGATGGCCTCCTAGGGGGGAGTCGTGATATTCGTATAAGATTTGTTTCTTTTCATCAGCGGAAAATTCTCTATGTTCCTTATTTTCGGTGTCGGGTATCGCGTTTGTAACGTATACGCGGCTTAGCGCGTCAGCATTGCTGTTACGCTTTCCTTCTTTATACGTGATCTGGTAATTGTATTCTTCTAGCATAATACGCCATCGCATGAGGCGTGATCCTGGATCTTTTACGTTAAATAGCCACGTCAGCGGTTTATGGTCTGAATAAACCGAATTCCGTTCCGTACAAATATGGTCTAAAATGTTTTACTCCCCAGACTATTGCTAATAATTCTTTTTCGGTTGTGCTATAATTTATTTCTGCTTTGTTGAGTATTCTACTCGCGTATGCTATTGGTAAATCTTTTCCTATCTCTCCTTGGGATAGAATGGCTCCTAGTGTCTTATCAGACGCGTCTGTGGTTAGCACAAAAGGTTTTGAGAAATCTGGGTATTGGAGTAAAGGTGTAGATGTTAGTTTATGTTTTAATACTTCGAAAGCTTCCTGTTCTAGATCGGTCCATTGGAATGTTGTTCTTTTTTTTAGTAACTGTGTTAATGGTTTCGCTGTTTTTGAAAAATTCTCTATGAATCGCCGGTAGTAACTAGCTAATCTTAGGAATGTCTGAATGTTTTTAGCGTTATTTGGTTTGGGGAAATCCGTCACCGCTTTTGTTTTCATGGGATCCGGTTTAATTCCTTCTGGTGTAATGATATGCCCTAGGAATACGGTTTCTTTTCTAAGAAATTCGCACTTTCTGGTTGCAAACGCAATTTATGTTTTCTTAATTGCTCAAATATTGCTTCCAGTCGTTTATTGTGTTCTTCTAGGCTTGCCGCTTGAATCACCACGTCGTCCAAGTATACGAAACATTGAATTCCTTGTAGTCCTGATAATACTGAATTCATTAATCTTTGAAAAGTCGCGGGCGCGTTTTTTAATCCGAACGGCATACGGTTATATTCGTAATGTCCGAACGGTGTAGAGAATGCTTTCTTGCACTTATCTTCTTCTCGCATTTTTATCTGGTGGTAACCTGATGCCAGATCTAACGTTGTAAAGTATTTTGCACCGCCTAATTGATCGAATATATCTGCTATGTTTGGTAATGGGAAAGAATCTCCTATTGTTACGTTGTTCAGTTTCCTAAAATCTATTACGACGCGCATTTTTGCTTGTCCGTCGCTGCCTGATTTTTTGGGTACTACCAGTAATGGTGCGTTCCATGAGCTCTTGCTTTTACTGATTATCCCTGCTTCGAGCATTTCCTTTACTTGCTTACTTACTTCTTCTTTTTGTTTTTGTGGTAACCTATATGGCGCCACATTTATGGGTGCCGTTCCTGATTCTACATTTATGCAATGCTCGGTCGCGTTAGTACTTTCTAATATATCTCCTTCTAGGTAAAATAAATCGTTATATTTCTCGCAAATGTCCCATATTTTTTGTTTTTCCTCCTGGTTTAGATGCTCCGTTCTAATGCTAGTTCTAAGTTTTTCCATTCTTTCGGCTCCGCTGCTTCTTTGTAGCGTATTTATTTTCGCGCTGACTGTATTATTCGCGTGTTCTTTAAAGAGAATCGCGGGGTCTTTAACTTCTACCGATATGTCTGAGAACTCGACTTCGTCGTCGGTCGTATTCATTATGCTGACCACGCATTCTCCTTTTTCAGCTTTGGTTAAGCAATTTGCAATATACACTCCCGGTTCTATTTCTCTTTTTTCTACTAATCCTTCCCCTTCTGAGGTTGTTCGTACTGTTATAATTTTTTCCGTTCGTGGTGCTATTACGTTTGTTCCTATATTTTTTAACGGTATTATTTCTTCGTATAATGCTAAATGTTTGCGCGGCGTTATCGTTACGTTATGTTGTTCTATGAAATCGATCCCTAACAGTCCGTCAGCTTCTATCGGCAAGTCGTTTCGGACTAGATAGCATGGATGTTGTACTGTCTGCTTCCCTATTTGTATATTTAATATTACTTGGCACAGGGGTTTCTGCACAGTTAATCCTATTCCCTTTAATTCTATGTTTGTAGTGCGTGCCTCTTTTTCCTCGTCTATTAGCCCGATTTTTACGAGCATTACTTGGGCCCCTGAATCTACTAACATGGTGGCGTGTCCACCTATTATGTCTTCGGACGTAATTTTGCAGTGATTTTTGTGTTTTGTCTTTGTCGCAAGGCTGTTTACGTTATATTGCTTTACTTTACCGTTGGTCCCGCTACTTGTGCTGGGTTGCGTCTGTCGTTCGTTTTGATTGGTCGTTGTCGGCGTTTGTGATGTCGACGGTCTTTCGTTTGTTCTGTTAGTCAGTCTATTTTCTGGTCTAGTACGACAATTTCGCGCCATGTGCCCGGGCCGTCCACAGGTCAGACACACGATTTGGTCCCTGCCGGGGGCAGTGCCTCCTGTACGGTTTGGGGTATTCCGCGGGTTTATTCTAGTTTGCGCATAGCAATTGTTAGTTGTGTGCCCTACTCGGTTGCATTTACCACATCGCGGTGGGGGTCTCCTTTGTAATGGGTCCTCATTTTGGGACGATTGAGCGTATTCGTAACCTTGACTCTTTCCGTACTTTATTTCTGTCTGTTTCTCCTATTATCGCGTCCTGCAGGGTTTCATACCCTTTCGATTGAACGATCGTCGCTGCGCGGCCATACAATCCGTTTTCGAACACGACTAGGGCCTGCTGCTTGAGAGTTTCCCTTATTGCGCTTTTCGCGATTGTATTAGATTGCGATGCCACGGTTAATCTTATTAGTATCATTAACAGGTCTTCTACACGTTTTCCGAACGCCTGCGCGCTTTCTCCCGGTTTCTGTCGGCTTTTATGTAGTTCGACCTGTACCGAGGATATTGAACGTCTTTCTAAAAATACTGCCTCTAACGCCGCTTTTAACTCTTCGTACGTCTCAATTTGTTTGTATCGCAATTCCTGCTCCGCTTTTCCTTCGAGTTTGACGTTTTTTATGTACTCGAATAATGCTATTTTGTCGGCTTCTTTGGCCATCGAATACGCGTAATCGCACGATTTTAGGAATTCTACTAGTTTGTTGGTGGATCGCCCATCGAAAGTTTTTACGCACCTAATTAGTTCTTTAAATTCTAATCTTCCTGCCATGTCGTCGTCCCGCTCTTCTAACAGTGAAAAATCTAGCGATTCTATTGGATATTCCCGTCTGATTTCTATTCGGTCGCCGGTCGGTGACTGTAGTCCCGACGCGCCGTGGTCTGATTCGCTTAGCTCGCTATCGGTACAGAGATGTTTTACAGCTGTCGCGGATAGTTTCCTACGTTTATACTCGCTTTCTTCGGTGATAATTTCTACTTTTGTTTCAAAAAACGATTCGAATGATCGACTAAAATGATGTTTGTACGGTAGGAAATATGATTCTGCGGGTCTGTCCTGGTCGGACATGCGGTCGCTATTTTTACGTTTGTCTTGCGTGCTGAGCTAGGTGTGGATGTTACTCACAGTAGAGGTGTTCGCCACATTCTGCTGGGCTGCCGCCGTTGCTGTCACCTGTTCGCTGGGAGTTGACTGCCCTATATCTCGTTCTCCGCGCCGTCCGCAGATAAGCTCGGTGAACTGGCTCGTGCCGTAAGCTGAGCTGTCGATAAGGCTCGTCTCCTCCTTGTCGCTCGTCCAGTCGTCTACTTCCTCGTATGAACCTTGGCTGCCGCCTGGTGTTAGATTGCCTGGTCTGCTTCCTCCGTCTCGGTGTAGTTTACACCGTCCTTCACCTTGGCCTTTGCTTCTTCTGGCGATAACTGCCACGTATTTGCAAAAAAATTTTTTTGCAAAACGATCCCACTCGCTGCCACCAATGTGGTAATCTGCGCTTGTTAGCCGGCTACCGGTTATCTTTGGAAGCGGAAGGAAGGTGGTGTTTGAGGTATAGATCAGGTTCTTCTTGAGTATAAGTATGACTTTTATTAAATAACTGGTTATTGGTGAGGCACAAGTAACCCTCCTAACTCTTTAATCGCTCGAGATGATCTGATCTGTTCGTTTCCTTATTTCTGTGCGTTCCGCTCCTTAGCGTTCGGTGCTAAGAAGGGAGAATCGCTGAATTGCATCTTCGGCTCGGGACTCGCGATGTCCAGGCGCTTGGGTGATGCAATGCTTACACATTACTTTTGGGTCGCCTCTTCGGAAAGGCGGCCTTGAATATGATACTACTGTGTCGCTTAGGCGACTCGCGGGTACAACATCCCAGATCCGCGAGACCAGTTACGGGGAAACGAAACGACTACGAAATGATCCACCAAATTAGACGAAAAGGTACTGCCTGGTTCAGACACGGGAGCGAAACGAATGGACGAACTACTATAATGAACTCCTCGCTCCGCGTCACGTGACAGATCGGCACGTGCGCTTCTACCTAATTTATTCTAAATTAACGTAGGTGTTACATTTCTCAATTTTGAGTCGGTACGTTGCGTCGATGCCCTACATTATCGATAGATTTCGATGATCGATGCTGAGTAGCGCTAATCGGTAGCCAAGCAACGTAGTCTTCTTCGCTATGGTGTGATGGTGATGATTATCCCACGGCGGAGGCACGTAGAGCACGAGAGCGATGACAGTTCTGGGAGCTGAAGGTCTTTCTTAGCTGATAATTCTTCGCTTGATGATCGTAGCGGTCTTTCCTCTTCGTTCGATGGGTTTCCCTCGATGGTGGTGGGATAGCTCATTACGTATAAAAATTCGGGAGCAATTAATAAATATTCTTCATATCCGAATTCGACCTGAGAGTGTGCACTGACGGAAGCATTTCTTTCCTCTTCTTGTGACACAACGTCACACTGGGCGCGGTACAATGAGGAAGGTGTTGCGCGTGTGTATTGGTTGTTTTAAGATTTCGCCTATCAGTTCACAGCCCATGATGGGAGATCTGCTTCTGTATCGCGTCACGCCGCGCCGTCTCGGCCATTTGCAAATACGGGGGTGGATTACTGTGGTCCTTTTTACGTTAAAGAGGGAAAGCGACGGAACGCTAAAGTATCAAAGGCTTACGCAGCTATCTTCGTATGCACGTGTACGAAGGCTATCCATATCGAACTGGTACCAGACATGACCACGGAATTATTTCTAGGTAGTTTAAAGCGCTTTTATGTCAAGAAGGGGTAAACCCACTCATATCTATTCCGATAACGGTTCAAATTTCATCGGAGCTAATCGCGAGCTGCGAGAATTAACAGAAGTATTTGAAGTGACGTTCAAGCGAGAATAAACGATTATTTAGCTGTCGAGGGAATTAACTGGCACTTCATCCCACCAAGGGTCCCGCATTCTGGCGGCTCGTGGGAAGACGCCGTCAAATCGGCTAAGCACCACCTCAAACGCGTCGGCGGTGACGCGTCTCTTCGCTTCGAAGAATTATATACATTAATCGTCCAGATAGAAGCGGTGCTCAATGCTAGGCTTTTAATACATATTTCCTCAGATCCATTAGACTTTAATTTCCTTACCCCCTCCCATTTCCTTATCGGAGGCTCGATGCTGTCAACCATCGAACCAGACCTGACTGAGGTGCCCATAAATCGGCTGTCACGATGGCAGCATGTCGAGCAATGGAGGCAGCATTTTTAGCGAAGGTGGTCCAAGAAATACTTTCATCATCTGATCCAAAGGCATAAGGGGCCACGAGAAGTAAGCAGCCACTGCAGCCGGGTGACATGGTACTAGTACGAGAGGACAACCTACCACCTCTGCAATGGCTGTTGGGCAGAGTGGAGAAAACCATGCCAGGCGTGGACGGCGAAATCCGCGCAGTTACCGTTCGTACATCAAGAAGCGTCATTTCGAGGCCAACTGTGAAATTGTGCATTTTGCCTATTGAGCATTAAGTTTTAATCCGTAACTTTAGCTTTGCGATTTTTCTTTATATCCTATTTAATGCTAGTAGGGGAGACTGGTATAAAATGATCCCTCTAAGGAAAAAGTAAGAATTTTAGAAAAATGTATCTAGTTATATTGTTTCCATTAATATGCCCTGAAACTATGTTCTTTCATCTACAATTACTAAATTAAAACATTCGTGTCGTGCTATTATTCAATATTTCATTTGATTAATTGCGGAACAATACAAAAGGATAGTTTTACACACACACACTTGTTTAAAATGATCCCTCCTCATGGGGAAAAATGATCCCTATATGCTATATGCTATCTAATTCAAACAACTATATTATTTTATGATGTTTTATTATAAAAAATATGATTACACGTCAATGTTAATATTGCAAAAATCACAGATGAAAAGGTCAACGTCATCTTCATCCACACCGGCACACTGATCGTGACTCCAACTTTTACTCGTGGAGCATTGTATCCACCCTTCCCCGCTCTTATCATTAGAATATTTCGTAATACAATACATGCATTCAGTGTCGCCAATAGCATCGTTTGAATTAGAAATATTGTTACGTCTAGTGGCGTAATAAAGTTAAAACGGTCTTTTTTGGTCAGGCCTTTCGACCTTTACCTGGGATAGACCTGAGGAACGTTGACTAGCTATGGCAGGATGAGTAAAGAAATACAACAAGTTTAAATTTTAGTTTAAGACTATAAATTTTATTGACTACCCTTCTTAGTTCGCCGGTGCAGGCGAAGTCGCAGCAGGTAGGCAACTTGAAAGGTGTTGTAACGAGAGCGCCGGCGTCCGGATTGGCGCTTGCCGCTTCCCGATTACTTTCCTCAAAAGCGCTGAGTATGCGTAGCGTTAAGAAGGATAGTTTATAGTTAAATGTTTAAATTTCTAGATTTTGTTGGTTATTGTTTTATCGGTTAAGCAACAGGCAGCTTCTTGGAAGTAATAACGTGAGCGCCAGCGTCCAGATTGGCGCTTGTCGCCTTTCGCTATTTCCCGTAAGCACCACTACGCTTACCGTTAGAACGATAATCAACCAATTTTATTTAATTGAGGTTTATAATAAAAAGCAGGAGTAGCAGGTGGGAAGGAATAAAATATTTAGCTGTGCTTACCTTCCTTAAGTGATGGAGTAGAGTGTTGTAGTTGATAACAATTCACTTGTTTTATATTTTGAAATTTATTAATATTTAAGATCAACAATATTGCAGATGCCGAATGCCGACTACCAACTTAACTGATCGCAGGATGAAACTGAATCAAGAATGTATATAAAATTTTAAGTTCTGAATACTGAGTATCAGAACGCAGATGCCGACTACCGAACTTAACTGAGCGCAGGATGAAACTGAATCAAGAATGTGTCGTCGGGGTGCGTGCAGTTTGTTTTAAAGATTTAGTCAGTGGGTGGTTCGTTATCCTATTGGTTAGTTAGTTTTAGTTTCGGGGGTGGACAGTTTCTTATTGGTTTAGGAAAAGTTTAGATTTTTCCTATTCGTGGATTTAGGAAACAATGTTCCTTCTATGTGGAGTGAGTTGGGGGTGGAAGTGGGTGTCGGGTGAAGGAAAGATGCGTTTTCAAGTGGAAGCCGTAAATTTGGTATTTATGGGTTAGTTTTAGGACGACTGAGTGCCAGGGCATGTTTAGAAATCTGACTCCTAGTATACAGATATGCGACGATCTGGCGCACTCTGAAGGAGGTACTTGAAAAAAAGGAAAAATTTTCCAATGGGACCACTGGCAGACAGTCTGGTCTATTGTCTAATTGTTAGTCTTAGGTTTCGACGAGGAAAATGAGAAAAGTCACGTACGCAGGACGTAACAATATCTTGTCTCTTGATTTTCTTGTTTTTGTTTATTTTATTCATGTTTTTTTTCTGTTTTGACGGTCCATTTGGTTTAATTTTTTTATCTATTTTATTTTCTTCTCGCTGTTTACGTTAAAGTTCTATTTTGTCTTTGCGCTTCTTTTCTTCTTCCAATTCATTCTTATAGGGACTGCTCGTAAGAATTTTCGTCCCAGTCTGTGTTTTTCTGGAAGACCTTTTCCCAATAATTTTTGGCAGTGGCAGTAGATCACGCGGAGAAACCATAAAAGAGCATGAAGTTGATGCACCCTCATTAATGCGATTCCACGGAGGTGTTTTTGGTTCGCCTGTTAGAGCTTCAACTTCAGGAAATACAGCGTCCAGAACATCGCAGACTGTTTCTGTAATAGCTTCAGATTCTACACACACCAACTCAGACTCTTGATTGTTGAGGCATGTCACAGGTGCAATCGATTTTTCGTTTTCTCCAAGTTCTTCACCTTGATCGGTCGTTTCAGCGGCGATAAAATCCTCTTCGGAAAAAACGTCAGGATTATATGGGTGAATGCCGCATTTTTTTAAATCCATTAATGGCATTGCTTGGCACTGCAGTTTTAAGGTAAGCCTCATTAAAGATTCTGCTTATTTGATGGATAGTTACAACTCTACCTGGATTGTTAGTCATCCATTTCTCTAACGCTTGATTATGGTAAGTGCTTAGAGAGAACATAACACCAACATCTAGAGGCTGAAGTTTGTGGGTATAATGTGGAGGCAAGCATAATATTGTCACATGGTGATTGCGTGCTTTTTGTATGACCTCCAAGTTTTTTGTGTGGGACAAATGGCCGTCTAAGATTAGAAGAGCAGGATCATCCTCTGATGATTTCACGTGGTGTAGAAAATGATTAAACCATTCAGCGAATACCTCCAGCCTCATCCAACCTGAAGAATTGCACGCGTGTACAGCTCCAATTGGCGCACCTTTCATGAGTGCTAAATTCATGCGGACCCTTTTAAAAATCAGCATTGGTGGTACGAATATCCCAGATGCAGATATGCACATGACCGCCGTAGTTGTTTCGCCTCTTTCTGCCGATGTCACCCTGGCCACCTGCTTACGACCTGTCTTTGTAAATGTCTTCGAGTTTTTAGTAGGAACGGTACTGAGCCCGGTTTCATCTACATTGTAGATCCTATGTGCTAGAAAATGTTTACATTTTTGGATTTCATGGAGTATTCCGAAAAACTTATCAACAACTGGTTTATTGAAGGCCCTAGCTCGGGCTGCAGAGGTAGCTTCTGGAGCGCGAAGAGTGATGTCGGGGTTGCGTTTGCGAAAACCACGGAGCCATTCAAAACCAGACTTCCTTTTTTCAACGGAAAATGGGTGTTCAATTTTATTTTTTTCTGCCAATTGAAAGGCCAGGTCCATGACATCCTTGACTGTGAGACCATACATTCTGGTCTCCATTTCATGAAGATGTACTACCAGCTCTCTTTCCTGATCTGTTGTGAATGCCGGCCGTTTACTACCTAATATTTTCTGTGATCCCGTGGCCCTTTTATTGGTACCTTTGGCTCTTCTTTTTAAAGCCATAACAGGCACTCCATGTTTTTTTGCAGCAGTTTTATATGGTGTGCCTTCTTCTACATCCTTCAAAGCCGCTGCCATCGACTGTACAGACCAACTCTGACGGTTTGTCTTGCGTTTGTAGACACGTGGCATCTAGAACGGTAAAACGATCCGGGGATCATTTTATACACATCACGAGTAATCGTTTTACCCCAAATGTTATTTATGCTAATCGAATCAAAATATAACCTCCCACGAAACGATACAAAACAAAACAATATGAAATTGAACACCTAAACAACACCACAACTCTAATAAAATAAAACATATATATGAAAAACACACAAAGACAAATTATAGGAATGTGAAAACACACTTACCTTAGAAGAAAATAGCAAAATCGTATTTTTATTAAATATTTTTCTGTCGACGCGAGTGTGCGTTCCACCATTACTGCTTGTGCGATCTTCAGAACTTTTGGAAGTATTGCATATGTTATTACATAGATAGCGTTGGTAGATTCATAAAAATTGAGAGCGATCATTTTACTCTGGGGGATCATTTTATACTGGTCTCCCCTACATATTAATAATTACTATTACATATTACTTATTAATTCGTAGCTTTATAAGGAAGGCGTAAACAGAGCCCTTTTTCTGTATCGATAGTTTAGCTTAAGTATTTATTCCTAGTACAGTATTTTTAATTTTATTTCTTTAATTTTATTTCGACGTTCTCCATCGTTTTACCGAACACCGCGTTATTCATTAGTTTGAATAAATTTTTTTGAAAATCGTTAGTCGCGCGAGTACGAAATTGAGTGTTTAAGTCGATGTACTTGCGCAACCAGCACGACTGCTGGAATTCTAAAATACGATGTATCTTCGTCAACTTTAAGCCGTGTCTCAAGCACTGTTGCAGATAACGATAGTGTATCACGTATCGTTCCTTAGGGTTTACCGTAACGAGTAATTTTTGACCGCGTTTACCCGGTGGCGTATCTTGAAGGGGGCAAAACGGAAGATCGACGTGCGAATCGTGAAGCTTGCGCGGATATTCCAAATCAACCTCTAAGATATATCCTACGGGTCCGTCCTCCGAAACCGAATTTACATCGAACTCGAGCAAAGATCGCCCCTCGATCCATTGGAATGCCCCGTGCGGAAGAGGCTGCGACATCGCCCAGCCGTATAAATTGTTTACGTCGAAGTACATGACGTACGTGGAAGGTTTCGACGGATCGTACGTTGCCATGTATTTGTTGTTTGCGTGCGAGTACCTGTGAGAACACTGACTCAGCCCGCCGCGTATCCCTCGCTCGACGAACATATACATATCTATATCCGTCAACAGAGTGAGTGTAATTTTTGTATATTTCAGCATTACGTCCCACGCGAAGCCCGGAAGAGTAAAGTAATGAGCCGGATCTAACTTGTAACTTTCGATGCAATCGTTTCGGAAATTTTCAAAAATATCGGCTAGTAGCATCACGTCAATTTTCAAGTACAAGTCGCTGTACTGTCCCAACGTTTCGGTGTGGAAGCGCGTCCAAACGTTAACGGCGTGCGCGTAATCGATATCAGATATGTCGCTATCGTTCAATCTGTTGTAAAATGCGTCGCGATCTGGTAAACGCGTCTCGCTTAATTTTTAACCGACTTCGAAAAGGAAGAGGTTACTCTATTCGACAGTGGGCGATCTTGCTTTTTTTTTTTTGTTTGTCCGGCCATAACTCCGCAACCGGTTGACCAATCGAAATGAAACCACTTCCAGTTGCTAGGTTTGGGTCTCCCATTGGTCCCATTTAAAAAATTTTTCCGAAATGTTTATTATTAACAAAGTTATTGCAACATTAGTGCTTTATTCAGATTTATCGCAATATCTTTTTTCAATGGGATTGATTTATTGTAATGAAAGAAACTATTACTATCTTATAGAAATAATTAGCAGATATTAATTATATAAACAATTTATTAATTGTTGCAAAATAATTTGTTTATTCCTCTATATCTCCTCAACGACTTCACTTATCGGAACCAAACCTTTTCGATCCTTTCGCAATTATTCCTTACTTACTAGCATTATGCGACACATTTTCAATTGTTGCTATATTTAAATTGTTATTGCAAATTCATTTGTTTATGCCTCTATATCTCCTCAACGACTTCACCTATCGGAACCAAACCTTTTCGATCCTCTCGCAAATATTACCCACTCTCTAACATTATGCGACACATCTTCAATTGTTGTTATGTTTAAATTGTTATTGCAAAATCATTTGTTTATTCCTCTATATCTCCTCAACGACTTCACATATCGGAACCAAACCTTTTCGATCCTTTTGCAAATATTACCTACATAACTTTATTTCCACATCTTGATCGATTATACACTAACAAGTATGAAATAAAAAAATTTTTAACAAAAAAAATAGAAACCGACTTCGAAAAAAGCGCTAAAAAGAGTGAAATAATTTTTTATGTATACCGACAATATTCGATTTCATCATTATCATACTCAAAATATTGCAACTTTTTCGGAGGCGACAGAAAATTAATTAACAGTACATTAATAGCCAGAAATTCACGGACATTGATGGATATTTATGTATTAGACACTTACTCCTTTGTTCGTGAAAATGACCGTGTTGGAATATTTTGTGTCGCCGCCGAAAAAGTTGCAATATTCTGAGTATGATAATGATGAAATCGAATATTGTCGGTATACATAAAAAATTATTTCACTCTTTTTAGCGTTTTTTTCGAAGTCGGTTTCTATTTTTTTTGTTAAAAATTTTTTTATTCGTAAAACGTTACGTAGTCGTATGGAAAAATGCCCTTCCTGGTAAGAAGATCGAAGTCGTCGTTGCTGAGCGAATGAAATTGCGTTCTTAAATTTTTTAATTTATCTTTCTCGAGATAAGAAGCTAATTTGTCGAGACTAGAGCTGAGAAATTTAAACGAATCTATGAATCTAAATTTGATGTATTGCATAGCCTCGCTCTTCTTATCCATCTTACGAACGTTTTCTCCACCCGTTTCTTCTACTTTTCTACGCGTTTCGTCCATGTGCTTCGTGAAAGAGATGTACTTTTCTTTGGTTATTGGTAGTAGGTCTACTTTACTTTTGAACGCGGTGGCGAGTTTCTTTATGACAAAGTGCGCGTCGTAACCTGACAAATTGTGAAACACCACCGGTACCGTGAACGGTATCTTGTAATTCAAATTACAACTCGAGTGCGCCGGACCTCTATATGCACTCGAAAGATGACAATGATCGCGTACTTTGGTCTCGTCGAGAAAAGGGTTCTCGCAAATGTGACAAGTGGTGGACCTATGAAATTCCCTTTCCTCTTCCGCGGTGAGTCGCGTCATCGGAATAACTTTTCGAAAAATTGAATCGAGTCGATGTCCTAGCTCGCGCATCTCTTTCACGAACCACTCGATGCAGTCGGATTCGTCGCGATACGATCGATATTTACACAATGACGCGTCGTACGAGCAATGTAAGTAATATCCTACACTGTACGCGCGGTGATGCTGATAGGGTTGCGTGCGTCGTTGATCTTCACCCGTATTAACGTTCGCGAGCAAGCACTCGAAATCCGCGTAAATTATGAAGGGAATGCGTTCCTTGCGCGAAAAATTTTCAAAGCGTAAGTAGTTGTCATCGTTCGTGGGAAGCGTTATCGCGCAATCGTTGATTCGTTGGCAATCGACGGTGTGGGCCTTCAATTTTTCCTCCGATATGAAGTAATGGAGACATCTAAAAAAAAATTTCAATCATTAAATCCTATCGTGATAGTTACTTTTATACGGAGAATAAAAGATAGATCTCTAACTTACCGATCGTAAATATATTTTCTATGCTCTCTACCGTTAATCTGTCTGGAGACCAATCTTGAGAGATTCCTTATGCACACGAAATGATTCCGAGTCGATGTTTCAAGGAGAAGCAGGTTCGCGTGTCTTTCTCGTTTTCTCGAAGTCAGATGTAGCGGCTCGCAGAGACTCTTGCTCCAACCGTATACGTTAACGGAAACGTCGTTGCGACGCTCAAATTTCACAATTTGCTTCAGCGTCATGGGCAGTTGAAAGCCGTCGGTGTTAAGTACGTCGTAGTAATGCGGATAAGAAGATTCTCTGTCCACGTGATGTCTAGCCGGATATAGGCTCGCTACAACCGAACGGAAGAAGCAAGCGTTGTCGTCGACGCCGCACAGTGGGACGGAACGACCCGACGGCGATCAAAAATCGATTTTTATAGTATTTCAAATTCGAAAAAAAAAGATATCACACGAAAGCTAATTAAACATACTATAATGTGGTAAACTCCATTTATTAGCATTTACTTTCATTTTTGTGTGATCAATGCTTAAAGTCAACTGAAAATCTCAAATGTCGCCAAGAGCTCTTACAGTTTCATAACTTCAATTCATGTTTCTGAGAAATTTTACCTGAAAAGATGTAGTTTAAAGGAATTGAATATTGTAGAAAATGGATTTCCGCTTCTATTAATACCATGAATTAGGACATAATGATAATAATTTCTTAAATAATAGCGTTTAAACCGAAGAAGTTACGTCTTAACAAAAACTTTAACTTTAGCTAAGGTTTTAAAAAAATGCCATCACTTGCCAGGTATGTAAGTACTACCATTTGAAAGAATGAACTTTCGTCTTTCAGAATCCATAAAAATTGGCTGCTACCGTTTGCTACCTTGCAAGAAAATGGACATTGAAATGAACTCTCGCCATGCGATGCCTCGCATCCATTCGTATTCTTCCATGCTTCTTGTACTTTAGATATTTTAATCAATTTTGGAGAAGATAATTATTGCGTTATAGCCTTTGTGTTCTACAAAATTCAATGGTATTAGAGTACTGAGTACTCATATATTTACTTATACAGTAGAAAGTGTTTAATACATTTTCTTTATTTGATAATCCTGATTATATAAATTGCAATTTTATACACATTATTAACCCTTTGCACTCGAATGTCTCCTCTAAATGGTCATAGTTCCGACATTACACAATATCATTTTAAATTATATATTGCTCACTACGTGGCGAGACAAAATGCATTCAAGTTACTGATAGTAACATTTAAAAATTATGTACGAGTATAAAAAAGAATAAGAGTCGAATACCTCTTGACATTGAATTATCATCGAAACCAGTCTTGTCGAGTCACACTCGACATCGAATCCAAAGGGTTAATTAATTCTAATTTTTTATTGATTATTAGTATGGAAATATAATGAATTGAAAGGGATACATAAATATTTGATAAATAATGGTGATTAATTTGGGTCCCGAGGTAGTGTGAGATTCTTACTCACCTAAACTCTCCATGTTCGGTCTCGGTTTTCGCAAGCGAAACCGCTCCCTGGGACTTTCTTCTAGAACTCGCCATTAGGCAAACATCACCAGAGCGAGAGAGTGAAAGATATAGAGAACGAGCACAGAAAGTTAAATATAATTTTTTCAAGGTCAATTAATTTATATTTACATCTAATAAAGCAGTCATTTCTGCGGGGTATATTTTATTTATATCGCTGTTTTTTCTAATTTTTCTAAATGATGATATGTACTGATCCGATGAAATCAAAAGCATAGATAAAAGATCTTTGTTATGCTCTTTACGGGAGCTTTTTCGCGTATTATGATATCTATAAAATTTGTAGTCTTTATTTTTAGTTTCCTGAGCTTCTTCAGATAATGCGCCAATTGGTACTAGATGGTTTCTAATAATGTTTTCCCCATGTTTCAAAATTTTGTGTACTGTAGGCGTCAATTTCCGCCAAGAATATTTCTCCATTAACAAGGCTTCTGTTCTTTCAGCATATCTGCCAAATTCGTTCGCATTAATTGGGAGATCGCACGAAAGAACGTTTAAGATTGTCCTGAATTTTTTTATTAATTCTACATCTATTTTTGTTATTTCTCCAGTTATGTCCGGATATTCAAAAAATTTTCTGGCGGTGTTACCATCGTTACTGGATCCAAATCCTTATTTTGGAGTATCGATAATAAGTCCAAGCTGCTCTCTAAATTCCTTTTGTATTCGCAGCTTTTCATCTTGTCTTTTCTTCTTGTTTTTTTCATTATGTCTGACTCCTTCATCTTTAAAACTTAAGTCGTAACTTAAGTGCAACAAAAATTCCATGCATCGTATTCTGGCATGTAATGGTGAAAGACCATATTCGTAATTTTCCTGTACATCTTCTCCTATATTATTTCCGAAATCTTTTGGATTTTTATGGCAAATTATGCACGTGGAACTTGACCTGGCGTTTGACAGACACTGCGTCACTTTTCCATCCAACATTGTCAAGAGTAGATTATGGGTCACTAATATTTCCTTTCCATGTATTGTACATTTTGTTTTGGCTAAGGAATTAATTTGCTCTTTTATAGACGCGACTTCAGTTTGGATCAGATTTTTGGTTTCTTTTGCGAATTGAAATTTAATGGGCCTGCAAAAGTGCGCTGATGATGGTCGTCGATTTTTCGATTTCGGGTAAGCAGTTTGTTTTTGTTTCAACAATTTTCTTGTAACTCGGTAAAGCGTCATGGCCCCTTTTCTTTAATTCCGTTCGAAGCGTAATATATTTATCTTTTGAAAGTCCTAAGTCTAAGAATAGGGATAAGGATTCTTCCGGTGTAAACTTTTGTGGCTTCGATCGATCATTTGGAGTTTCCATATTGTTTTTAATTTGTTCTAAAAACTGTAATGTATCCAGCCATATTTGCTTTTGTTTATTACTTAGTTACTTAGCATAGAAACAGAAATTATTACTAATTCCTAACTTCATTCCAGTGCATTCTTCATTGCATTTGTTAGCTGTGATCGATCGTGATAATATAGTGTGTGCATTCTACTTTGTATTCTTCTTGTATTTTGCGACTCCTTGACTTGTTTAAGTAAAATAACGAATACATTAACATGCAGATCTCGTATCGTGAATTATACAAAATAATACGTGAAAACAATTTAAAGAAATATGACGAGCTGCTAAGTTATATTTCAAATAATTATAGTGTTCAGATTGTTAACGAAATGGCTATACGACAATGGCGTTACAAATCTGAAAAGCAATTTCAGAAAACATCAATTGTAGAAATAGTGGATAAAAGCAGTCCACAGTTTTTAGAACAAATTAAAAACAATATGGAAACTCCAAATGATCGATCGAAGCCACAAAAGTTTACACCGGAAGAAGCCTTATCCCTATTCTTAGACTTAGGACTTTCAAAAGATAAATATATTACGCTTCGAACGGAATTAAAGAAAAGGGGCCATGACGCTTTACCGAGTTACAAGAAAATTGTTGAAACAAAAACAAACTGCTTACCCGAAATCGAAGAGATCACTGACGTTTCCGCTACAATTTCGTTACTAAAGTTGCTCGATTGTACAACGAAAAGGATTTTACAATCGAAAACAGAAGAAGAAATCGAGTCATTAAATGACTCTAATTTAGTTTTAATAAGCAAATGGGGATGCGATGGTTCCTCGGGACAAAGTGAATACAAACAAAAGATTTGCAATAACGAGAATAGCGCGACAGATAGTAATTTATTTATAATTTCACTAGTTCCTCTTCGCCTCAAATATAGTGCCACGGACAATTTTCTATGGAAAAATCCACGACCATCATCAGCGCACTTTTGCAGGCCCATTAAATTTCAATTCGCAAAAGAAACCAAAAATCTGATCCAAACTGAAGTCGCGTCTATAAAAGAGCAAATTAATTCCTTAGCCAAAACAAAATGTACAATACATGGAAAGGAAATATTAGTGACCCATAATCTACTCTTGACAATGTTGGATGGAAAAGTGACGCAGTGTCTGTCAAACGCCAGGTCAAGTTCCACGTGCATAATTTGCCATAAAAATCCAAAAGATTTCGGAAATAATATAGGAGAAGATGTACAGGAAAATTACGAATATGGTCTTTCACCATTACATGCCAGAATACGATGCATGGAATTTTTGTTGCACTTAAGTTACGACTTCAGTTTTAAAGATGAAGGAGTCAGACATATTGAAAAAAACAAGAAGAAAAGACAAGATGAAAAGCTGCGAATACAAAAGGAATTTAGAGAGCAGCTTGGACTTATTATCGATACTCCAAAATAAGGATTTGGATCCAGTAACGATGGTAACACCGCCAGAAAATTTTTTGAATATCCGGACATAACTGGAGAAATAACAAAAATAGATGTAGAATTAATAAAAAAATTCAGGACAATCTTAAACGTTCTTTCGTGCGATCTCCCAATTAATGCGAACGAATTTGGCAGATATGCTGAAAGAACAGAAGCCTTGTTAATGGAGAAATATTTTTGGCGGAAATTGACGCCTACAGTACACAAAATTTTGAAACATGGGGAAAACATTATTAGAAACCATCTAGTACCAATTGGCGCATTATCTGAAGAAGCTCAGGAAACTAAAAATAAAGACTACAAATTTTATAGATATCATAATACGCGAAAAAGCTCCCGTAAAGAGCATAACAAAGATCTTTTATGCAATCCATGCTTGGAAAGTTCACTTTTTGAGCGCTGGATAGTGTGCGCAAAGTGACCAATATCCGATGGATATACTGTAATGTGCTATTATCTCACAGGGTAGAACTTTCCCGCACAGTTTGGCACTTTCCCGCTCGCTACGTCATCACTTTCCCGCACAGTTCAATCAAGGCAATATTATTTCACGATATATACTTTAATTTACGACACGTACAAATATAAAAAATTTTGGCGCTGGCGAGACTCGAACTCGGGCCGCCAGCGCATTAGTCTTACATCTAGACCACTGGGCTACCGACGCTTCTTGGGAACCACTACAAACTGACCAGTTCTTAAGAAACTATCTTAAACTAAGGTCTATAACTATGTTTAGGCCTTAGTTTATGGCCTATATAAGTATGTTTCTCCAAAAATTGAACATTCCAAACATGGATTGCATAAAATCTTGTATGCAACACGTGGGAAAAGTGGCAAATCTGGTATAGGTCAAATTTCCAAAACTCGCCTCTGCTTGTGCTGTGTTCCAGGGGAACTCGTGTGATTAGCTAAATTCCCACTCGTTCCCCTGTTCCACAGCACGCACTATCGGCTCGTTTCGGAAATTTAACCTATACCATAATTTTCCACTTTTCCCACTTGTAGCATAAATAGCTATTATCTATGCTTTTGATTTCATCGGATCCGTACATATCATCATTTAGAAAAATTAGAAAAAAGAGCGATATAAATAAAATATACCCCGCAGAAATGACTGCTTTATTAGATGTAAATATAAATTAATTGACCTTGAAAAAATTATATTTAACTTTCTGTGCTCGTTCTCTATTTCTTTCACTCTCTCGCTCTGGTGATGTTTGCCTAATGGCGAGTTCTAGAAGAAAGTCCCAGGGAGCGGTTTCGCTTGCGAAAACCGAGACCGAACATGGAGAGTTTAGGTGAGTAAGAATCTCACACTACCTCGGGATCCAACAATTCTGGTTGACCCGGGGTGCCTTTTGAAGGTTTCTCTCCATGTAAAAAAAAAAAAAAAAAAAAAAAAAATTTACTTTCCGCACACAATTAATCACCATTATTTATCAAATATTTATGTATTCCTTTCAATTCATTATATTTCCATACGAATAATCAATAAAAAATTAGAATTAATTAACCCTTTGGATTCGATGTCGAGTGTGACTCGACAAGACTGGTTTCGATGATAATTCAATGTCAAGAGGTATTCGACTCTTATTCTTTTTTATACTCGTACATAATTTTTAAATGTTACTATCAGTAACTTGAATGCATTTTGTCTCGCCACGTAGTGAGCAATATATAATTTAAAATGATATTGTGTAATGTCGGAACTATGACCATTTAGAGGAGACATCCGAGTGCAAAGGGTTAATAATGTGTATAAAATTGCAATTTATATAATCAAGATTATTAAATAAAAAAAACTTATTAAATACTTTCTAATTTATAAGCGAATATCTTGGTACTCAGTTCTTCAGTACCATTGAAATTTTCAGAGCTCAAAGACTATAATGTAATAAATAACTCCTCCAAAAATCATTAAAATATATCAAGCAGAAGCAAAGTTACAGAATTTTGATCGCCGTCGGGTCGTTTCGTCCCACTGTGCGTCGCCTAAAGTAAGGTGTATCTCTTTATTTCCATTACCTCATCATACCATTAGTCATAAGCAGTAGATTAGGAGTGTGTGTAAGAGCGTCTGTGTGAGCAAGCGTCTGAGTGTAGGAGCCAGCGTCTGTGTGTGAAAGAAAGCATAGGTGCGTGCGACCAAGTCGAAGAGTATATGTGAGAGCGTCTGTGTGTGCAAACGAGGATCTGAGTACCGTCGAGCGAACGTAGGTGTGTGCGAACGTGTGTAGGCGTGTGACTGCGTGTGTGAGTCAGGCGAGATCGGCGAAGACGTAGACACTTAGAAAAAACATAAACACGGCGCGATCAGCTGCTCGGGAGCTACGAGCGAGCGCCGAAGACTACAAGGCTTTAAATAAACGCAAATTAATCGAATTTTCGCGTACATTATTTATTAATTTTCCCACTTTCCTCTGCCAGTCCCAAAAGGACTGAACCGTTCGGTGAAGTAACGTAAGCGTTAAAGAGGTAGGGAAGGCGAAACGTTACAATATATGTAAATTCAATGTGGCTTAATGCAACAGATCGTTGCTGCGTAAAACTACACCCTAAAGCATGCGGGTGGTATATGGATGGCCATTTAAAGCCAATAGGGTTCCTCGGGGACCCAATACCCTTACAAGTTGAAGAAATTTTACAGATAACTGAAAAAGATAATAATGCTGAAAATCCATCAGAATTTAATTTTAATTTCGAAACTTCTAATGAATCAGATTATGAATAATATATTAGATTAGAACGCTTTTTATGTAAAATTGTACAATAATAGCTATTTATGCTACAAGTGGGAAAAGTGGCAAATTATGGTATAGGTTAAATTTCCGAAACGAGCCGATAGTGCGTGCTGTGGAACAGGGGGACGAGTGGGAATTTAGCTAATCACACGAGTTCCCCTGGAACACAGCACAAGCAGAGGCGAGTTTTGGAAATTTGACCTATACCAGATTTGCCACTTTTCCCACGTGTTGCATACAAGATTTTATGCAATCCATGTTTGGAATGTTCAATTTTTGGAGAAACATACTTATATAGGCCATAAACTAAGGCCTAAACATAGTTATAGGCCTTAGTTTAAGATAGTTTCTTAAGAACTGGTTAGTTTGTAGTGGTTCCCAAGAAGCGTCGGTAGCCCAGTGGTCTAGATGTAAGACTAATGCGCTGGCGGCCCGAGTTCGAGTCTCGCCAGCGCCAAAATTTTTTATATTTGTATGTGTCGTAAATTAAAGTATATATCGTGAAATAATATTGCCTTGATTGAACTGTGCGGGAAAGTGATGACGTAGCGTGCGGGAAAGTGCCAAACTGTGCGGGAAAGTTCTACCCTGTGAGATAATAGCACATTACAGTATACCCATCGGATATTGGTCACTTTGCGCACACTATCCAGCGTTCAAAAAGTGAACTTTCCAAGCATGGATTGCATAAAATATATTTTTTCTATTCCAACAAATGTTCTAATCAGTTTTTAAAATGTTGATTTATTTATTTTTTAATTTATTGACCCTCTTTTGTAAATAGAACACGTAAAATTTAAAAGGTAAGTGTATATTACTTATATATTATTATTATATTGTATATTTATATAGTTGAAATTATTGAATGTTACAAGACGCGAAGCATTGAATGGCCGCTTCTATAGTAGGCCAAGCAACAGAGCTGAAAAAGAGGCATTTCGTGACAAAATTCATACCTGGATGAAACCGGTGTCAGTCGACGCGGAATGATCCGTAGATATATACTGCCATGTTTTGGACAAAAAATTTTCATTATTTACAGAGTTGTTAGAAATTTATAGAAACGAGTGCTCGTATTTGAGTTTCAAGCACGATTGCGCGAGAAAACTGAAAACTTTTATTCCACACGGCAATTACAATGACGACACTCGTCAATACAAACAATCACACCGGCGCGCGTTTCGGGTCTGAGCACGGGTCGTCGATCTACGCCGATCGTTTCCCCCTCTCGACCCCGACCAATCCTTCTTCACAAGTCGCCACCTTGTAACGACCGTTGTCTCTTATAGAGTTATAAACAAAAAACATGAAAAATTCATGTTTTTTTTCGTTTTTCGCTTATAAAATGGAAACTAATGAAGCAATCATAATACTCATAAAAGACGAAATATGGAGAATGAAAATGCGAACAAAGTAAGTGCTGGAACGACTCGATCGGATCGTTATTAACGGAAAAATCGCGGAAAAACCGAAAAAATCAGCATTTTTTTTTAAAAATTCGTAACTCCGCCATTTTTCAATATGTAGCGCTGACTCTTTGCGAGATAGTAGGTATTGAGAAGTACTTTATGTATGCATAATGCAGACCATGTGGGATAAATAGTTTTTGCATAATTGTAAATTGAAATTTTTTGTACACTATCTTTCGGCAAGCCTCTTTGCTCTACCGATCGGTCGATTTTAATTTTTGAAACGGATTATGAAACTAGAAGTATTGTACTGTATGGCCGCAATCTCACTTTTTCGTTAAAATGCTGCGAAATAGGTGAAATATACCCGCAAACAGGACCTAAAACGGCCGAGCGCGTTCAAGACGGCGAGCAGTGGGGGTAGAGCGGCAGACTCCCCAAGGCCAAAAGTTCCGGGACACCTAAATAACTTTTGAACGGCTTTAGATATAAGATTGAAATTTATAGGGATGCAATGGGTCAAATCAATCTACTATTTGAGACAGGCTTTATTTTTTTATGTTAATTTCCTTTATCGTTTTCTACGATCGAGAGATTATTTAATTTAAGTGTTAAATAGAATTCGACGATTACACGTATCTCGACGACAGACGGACAAGATACGTAAATCGACGATAATAATTTATTAAGAAAGCCTACACCTGGCGCGGCCTGGGTCAAGGGCTGCCAGGGCTCATAAGGAATATTATTTAATTTAATGAAATATTAATGATTTTATTTGTTGAGCGCCAGTCGATTTTTATTCGATAAACCGACAAACGAGCATAAGACTATCACAGGGTGGGATAGTTGGAGGACCCGAAATATATAGGTTATGTTAGGAAGGTTATGAAAGAAATAGAATATGATAATTAATTATCAGGTAAGTTATAAATTTAATGACTTACGTATGTGAAGGTTTTGCTTCTCAATGGTATTATAAATTTGACGATAGAATTCGAATAATCGGAAATCGACTCTGTATAATTATACACTTCAGTATGATATTTTATGAATTACAACTTGACGTTTCGACAATAGTTATACAATAGTTATATAATAGTTATTTAATAGTTACAGTATCTAATACCAAGTATAAAGTACAATATTTAAATATATGCAGAAGGCATGCTAAAGGTCTAGACGACGCGATAGACAAGAGCAGAGTGACGAGAGCTTCGTCTACGCATTTTTGGCTGGAGTGGGGAGAATTCGATCAGTGATCGATGCGTAGTCCTTTCGTCTCGCTATTGGTCCTTATTGCTTGTCGTAGTTGTCGCTTTACACATCCTAGCGAGGGAAATTTGAATGCGATGACGGTCTTCTTTCTCGCTTCTATGGTCGCTCGCTAGTTGTCGATTTACGGTTGTACCTAATAATTGGCGTTTTATATAGGAAAACGTATGATTTCCGAACAGTCGAATTCTTTGACGACGTTGAGGAGATATACTTCTGATTTTCCTGTTACACTCTCCCCCCTCAAACCTCAACGTCGGAGAAGAATATTTTCAGCGTATCTGGAAAACCATAGATTAGTTAATATGTTCAAGTACAAAAAATATTTTACGTTACGTTCATAAAATTTACAGTCTTACCTGAAGTACTTTAACGAATAACACGCAATGACGATTACTGAAAAATCTCAAGTAGATTCATTATTCTATTTCCTTCGTATTTTGACAATTGTTGGAATAATTACCACAAAGGTGAGTAATCGTCGAAAAAAACACATAACAATAAACACATGTAACAACGAACAAAACGAATAGTCAAATCAGGGTTGTCACATTAGGTATCTTTGGTCACAAGGTGAGTAAGAACGGTTAAAGATGTAAGGATGCATTGTCAATTTTCAAGGTGTTTGTTGCATCCTCTTCGTGCTCTTCATATATTTTAACGAAGGTACGGTGCTTACTTCTTGTTCGTCAATGAGTTCTGGCCGTTCTCTCACTATTTTATCGAGAGTTTTATTCGCTGAGGGTGAATTCAAGCAGCGCACTGCATCTCGTCGTTGTTCTTGAGATTGTCGCTCGGCATTTTTAGTTGCAAGGTAGGCGACGAATTCGGCGGAGGCAAATGCGTTTTTCTCTCGTAGAAACAGACAAATTCGGTCTGCAATTCTTGTTAAAAGGGCTTTAACACGTTTTTGGATGATGTCTTTTAATATTTCTTCAGACACAATCCGGCAATTGACGGAATGGAGAGGCTTTGATTGCTCTGTCAAAGTGACAAAACCTGGTTCTCTCGGTCCTCGTAAAATGTAGAACGTAGGTTTTTTAGTCGAAGGTGCTGGATGAACTGCAACCAACGGAGTAGCGATAACTTTTGGATCGTTGCTGGTCCTTATCGGCCTTCTACGTTTTGTCGGCAATTGCTGTGCATGGTGGAAATTACCCAAATGAATGCGTTTTAGTTGTTTATGGTGGACATCGTCCTTGATGACTTTGACGACTTCCGGAGTCTCGATTTTCGGGATTACTCCGAACTCCTTTTGGGTGATGGTACTCTCCTTGACCTTGAGAGTCTTACAAGGTGGTCCTTGCGGAGTCGAGTCTTCATCGTCGAAGGTGGTGCACGGCGATTTTTCTGCGTTCGTTGATCTCCGTTTTTTCAAGGCTTCCAGTTTTGTATTCACCCTCGCCAATTGCTTTTCGATGGCGAGCTTTCGTCTTTGTAGGTAGTCGATGTCGTCCGCTCGAATTTTTGGTGAGACGGTAGATTTTCTAGTTGACATCGTGGATACGAGGAGAGACAAAGGATGACAAGGTGAAATCTATTAGGGAATGGTAGGTTTTCTTGACTATGACGATGAATTTTTAAATCGGTCAGAAAGTTATTACCGATAATTATATTAATTTTATCTACTAATTCCAAAGTCATAGGTCCCAAATTTTATATGTCAATTTAACGTTATACCCTTCTATTATATTACTAAGATTTCATAAGGGTAATAGATTTTCATCCCTTCTTTTACCTCGATTCGCTTTATTTTGTCTTTTTATTTTAACTTGGCAAGATGTTCGTCGGAGTATTGCTATTCGGTCTTATGTCGACGTTCTATCTTATCTTTATTCGTTTTCGCGGTGGAGTTATTGTCCTCGATTATGCCCTTTGATCCGGTAACGAGAGGAGAAGTTACTGAGGGCCTTTTCTGTTTCCCTGACGTTCGGGGCAATTTTTATTTGTATGTCCCCGTGTTTTGCAAAGGCAGCATACATCTTGACTCTCAGCGGAACATATTCGTGTTAAATGCCCCCATTCGCCACAATTATAGCAAAATATCTTACTCCAGTCGCGAGGCGGATTAGATTGAAATTTTCCTGAATTTCCCCCTAATGTCGCAGGATTTTCCCTTTTGGTCTTCTCGGCATAGTTAGACAAGTTATTTTCGAGTCGTTGGCGTACTAATGGTTTCGAATTTGGTTTAGATGTTTTGTCGTTTTTATTGGACCGGTGATCGTTTTGTCGAGAGTACTTCAAATTGGCGGGGTCATCGTAGTAGTCTATACTATTACCGTACGATATTTCCGAATCGTTTTCGTTTGACGCATTTCCTTGCAAACGATGCATATCCGCCCTATCTCTTTTAGCTCGCGTGTCTCTTTGATTCTCGATTGATTGACTACAAATGTAACTTCTTTCATTTACATAATGTAAGAAGTCCTCATAATTATATATAGGCAGATTTAAAATTTCGAGAGTCAAACGCGGATTAAATTTTACTAGGATTTGTTTTAATTGATCCCGGAATGACGGTGGACGTCTCATTTTTTCGAATATAAAACGTGCTCTACAAGAAAATAGTGCGAGGCTTTCGCCCTTTTCTACTTTTAAATCGCGGATATCGCCAAAAAGATCACCATCGGTCTTCTTTACTCCCCATTGATATTGGAAAGCTTTAATAAATTCTTTCCAGGTACGCCAATTTCTTTTATTAATTAAGTACCAATTTCTATACGCGCCTTCAAAAATGTTGGACAAGCACGGGACAAATAAATCGTTGTTTATGCCGCTAGTGCTGAGAAGATCTTCTAAAATTAATAGGAATTGATCGGGATCCTTTTCTGTACGCGGGAAGTTAATTTTCCAGCCACTAACTATTCGGCCTATTTTAATAGATAAATTAGAATCCGTGGTACTTGCACTATTTGGCGAAATACTACTTCTTCTACCGTGTATAGTCGAGAATGACGCGGGTTGTCTATTCCGGTTGTTCGAATAATTCCTATACGATCGATTCGATTCATCGCTTTCGCTGGATTCGCTAGTTCGCCGGTAAAACGCGCCCCTTATTGTCAACTCTCTGTGTCGATTAAAATTTCGCGGAGGCGGAAGGTCGTCAATATAATCTGAATCAAGAGGATCTGCTCGATCTTCTCTTCGGCTTTGTCTACGCGGCAGAGGGTTATTACGATCTTCCTCAATAAATTTATCTAGCCAGGTAATTCGACGATATTCGTCGAGTGACACATATTTATTTTCGAATACCTTTTCTCCGTTAAGTAGAGTGTAAACTACTTTAATTTTTAATGACTCGTTGGGGTTGTTCGGTTCAGTATTTGATTGCCTCGAATTCGGTAATGTCAAATTCGAATTTATTATATCCTGATTTTCCCTATTTTGAAGATTTGAACTATCGAAGTGAACTCGTCGAAATTCTCTCTCGGCCGATCCTTCGTTTCTTCCCGGGATTACAGGATCGTTCACAATATCAAGAACTGCATTCGATAGACGGTTTTCGCTAATACGCGTTTGATTCCCCCTACCGACAAGGTTACTTTCAGTTTGAACTACAGACGGTTCTCCCTGAGACGCGTTAATTAATCGCGGATTGTTAGTGAGATTACTTGGACGGTTTTCGCTCGTTCGCGCTTGATTCCTCCTACCGACAAGGTTAATATTATTAAGATTTCCAGGACGGTTTTCGCGGTTAACCGACGATTTACCGTCATGGTTATCTTCAGTTCGAACGACAGACGGTTCTCCCTGAAATTTAACAGAATTTTGGACAGAAGTAAAGGTACCCCCACGCTCATTACCTTGACGCGGAATTCTAGGTTCCCTTTCTTCGTCAATGCTATCTGCGTCAGTCGAAGAATTAGTAATTTCGGCTGACTGTGTATTATCCGTCGCGTCTCCCCCCTCGGGCCTATAGTCACGCGACGAATTGTTTTCGTAAATTTTAAAATTACGTTGTCGACTCTGCTCTAATCTATCCTGCGTTATTTCATCTATTTTCAAGTGTATTTCTTTAATTGAATTTCTAAACTCAGCGCACAAACTCGCTAGTTGACTGCTTATGTCTTGTGTGCTAGCTACGTTATCGGCAATAGGAGTGTTCCTTCCCCCTGCCCCGTCGCTTTGTATCGAAGTCCCTACCCGATCAGACGCGGGAGGAGGCTCGACATTATTATTCGATATTTCGCCTAAACCGGAATTTTGAATACCTAACGGATCTATTGTCGTTCGTATATTCCCCGGGTTGTTATCGGCTTGTGCTTGCATAATATTTGCGACAGATTCGTTACCCGACGTTTCCTCGTTTACCGAAGAAGAATGTAAGGCATCAAAGGATGTCGACGATTTTTTTGATTTATTACTATTTTTCGTTTTTCTCCCACCACTCTTATTATTACGCGGTGGTGATATGAACAATGACGTCATGATTATTATTTAGAACGTTTTGCCAAGTTTATAAATTTTAATGAAACGAATTTTAACCGTTTCGTTACTTGATACTAAGATAATTACGTAATTCAATAACAAACGATTGAAATTACGTTGAGAATTGATTTGTACTATTATTCAATATAATTATTATTGTCGAATATAATAATAATTACTATAACGACAAACGAAATTTTAACTCACGCGTTTCAACAAACAGACGGTTGAAAATGCGTTAATATAGGTATATTTTCTTTTTCCTTTATTATTTTATGACCAAAGAATTAGCAGATAAAGATTTTTAGAAATGGAAAGTTCTCGAAGAATAACGTTAGAATAAGTCTCAAGTGGGTAGAACAAGGAGACGTTCGAAGAATATGTACGTAAACACGTGCGCGTGACGAAGTCAACACGGCGCGCTCTTAACCAAAGTCACAAAGACCATGCTTCTCTTTGTTACTAAGCGGCGTATAACCGTCGAAAATATATCGGCCTTTCCGATTTTAATTTATCGTTCAAGAATTTTCCATTAAGATTAATATTCGTCAAACAAGATAATGTTAACATGCACTTGGTTAGTGGAAGGAATTTTCGACTGGCCTTCAACTAGACAAATATTATTAATTTATGATTCTTGTTCGAATTTTCGACGGAGATTTTAAGAAAGACAAATATTTTCTAATCTTTTAGACAAAGATTTTCCAACTTTGCCCCACGTTGGGCGCCAAATGAGACAGGCTTTATTTTTTTATGTTAATTTCCTTTATCGTTTTCTACGATCGAGAGATTATTTAATTTAAGTGTTAAATAGAATTCGACGATTACACGTATCTCGACGACAGACGGACAAGATACGTAAATCGACGATAATAATTTATTAAGAAAGCCTACACCTGGCGCGGCCTGGGTCAAGGGCTGCCAGGGCTCATAAGGAATATTATTTAATTTAATGAAATATTAATGATTTTATTTGTTGAGCGCCAGTCGATTTTTATTCGATAAACCGACAAACGAGCATAAGACTATCACAGGGTGGGATAGTTGGAGGACCCGAAATATATAGGTTATGTTAGGAAGGTTATGAAAGAAATAGAATATGATAATTAATTATCAGGTAAGTTATAAATTTAATGACTTACGTATGTGAAGGTTTTGCTTCTCAATGGTATTATAAATTTGACGATAGAATTCGAATAATCGGAAATCGACTCTGTATAATTATACACTTCAGTATGATATTTTATGAATTACAACTTGACGTTTCGACAATAGTTATACAATAGTTATATAATAGTTATTTAATAGTTACAGTATCTAATACCAAGTATAAAGTACAATATTTAAATATATGCAGAAGGCATGCTAAAGGTCTAGACGACGCGATAGACAAGAGCAGAGTGACGAGAGCTTCGTCTACGCATTTTTGGCTGGAGTGGGGAGAATTCGATCAGTGATCGATGCGTAGTCCTTTCGTCTCGCTATTGGTCCTTATTGCTTGTCGTAGTTGTCGCTTTACACATCCTAGCGAGGGAAATTTGAATGCGATGACGGTCTTCTTTCTCGCTTCTATGGTCGCTCGCTAGTTGTCGATTTACGGTTGTACCTAATAATTGGCGTTTTATATAGGAAAACGTATGATTTCCGAACAGTCGAATTCTTTGACGACGTTGAGGAGATATACTTCTGATTTTCCTGTTACATATTTAACCACCAAAGCATCAACTTCCGCACCCCGGGGGAAGGGGGGGAAGAAGGTGCACAAAATTTTTAAATGGCATGTGGGGTCGCGTGACGGCTCATTCGAAAGGACTTTTTGAGGCGAAAAAAACGCAACATCGCCGAGGTTTGTGCGATTATTTTTCGCAGAGTTATGATCATTTGAACATCTCTATTGAGGTGAGATAACGAAAAAGTGAGATTGCGGCCATATAGTACAATACTTCTAGTTTCATAATCCGTTTCGAAAATTAAAATCGACCGATCAGTAGAGCAAAGAGGCCTGCCGAAAGATAGTGTACAAAAAATTTCAATTCACAATTATGCAAAAACTATTTATCCCACAGGGTCTGCATTATGCATACATAAAGTACTTCTCAATACCTACTATCTCGCAAAGAGTCAGCGCTACATATTGAAAAATGGCGGAGTTACGAATTTTTTTAAAATGCTGATTTTTTCGGTTTTTCCGCGATTTTTCCGTTAATAACGATCCGATCGAGTCGTTCCAGCACTTACTTTGTTCGCATTTTCATTCCCCATATTTCGTCTTTCATGAGTATTATGATTGCTTCATTAGTTTCCATTTTATAAGCGAAAAACGAAAAAAACACGAATTTTTCATGTTTTTTGTTTATAACTATGTAAATAATGACATTTTTTGTCCAAAACATGGCAGTATATATCTACGGATCATTCCGCGTCGACTGACACCGGTTTCATCCAGGTATGAATTTTGTCACGAAAAAATCTCTATTGCTTGGCCTATAGCTCTGCGCCGACTAACTCTTCTGGATAGATCGCCTTTGTCATCCCCACTTAATTGTATAATCGATCTAATAGTCGACCGAGAGTGAGATACCGATCGATGGTAGACGGAAAAATGAGCATGGACATTCTCTTTTAATCGGAAACTGTCTCACACGTAACTGTTTACTCTGCGTCTTTCTTTATCGCATAGGTTTGTACGGTCGGTCTTTCTCCGTCGCGCCGCGCTCTCTTACTCAATTACTGAAACTTAAAATCGCGACAACCCTTAGATTTGCCTACCTTTGCTAAGGCAACCCAGTAGCTGATATAGGCCGGTTCTGGACCACTGGGCGAGGGGGGTGCGGCGATGCGGGGGAAGGACCCATCGGGGGGGGGGCGTCAAGAGCCGCGACTCGAAAGTGGGGGAGGGGGTGACGTGATGCCGGTAAGTAATATATCTTTCGACACCTAGCGATAAGAAGAAACGAATCGCATAGTTTATGTTATGGGTGAAGATTGGGGAGGAGATAGGGGAGGAGTTCTGGACAGAGAAGGGTATAAGACAAGGATGCCCTCTGAGTCCAAGCTTATTCAGCATACTGACGGCGGATTTGGAGGAGGAGATGAAGAGAAGAGAGAGAGTGGGGGGGGTGAGGTTGATGGGGGAGAAGATATTCACGCTGGCGTTCGCGGACGACATAGCGCTGTTGGCCGAGGACGAACAGGGGATGAAGTGGCTGATGAGGAAGGTAGGGGAATACATGAAGGAAAAGAGGCTGGAGGTGAACGTACAGAAGACGAAGGTGATGAGGTTTGGGAGAGGAGGAGGTAGGAGGAAGGAGGTGGAATGGAGGTGGCAGGGGAAGAGAATAGAAGAAGTGAAGGAGTTTACGTATCTGGGGTACACGTTGAGGAGGAATGGAGGACAAGAAGCACAGGTGAGGGAGAGGGTGAGGAAGGCGACGATAGCATGGAGGCAAGTGTGGGGAATAGGGAAGAGGAGGTTCGGGAGGGACTGGCGGAAGAGAATGTGGCTTTTCGACAGGCTAGTGTGGACGGTAACGGAGTATGCGGCTGAGGTATGGGGGTGGAAGGAAAGGAAAGGAGTGGAGGCGCTACACGAAAGGGCGATAAGGTGGGTTTTGGGGGTGGACAGGAGAACTCCGGGCCACATAGTTAGGGAGGAGCTGGATAGAGAGAAGTTGAAAATAAGGGCGGCGAGGAAGGCCTGGAGATACGAAAAGAAGCTAGAGGAGGGAAAGGGAAGCGAGTTGGCGAGAAGATGTTTGGAAGAGATAAAGGAGAGGGAGAGGAGAGGAGTGGGGCTATCCAGATGGGAAGAAGAAAGAAGGGACTACAGAAGAGGAGGAGGAGAGGAGGGGGGAAGGGAGGAAGAAGAAGAGGAGTATGAGGAGATGGAGGAAAGAGAAAAGGAGAGGGATAGAACGGAGAGATGGAGAAGGATAAGGGAGTCAAAGTATAATAGGTGGTTCAAGGTAGTGAGTACGGAAGGAGTTGCGGGATACCTGTTGAAGAATTGGGGAGAGAGCAGGTGGCAAAGAGTGGCAAGATTTAGAACAGGGGGAGAGATGAGAGAGGCAAGGTACTGGGAAGAGGAAGACAGGAGGAGGTGCAGAGTATGCGGGGGGGAAGAAGAATCGTGGGAGCACGTATGGGAGAGATGCGGAAGAGAAGAAGGAGAAAGAGCGGGATGGCAGGAGGTAGTTGGAGTGATGCTAGGGGAGGAAGGGGAGGGAGAGTGGTGGATGAGAGAAGTGGAGAGGAGGAGAAACGGAAGAGAAGAAGGGGAGCGCGAATGGGAGGAGGAGAAGAGCGAGAGGGAGGAAGGAAGCGAGAGAGAGTGGGAGAGAGTGCGTGGGCGAGAGAATGAATGAGTGAGGGAGAGAGTAAAGAGAATGCGAAAAGGGTAATAGATGTAAGGAAGTTGTGTAACCCTAAGGGGATCAATAAAGTCTTAACTAAACTAGTTTATGTTATGTTTGTTGATACCAGCGTAAGACCATAGCGAGCATATTATTATTAGGGAGTTTACATTATGACATACGCTGGTCGAAAAGTTTACGTTTGACCGAAGAATACAAATTTTATCGCCCCTTCGAGCGCTATACTTCGCAGCGTTCCTTTCATTCATCTTATAAGAATTCGAAAAACATTTGTTCCGTAATATAGTCTAGTGTTCGTGGCGAACGGTATCCTCGGACCATATAAAAAACATTTACCGAGTTTTAACGGCCAAGTCGAACTCGAAACGAATATCTCGAGATATCTCCCTTACTTGGGAGAACATCGAGTCGGCCTTTGAAAATCGAATTCTCACGGGCGCCGTCATTAACATCGAACACATCGATACGCGACAATTTCTTAAAGACGCGCGTCGCATGGTGACGAGTCGGGTTACGGACGCCATCAACGCACACAATTGTATTAAAGTCAACGCGATATTGGAAGCGGAGTTCATGTCGAATGGGAACACCGACGTTAAAAGTTTCAATACGCGTAATCCGGAGGTCTGCGCGACATCGAATTTACGCCGATGGTACACGGAGGATGTGATAGAGCCGATCTTGAAGGCTATGGAAGAATTTCAAGAGCGCGACAGTGGGTGGGCGCTAACCAAAATATTGTGCCTGATGGTAAACGTTAACAAGTACCAGCCCATGCACGCGGGATGCAACCTTTCGATACCGCGAGAGCTGGCACTGAAGAAAGCGATCGTCAACGTAAAGTGCAACGGAAGAGAAGCTTCGGTCGGCACGCCGCTCTCAGGGCAAACTGTATCGTTAAAGATCATATATTAATTTTACTCGTACGCGTTTCATGAATTCCACCGAGAAACGGCCTACGAGGGAGGTGCTAAGGAGGAAAAGAACCGCTACCGAACATCGTAGTAATACGCTCGTGGAGTAAGCACCCACCGAGACCATCGTAGAGTATATTCCATCGTAGCTACCGTCGTGGGAATGAAAACACCATCATCTGATCACCATAGCGACACCTATAAGCGACGCATAGATCGACGACACGAAAATCGATAATATAGAGCGTCGGCGTCACGTATCGACGCGGAAAATTCGGCGTTCGCTAAATTCCCATAAATTAGGTAGAGGCGCACGTGGCGGAAAAAGTCACGTGACAATTACGAAAAGCGGTCCGGTGGTTGCCGATGAGCGAGGACGACTTCACTTAGCGCAGGGCTCTCGTACGATACAGTAGTGTTTATTGCTCCCGTAAAAAGTAGTTCTTTTCTTCCCACTCGAGTCACGGGAATAAGTCAGGTCCAGTGAACGCTCCCGAAGACGAGAGAGAGAAGGATAGCTAGGAAGGGAGAATTCGAGGGTGCCCATCTACCCCGTACGAGCGAGAAACGGAGGCGCACGAGGTCACCTAGGAAAGCGTGAGCGGTAAGCCGATCACTAAACGTACATCTCCGGGAGGAATCGGTCACCGGGGTCATAGTCTCTCTTTTGCGTATTAGATTGTAAAATTTGGTGGTTAGTATTAAGTTATTCGGAAAGAATTTCGTAACGCCGGCATTAGCCACGTTACCGCTCTTACGAAGCTCTTAGTGGTTAGTATTAAGTTCGATAAGTTAAGTTATTGGGAACTTTTAGGGGGAATGAGACTAAAGACCTCGGCCGAAGATTCCACTCCCGGTCGTGACACGCCTCGAGAGTATTGCGTAGCGGCAAAGAGTCCTGAGAGTGGCAAGGTCGAATGAGTATTTTGTAGCGAACCTTGCAAAGCACATGCTCCCGTCTTTTTTATAACTGCGCTAAGCCAACCGTACTGTTTTATGTGTGTAAATTCGAGTTTGTATGAATGTTCGTATTTATGATCCGTGAAGAATATTTGAGAGTGAATACGTTTCGAGTCCGTTACCGTTTAATAAGAATAGCAATAATTATTCCACCGTGCTACGAGAGTTGTAGATTGAAGAATTATTTCTCGAAACCGCGTACGGATAGAAAAAACTTGTAATGAGTAGGGACTCCGTTCGTTATTATGTATGATCATCTTCGAGAACATTAACTAATCACTGAAACACCTGCTCCCGAAAAAGGGGCGTATCAATTTACGTATAGCTCTCGTTACTCTATCTTTTCTCTGGTTTTGAATAAACGTTATTTTTCTTGTTTTCTACAAATTCGGATTTCATCTTCTTTTGGGAACACTTTCGCTTACCCCGCCCCTCTCCGTTATCACCTCGGTGGGCTGAGCTACCGTTTCGTATTCCGCTTCACGCACCTCTTCGGAATTTTTTAGTTAACATCTTACAATAATTACAAGGCTCGAGTGGTAGCCGTAAGCTACCTGGCGCCCAACATAAAATTAACTTCGAACCGATCATCAGTTTAGCCTTTATAGAAAAATATTCCGAAGAGGAGAGCGTGGCGAGGAGGGCCGTTTGGCGACGAGACTACGCAAGCGGTTACAAAATGGCGCCCGTACGTGGGGCTCGAAAGTAATGAAAAGTAGAAACGAAAATTTAAAGTCGAGTAAAGAAAATCTTGTGGAATAACGAAGAATAACGAAAATTTTTTTTTCCATCTAAAGAACATTACGATAAATACGTAGAGGTGAACGGTACGAGTCACGCGACCGAAGTGTACCAGAAATTTCTATTTGGCAACGAAAACTTTGTCCACTCTCAGGATACGCAATAACGTTTCAAATTATATTAGGCCAAGCAACAGAGCTGAAAAAGAGGCATTTCGTGACAAAATTAAATGCTGGATGAAACCGGTGTCAATCGACGCGGAATGATCCGTAGATATAAACTGCCATGTTTTGGACAAAAAATTTTCATTAGTTACAGAGTTATAAACAAAAAACATGAAAAATTCGTGTTTTTTTTCGTTTTTCGCTTATAAAATGGAAACTAATGAAGCAATCGTAAAACTCATAAAAGACGAAATATGGAGAATGAAAATGCGGACAAAGTAAGTGGTAGAACAACTCGATCGGATCGTTATTAACGGAAAAATACCGGAAAAACCGAAAAAATCAGCATTTTTTAAAAAATTCGTAACTCCGCCATTTTTCGATATGTAGCGCTGACTCTTTGCAAGATAGTAGGTATTGAGAAGTACTTTATTTATACATAATTCAGACCCATGTGGGATAAATAGTTTTTGCATTATTGTAAATTGAAATTTTTTGTACACTATCTTTCGGCAGGCCTCTATGCTCCGGTGATCGGTCGATTTTAATTTTCGAAACGGATTATGAAACTAGAAGTATTGTACTATATGGCCTCAATCTCACTTTTTCGTTAAAATACTGCCAAATAGGTGAAATATACCCGCAAACAGGACCTAAAACGGCCGAGCGCGTGCAAGACGGCGAGCAGTGGGGGTAGAGCGGCAGACTCCCAAGGCATATATATAGTAATAGAAGCGTGTCGCGCGCCTTCCCCGTGTCTGCCGCTCTACCCCCACTGCTCGCCGTCTTGCACGCGCTCGGCCGTTTTAGGTCCTGTTTGCGGGTATATTTCACCTATTTGGCAGTATTTTAACGAAAAAGTGAGATTGAGGCCATATAGTACAATACTTCTAGTTTCATAATCCGTTTCGAAAATTAAAATCGACCGATCACCGGAGCATAGAGGCCTGCCGAAAGATAGTGTACAAAAAATTTCAATTTACAATAATGCAAAAACTATTTATCCCACATGGGTCTGAATTATGTATAAATAAAGTACTTCTCAATACCTACTATCTTGCAAAGAGTCAGCGCTACATATCGAAAAATGGCGGAGTTACGAATTTTTTAAAAAATGCTGATTTTTTCGGTTTTTCCGGTATTTTTCCGTTAATAACGATCCGATCGAGTTGTTCTACCACTTACTTTGTCCGCATTTTCATTCTCCATATTTCGTCTTTTATGAGTTTTACGATTGCTTCATTAGTTTCCATTTTATAAGCGAAAAACGAAAAAAAACACGAATTTTTCATGTTTTTTGTTTATAACTCTGTAACTAATGAAAATTTTTTGTCCAAAACATGGCAGTTTATATCTATGGATCATTCCGCGTCGATTGACACCGGTTTCATCCAGCATTTAATTTTGTCACGAAAAAATCTCTATTGCTTGGCCTATATTGTCATATATATATATCGCATATGTATGTGGGAATGTGCGTTGAATTTTTGTATGTTGAACTTTTGTATGTGTAAATCTTTGCGATTTTAAGGAACTCTGCTGGTTACAAATTTTTTTGATATATATGATTAGGAATGGTAATTAGGATTGAAAGTAAAATTTTTACGGTTGCATCTTACTGGTAAAAGGATAAAACATCAATTATACTTTGGAAAATTTTATGCTATCGTGTCTAATAATCTCGCAGTAGAAAGATCGAGAAGTTTCTTGTTACCGTTGGAAAGATATAACGTAGCGTTTCGAGATCGAACATTCTATCGAAATTTCCAACGTTTCCAACCGTACGGTGAAATTAAAGTCAAACGTTGTTTACAAAGAGCATCGCGCGAACTAAGGGTAGAAAAAACGGCGGAGCGTTTGCCGCTGCCGCGTAGTCGCGCGCTACGACGTTCAATTTCTCACGTACGCACGATATAGCGGGTGACTTAAAAGACACTACTTATATACCGGGTGACATAAAAATACGCAACCAAAAATTTTTTTTGCTTTCGCTCTAGTAATCAGAAAATTATCGGGGACATTGTAAAGTATACCGTGGGCCTTAAATTATAAATTATTGAATTTTGTGTTCTTGTTTCTTTTGTGAAAATTTATTAAATTGGATTATTGGACTTTCGCGTTATTGCGAAAGAAGGAATATATTACCGTGTATCACGGGCAAATTCGTTACGTTTGAGTAACAAACAGTTTTTTTCTGCTTTGTCTCTAGAATAGATATCAATTTTTTTTCTTGATTGAATTCGACCTCGAGAGATCTCGAGTCGAATCCATTCGAAAGGATATCTACAACTTATTTATTGAATTTGTAAGCGTCTTATTTAACGAGATTTCTGTCGTGTATAAGTCCTTTCAAAAGTACGCGTCCTAATTTATTGATACAACCGGGCCAATTCAATTACTTGTTGAGTTCTCTCGATTATTGCGTGGTTGACAGCGAGACAAGTCGCTCTCCTGAAAGCGTATATTGCGGGGATGGACGGACGGCCATTGGCGGAGTGGGTTCGATCGCTACCGGCAGATAGGGTTAAAGCTTTGTTGGAGCGTAACCATCTACCAACCGACGGAATTCTGTGCGTCTGTCGAAACCGTCTTTTGAAGTTCTTATTAAGAGAGACGGAACTCGCACAACGTACCGGTATGGCTAATCCCATCGAGCGGATGACCGATTTTGCGCCTACACCTAGCACCTCCCATACCGTAATCGCGCGTCCCACAACCGGAGACCCACTTCTGACTCCTTCCCGACGCACATCTTTATCTCAACCTTCAGTACCGCTTCCATCTGTCCCACCGCCTCCTGAAAGAAGACGTCCAGCATCGCTTCCTGGGGACGTAGGGGAAAGACGCGACGATTTCGCGCAAATCGATGATTTGGTAGACGAGCTGCGGGAGATCGCAGTAGCGGAAGAGCAAGAACTACCGCCATGGGAACTACGACGAGTTCTGTTTCGTAATAATCGGGTTCCTCCACCACCCGAGGATCCGTTCGAAGATCTGTACGCTCCCGCGGATGAGGATGGTTGGCGTCGTCCACTTAGAGATTTACGCGATTATCGAGATGAAGCTCCCGTGTATCATAGAGAGGCCCCGCGCTACGGCAAAACACCAGCTGCTGTGGCGTACGAAATAATGCGTAGATGGAATTTGCGTTTCACGGGTAGGCGCGACGAAGATGGAGAGGCGTTCCTCGCCCGAATTACCGAGGGTCGGCAGATAGCGAACGTTCGCGATGAAGATCTCTTCTCGTGTCTTCCGTTCTTTCTCGATGGTATGGCTTTGTATTGGTTTCGAGCTCGTAGGAGGGAGATTAGGACTTGGCAAGATTTCGTTCGTGCTTTTCGCTCCCGTTTCCAAGAAACGGACTTTCAGTTCGCTCTTAGGGAGGAGCTGTTTCGACGAACTCAAGGTGACAGGGAACCCGTCGTCGACTATCTCACTTGTATTAGAGCTTTAGCAGAGAGGGTTGAACCACCGATGGGATCCATGGAGTTAGTACGCTTAGCGCATCGTAATATGCTACCACGATTACAAGTTTCCATCCACGCGGAAGCTATTTATAACATGGATCACCTTGAGGACATAGCTAGTCGTGTTGAGAAAAGTCATGAGCGAGCGCTCACATACCGACCACCTCCACCACCCGAAAGGTCACTCTTGCCAGATCTAGCGTATCGTGGTCCTCGTATCAACAGGCGGGTGGCTACCGTCGCTATGGCCGACGACTACGCCTCTGCATACGTAGCCAATTCACCGAGATCGTTACCGGTAGAACCTATTGGAGCTCCTCCAATTCAGACACCTCCATATCCCATGGCTACCGACGCAACTCCCATCTCGATAAACTCCATCACCACCAATCCAGCTGCACCTCGTAATCCGGTGACCTGCTAGAATTGCCACCAGTCAGGACATCTTTCACGTAATTGTACAGCTCCGTTGCGTAGGAGATGTTTTCAATGTAACAAGGAGGGTTTCACCCGTAACACCTGTCCGCAGTGTTTGGGAAACGCGACGGAAGGACGGTGAGAGGTGCCGCCCCGTCCCCTCCTTCGGTGAGCGCACCATTAGTTCCATCTAGAGAGAATAGCGGTCAAGCCGGACCCGATTATGGAGGCGTTTTGTTTTACTTCACAATTTTTGTCCAAAATTATCCTATACGCGCGTTAGTAGATTCCGGTGCGAGTCGGACGTTTTTAGGTCCCGAGATGACGAACCTTATTGAGACTTTGAAGCTCCCCACGGTTGTGGACGAGGAGGAGGTCATGGCCGCTTTCGGTGCCCGTAAAGAGATAGTACGAACGGTCACCTTACCACTTTCTCTGGGTGACCAATCGGGATACGTGTATGCTCGTTTGCTATCGTCGTTGTCACGACCGTGCATCCTCGGAGTAGATTTCCTCCGCACTTTTCGTATCACTCTCGACTTTGACACCTTAAGCTGGTCTTTTGCTTCCGATACAACTCGGAAGTTCCCGTTCGAACGTGTCAAGGACCCTGTTAGTAGTGTTGCGAGTTTATATGGGCTAGAACATCTTCGGGATTACCAACGCTCCCGTTTGAATGAGGTCTTAGCGGAAGAAATTCCCCCTCCTTCCGAAAAACTGGGGTTAACCAACCTAATAGAACATCGTATCGACGTAGGGGATAATGCACCCATTAAGCAACGGTATCGAGTAGTTTCGCCTAAAATACAGGAGGCTATTATGGTGGAGATAGATAGAATGTTGGCGGCCGACATCATCGAGCCGTCTTGTAGCGAGTGGTCAACGCCTATCGTTATGATCCCCAAGCCGAATGGCAAATATCGGTTCTGCTTAGATTTCAGAAAGGTCAATAGTGTGTCCAAGAAAGACGCTTATCCGCTACCGTACATGAGTGCGATATTAGATAAGCTTAGGCGCGCTAAATATATTTCCACCATAGACTTGAGCCAAGCGTATTTTCAGGTACCGTTAGAAAAGAAGAGTCGAGAGATTACAGCGTTTACCGTCCCCGGTAGAGGGTTATTCCAATTCAAACGTATGCCATATGGGCTAACAGGAGCTCCCGCGACCTTTCAGAGGCTACTTGATAAGCTAGTCGGACCAGAGATGGAACCTTACGCTTTCGCCTACCTTGATGATATTATTATTGCTACAGAGACGTTTGAGGAACATCTAACGTGGTTGCGACGCGTTTTACGGCGAATACACGAGGCCGGTCTTACCATTAACGCCGATAAAAGCGAGTTTTGCCGCTCTCAAGTGAAATATCTAGGCTTTGTAGTTAACCAGGACGGTCTACAGGTAGACTCGGAAAAGATTCAGCCAATCTTAGAATATCCGATTCCCGTAAATCTAAAGCAATTACGACGTTTCTTAGGTATGGCGTCATGGTACCGTCGCTTTATGTCTGACTTTGCTACTGTAATCGCACCTCTGACCAGATTATTAAAGAAGGGGCAGAAATGGAATTGGGGCGAGGAACAGCAGAACGCTTTCGATCGCGTCCGCTCCAGTCTAGTTACCGCTCCGACCTTATCACGTCCAGATTTCGAGCTACCGTTTGTCTTACAAACGGATGCGAGTTCAGTGGGGTTAGGTGCCGTTTTAACTCAAACGCACGAGGGGATTGAAAGGGTAGTCGCATACGCGAGTCGTTCCCTTACAGACACCGAACGAAAGTACAGCGTAACGGAGAAAGAGTGCTTGGCAGTAGTGTGGGCCGTGAAGAAGTGTCGAGCTTACTTAGAAGGCTACCGCTTCACGGTAATCACGGACCATAGTAGTCTTCGATGGCTCCATAATTTAAAGGACCCTACTGGTCGTCTGGCTCGTTGGGCCTTGGGGTTGTTAGAGTATGACTTCCAAATATTTCACCGGAAAGGAGCCCTCCACCATGTGCCTGACGCTCTTTCACGCATGTACGAATCCCCTACCGACACCGTAAACACTATCGACGCAAAAGTTATCGCGAAAATTCCGTTTCACGATCCAACGGACGAATGGTACCTCGAAAATTTAGAAAAAGTTCGGAAATATCCCAAAAAGTACCCGGATTGGACGATTCGTGAGGACCGTTTATACCACCATCATCACGAGCCTCGCGTTACCGTTCTCGAGACAGACACGTCAGATTGGAAACTAGTAGTTCCGCGCAAGACACGCGCCTCCGTTCTTCGTGAATGTCACGACGCTCCACAAGCGGGTCACTTAGGCGTAGATAAGACTTTCAAGAGGGTAGCTAGTCAGTACTATTGGCCGGGTATGCTACAAGACGTCATCCAGTATGTTAGAAAGTGCATCACTTGTCAAAAGTCTAAGGTAGAACAACGCGCTCCCGCTGGATTAATGGGGTACCGCCGTCCCGAGGAACCGTGGAGCACCGTAGCAGCGGATGTGATGGGTCCTTTTCCGCGGAGTAGTTCGGGGTATTGCTATATCGTGGTTTTTCAAGACCTCTTTACCAGATGGATAGAATGTCGAGCATTAAGAACCGCTACCGGACAAAGTATTAAAAGATCCCTTGACGAGTTGGTCATCCACCATTGGGGTACGCCACGTACACTTTTGACCGACAACGGTACAGAATTTGTAAATAAAACTCTCGGAGCTCTCGCGCGAGAATATGGATTCAAGCACGTGACGACGCCAACGTACCATCCACAAGCAAATCCGGTGGAAAGAGTTAATCGGGTGTTAAAAACTATGATCATATCATTTATTGATCAAAAGCATACGGAATGGGATAAACATTTGAGTGACTTTAAATTCGCTTATAATACGGCCGACCACTCGTCTCTCAAATGCAGTCCCGCTATGCTTAACTTGGGTCGCGATCCGCTACCGCAACGATCTCTTCGTAAAGAGGTCGAATCATCTGAGGTGGAGGAACCGTGTGAGCCGTCGTCGTGGCTAGAGCGCATGAAACAACTTAAAAACTTGCAGGAGTGGGTGAAGAGTAATTTAGAAGACGCGTCTCGTAAGCAAGCCAACCGTTATAACCTTCGTCGTCGAAATGTGCGCTTTCAGAAAGGAGATACCGTCTTGATTCGCTCTCGTCCATTATCGTCAGCCGAGAAAAAGTTTTCTGCGAAATTAGCACCTCGTTACGAGGGTCCGTTTGTTGTTGCGAAAGTTTTGTCACCCGTTGTATATGAAATTCGAGACACGTCAAATCGCATTATAGGTAAAGTTCACGTGAGCGATATAAAACAATACCAGTAAGATGTCAACGAGCGTTAACAGTAGCATTGCACATAAGAGTCACAAGTAGGAGACGATCCGGTCAACTTTCCTCTCTTCCTATATCCTCAGTTACCCCTTTTGCTGACGAGCTGCCGAGAGATGTCCCGCCTACAACACTTCTGGGACCTGACCAAGGAGAAAGTCCGCGCACTTCGAGAGGCGATGGCGTTCCACCAGGAACCACCCCCACTAAAGGAGGAGGACGAGTCCACGACCACTAACGTGGAGGAGGACGAGGCCACGACCACTAACGTGGAGGAGGACGAGGCCACGACCACTAACGTGGAGGAGGACGAGGCCACGACCACTAACGTGGAGAAGGACGAGACAACAACCGTTACCGTCGCGGAGGAAAGAGCCGAGACTTCGGAGGAGGAAGAGGTCGAGAAAGAGACCACCAGTGAGTCCGACCCGGACGAATATGTGCCGGTATATGGGGGACAGCCAAGGGTGATGGACGGGCGACCGATCCGAGCCTCAGCGGGTCGAGGCGTCCAACTAAAACCGCCCCGAACACCCACGGGCCCCCTGATGGGAATTCGGCCGATTGATGCCCTCTACGGTGCTGGACCGGCGAGGCCAGAGGAACGACACCCGAGCGGGTGCTACAATTGCGGGTCCCTGTACCACCGATACTCCAGCTGCCCGGCGCCCCGCCACACGTTTTGTTATAGATGTGGGCGTCCCGGCGTAACGATCAAGTCTTGTTGGAAGTGCGTCCGCGAATGGCGGGCGGAGGGTCCCTTCCGACCGGGCGTGACCCCGCAAAGAAAACCTTGAAGCAGTGCTCCCGTCTCCTCTTATTATACCTTCTGTATCTTTTTCTTTCTTTCTGTCCGTCTACGTACGCCGTAAAATTTTTTTTCTTTTCTCTTTCGTTCATACGGTCGTTATCGAATATGCTCCCGTTTTTTTTTCTGTCTGCGTGTGGTTGGGAGAGCTATCAAAATTAGCACCAATGTAATTTTCTTTGAGGCAGAATATATTCTACTTAAGAACACCAAACGAATTCTTATACGAGGATTTTTCTTTATTTCTCTGGCACTGTCACCCCTGCAGAGTATCCTGTGTCGTCCGTAAAAGTTTTATGTTTGCGTGGATGTGTGAGAGGAGCGTTTTAAACGCGCCGATGCGAGTATTTCTGGTATGTGTCGTCATGATCGTCGATAATTTATTTATTTTTTCCTCTTGCGCCACTCGAGAACAGCGTGTCGCGGCCGAAGCACTTTTGAATTTCGATGTATAATTTTTTTTGGAGAGTACGTCCGAGTTGATCGGTCTGGTAGACCTCGTTTTGGGGGGGGGGGGGGCAGTTGTGACGTTTGAGACGTCGCCGTCGCAAGAAGAGAAGCTTCGGTCGGCACGCCGCTCTCAGGGCAAACTGTATCGTTAAAGATCATATATTAATTTTACTCGTACGCGTTTCATGAATTCCACCGAGAAACGGCCTACGAGGGAGGTGCTAAGGAGGAAAAGAACCGCTACCGAACATCGTAGTAATACGCTCGTCGAGTAAGCACCCACCGAGACCATCGTAGAGTATATTCCATCGTAGCTACCGTCGTGGGAATGAAAACACCATCATCTGATCACCATAGCGACACCTATAAGCGACGCATAGATCGACGACACGAAAATCGATAATATAGAGCGTCGGCGTCACGTATCGACGCGGAAAATTCGGCGTTCGCTAAATTCCCATAAATTAGGTAGAGGCGCACGTGGCGGAAAAAGTCACGTGACAATTACGAAAAGCGGTCCGGTGGTTGCCGATGAGCGAGGACGACTTCACTTAGCGCAGGGCTCTCGTACGATACAGTAGTGTTTATTGCTCCCGTAAAAAGTAGTTCTTTTCTTCCCACTCGAGTCACGGGAATAAGTCAGGTCCAGTGAACGCTCCCGAAGACGAGAGAGAGAAGGATAGCTAGGAAGGGAGAATTCGAGGGTGCCCATCTACCCCGTACGAGCGAGAAACGGAGGCGCACGAGGTCACCTAGGAAAGCGTGAGCGGTAAGCCGATCACTAAACGTACATCTCCGGGAGGAATCGGTCACCGGGGTCATAGTCTCTCTTTTGCGTATTAGATTGTAAAATTTGGTGGTTAGTATTAAGTTATTCGGAAAGAATTTCGTAACGCCGGCATTAGCCACGTTACCGCTCTTACGAAGCTCTTAGTGGTTAGTATTAAGTTCGATAAGTTAAGTTATTGGGAACTTTTAGGGGGAATGAGACTAAAGACCTCGGCCGAAGATTCCACTCCCGGTCGTGACACGCCTCGAGAGTATTGCGTAGCGGCAAAGAGTCCTGAGAGTGGCAAGGTCGAATGAGTATTTTGTAGCGAACCTTGCAAAGCACATGCTCCCGTCTTTTTTATAACTGCGCTAAGCCAACCGTACTGTTTTATGTGTGTAAATTCGAGTTTGTATGAATGTTCGTATTTATGATCCGTGAAGAATATTTGAGAGTGAATACGTTTCGAGTCCGTTACCGTTTAATAAGAATAGCAATAATTATTCCACCGTGCTACGAGAGTTGTAGATTGAAGAATTATTTCTCGAAACCGCGTACGGATAGAAAAAACTTGTAATGAGTAGGGACTCCGTTCGTTATTATGTATGATCATCTTCGAGAACATTAACTAATCACTGAAACACCTGCTCCCGAAAAAGGGGCGTATCAATTTACGTATAGCTCTCGTTACTCTATCTTTTCTCTGGTTTTGAATAAACGTTATTTTTCTTGTTTTCTACAAATTCGGATTTCATCTTCTTTTGGGAACACTTTCGCTTACCCCGCCCCTCTCCGTTATCACCTCGGTGGGCTGAGCTACCGTTTCGTATTCCGCTTCACGCACCTCTTCGGAATTTTTTAGTTAACATCTTACAATAATTACAAGGCTCGAGTGGTAGCCGTAAGCTACCTGGCGCCCAACATAAAATTAACTTCGAACCGATCATCAGTTTAGCCTTTATAGAAAAATATTCCGAAGAGGAGAGCGTGGCGAGGAGGGCCGTTTGGCGACGAGACTACGCAAGCGGTTACATTATACTCAAGAAGAACCTGATCTATACCTCAAACACCACCTTCCTTCCGCTTCCAAAGATAACCGGTAACCGGCTGACAAGCGCGGATTACCACATTGGTGGCAGCGAGTGGGATCGTTTCGCAAAAAATTTTTGCAAATACGTGGCAGTTATCGCCAGAAGAAGCAAAGGCCAAGGTGAAGGACGGTGTAAACTACACCGAGACGGAGGAAGCAGACCAGGCGGCAGCCAAGGTTCATACGAGGAAGTAGACGACTGGACGAGCGACAAGGAGGAGACGAGCCTTATCGACAGCTCAGCTTACGGCACGAGCCAGTTCACCGAGCTTATCTGCGGACGGCGCGGAGAACGAGATATAGGGCAGTCAACTCCCAGCGAACAGGTGACAGCAACGGCGGCAGCCCAGCAGAATGTGGCGAACACCTCTACTGTGAGTAACATCCACACCTAGCTCAGCACGCAAGACAAACGTAAAAATAGCGACCGCATGTCCGACCAGGACAGACCCGCAGAATCATATTTCCTACCGTACAAACATCATTTTAGTCGATCATTCGAATCGTTTTTTGAAACAAAAGTAGAAATTATCACCGAAGAAAGCGAGTATAAACGTAGGAAACTATCCGCGACAGCTGTAAAACATCTCTGTACCGATAGCGAGCTAAGCGAATCAGACCACGGCGCGTCGGGACTACAGTCACCGACCAGCGACCGAATAGAAATCAGACGGGAATACCCAATAGAATCGCTAGATTTTTCACTGTTAGAAGAGCGGGACGACGACATGGCAGGAAGATTAGAATTTAAAGAACTAATTAGGTGCGTAAAAACTTTCGATGGGCGATCCACCAACAAACTAGTAGAATTCCTAAAATCGTGCGATTACGCGTATTCGATGGCCAAAGAAGCCGACAAAATAGCATTATTCGAGTACATAAAAAACGTCAAACTCGAAGGAAAAGCGGAGCAGGAATTGCGATACAAACAAATTGAGACGTACGAAGAGTTAAAAGCGGCGTTACAAGCAGTATTTTTAGAAAAACGTTCAATATCCTCGGTACAGGTCGAACTACATAAAAGCCGACAGAAACCGGGAGAAAGCGCGCAGGCGTTCGGAAAACGCATAGAAGATCTGTTAATGATACTAATAAGATTAACCGTGGCACCGCAATCGAATACAATCGCGAAAAGCGCAGTAACGGAAACTCTCAAGCAGCAGGCCCTTGTCGTGTTCGAAAACGGATTGTATGGCCGCGCAGCGACGATCGTCCAATCGAAAGGGTATAAAACCTTGGAAGACGCGATTATAGGAGCCTCAGAGGCAGAAATAAAGTACGGAAAGAGTCAAGGTTACGAATACGCTCAATCGTCCCAAAATGAGGACCCATTACAAAGGAGACCCCCACCGCGATGTGGTAAATGCAACCGAGTAGGGCACACAACTAACAATTGCTATGCGCAAACTAGAATAAACCCGCGGAATACCCCAAACCGTACAGGAGGCACTGCCCCCGGCAGGGACCAAATCGTGTGTCTGACCTGTGGACGGCCCGGGCACATGGCGCGAAATTGTCGTACTAGACCAGAAAATAGACTAACTAACAGACCAAACGAAAGACCGTCGACATCACAAACGACAACGACAACCAACCGAAACGCGCAACAAACGCAACCTAACACAAGTAACGCTAGTAACGTAGCTAATGACGAAGTAGGAAGATACAAAATAAATAGCGTAATGACAGCAACAGAATGCAAAAATCACTGTAGAATTATCTCAAAAGATTTAATAAGCGGACACGCCACTGTGCTAGTAGATTCAGGAGCACAAGTGACACTCTTAAAAATCGGGTTAGTGCACAATAAAACAAAAGCCAGCCCGACAAAGATAGAATTAACAGGAATAGGGTTAACAGTGCAAAAGCCCCTGTGTCAGATAACTTTAAAGGTACAAGTAGGAGAACAGACGATAAAGCATCGGTGCTATTTAGTCAGGGACGACTTCCCAATAGAGGCTGACGGATTGATAGGCGTCGATTTCATGCAAGCACACCGTGTAAAGATAGAACCACCCAGTCACATATCGCTTTATGGAGTAAAAATACCGCTAGAAAAAATAGGAACAAAGGTAATAGCACCGCGAACAGAAAAAATTATAACAGTACGAACAACCTCAGAAGGGGAAGGATTAGTAGAAAAAAGAGAAATAGAATCGGGAGTGTATATAGCAAATTGCTTAACCAAAGCCGAAAAAGGGGAATGCGTTGTCAGCGTAATGAATACGACCGACGACGAAGTCGAGCTCACCGGCATATCAGTAGAAGTTAAAGACCCCGCGATTCTCTTTAAAGAACACGCGAATAACACAGTCAGCGCGAAAATAAATACGCTACAAAGAAGCAGCGGAGCCGAAAGAATGGAAAAACTTAGAACTAGCATTAGAACAGAGCATCTAAACCAGGAGAAAAAACAAAAAATATGGGACATTTGCGAGAAATATAACGATTTATTTTACCTAGAAGGAGATATATTAGAAAGTACTAACGCGACCGAGCATTGCATAAATGTAGAATCAGGAACGGCACCCATAAATGTGGCGCCATATAGGTTACCACAAAAACAAAAAGAAGAAGTAAGTAAGCAAGTAAAGGAAATGCTCGAAGCAGGGATAATCAGTAAGAGCAAAAGCTCATGGAACGCACCATTACTGGTAGTACCCAAAAAACCAGGCAACGATGGACAAGCAAGAATGCGCGTTGTAATAGATTTTAGGAAACTAAACAACGTAACGATAGGAGATTCTTTCCCATTACCAAATATAGCAGATATATTCGATCAATTAGGCGGTGCAAAATACTTTACAACGTTAGATCTGGCATCAGGTTACCACCAGATAAAAATGCGAGAGGAAGATAAATGCAAGACAGCATTCTCTACACCGTTCGGACATTACGAATATAACCGTATGCCGTTCGGATTAAAAATCGCGCCCGCGACTTTTCAAAGATTAATGAATTCAGTATTATCAGGGCTACAAGGAATTCAATGCTTCGTATACTTGGACGACGTGGTGATTCACGCGGCAAGCCTAGAAGAACACAATAAACGACTAAAAGCAATATTTGAGCAATTAAGAAAACATAAATTGCGTTTGCAACCAACAAAGTGCGAATTCCTCAGAAAAGAAACCGTATTCCTAGGGCATATCATTACACCAGAAGGAATTAAACCGGATCCCATGAAAACAAAAGCGGTGACGGATTTCCCCAAACCAAATAACGCTAAAAACATTCAGACATTTCTAGGATTAGCTAGTTACTACCGGCGATTCATAGAGAATTTTACAAAAACAGCGAAACCATTGACGCAACTATTAAAAAAGGGAACAACATTCCGATGGACTGACCAAGAACAAGAAGCATTTGAATTATTAAAACATAAACTAACATCTACACCCTTACTGCAATACCCAGATTTCTCAAAATCTTTTGCGCTAACCACAGACGCGTCCGATAAGGCGCTAGGAGCTATTCTATCCCAAGGAGAGATAGGAAAAGATTTACCGATAGCATACGCGAGTAGAATACTCAATAAAGCAGAAATAAATTATAGCACAACTGAAAAAGAATTATTAGCAATAGTCTGGGGAGTAAAACATTTTAGACCATATTTGTACGGAACAGAATTCACGATAGTAACAGACCATAAACCGCTGACATGGCTATTTAATGTAAAAGATCCCGGATCACGCCTCATGCGATGGCGTATTATGCTAGAAGAATACAATTACCAGATCACGTATAAAGAAGGAAAGAGTAACAGCAATGCTGACGCGCTAAGCCGCGTATACGTTACAAACGCGATACCCGACACCGAAAATAAGGAACATAGAGAATTTTCCGCCGATGAAAAGAAACGAATCTTATACGAATATCACGACTCCCCCCTAGGAGGCCATCAAGGAGTCGACAGAACATATAATAGAATTAAATTAAAATACAATTGGACAGGACTTCGAAAGGATATAGAGAATTATATATCAAAATGCGCGAAATGTCAACAAAATAAATTAGGCACGCGAACAAAAATGCCAATGGTAATTACGGATACGCCTACCCAACCTTTCGAAAAATGTAGCCTAGATATAGTAGGACCATTACCAGTTTCTAATAGAGGCAATCAGTATATACTCACATTTCAAGATAATTTAACAAAATATAGCAAAGCCGTCCCTATACCAAATCAGGAAGCCAATACGGTGGCGAAAAAATTTGCTAAAAAAATAGTTTGCGAATACGGAATACCGCAAACAATATTAACAGATCAAGGAACTAACTTTGTATCTGAAGTTTTTAAAGGAGTATGCAAAGTATTAAATATAAAAAAGATACAAACAACAGCCTACCACCCGCAATCCAACGGTGCGCTGGAACGAAGTCACAAGACGTTGGCAGATTATCTAAAAAATTATGTAGGAAAGGATCAAGCGGATTGGGACGAATGGTTACCTTAGGCGATGTTTACATATAATACAACCCCACATACGGCGACTACCTATACCCCGTATGAATTAGTCTTCGGAAGATTAGCCGAAATGCCTACCTCTATCAAGCGCGAACCGCAACCTTTATATAACTACGATAACTATGCTAATGAATTACGCGAAAGAATCCGGACGGCTAACACGTTCGCGAAAGAGAATTTAACACGCGAGAAAGAACACGCAAAAGAATATTACGATAAAACGTCGCGACCGAGAACTTTTGACGAAGGAGATAAGGTACTACTATATGACGACGCAACGAGACGAGGACGGTCAAAGAAATTAGATAATTACTGGATCGGACCATATACAATAATAGAACAGAAATCCGCGGAAAATTACATTATAAAGAAAGGAAAGAAAACAATAACGGTACACGCGAACCGGTTGAAACACTTTAATGAATAAAAAACTTAAAAACTAAAGAAAGGAAAAAAAAAAAGAAAGGGCCGCACAACGGGAAAACGTAGTGATCATACACGGAAATACTCACAAATTAATTTATTCAAAAAAAAAATTCCCAAAGTTAAAACAAAAAATTAGAGTATATATATATATATATAAAAGACTAAAAAGGACGAGGCTACCACTCTTCTTCCACTTCATAGGGCAAGTCCCCGAATAAGTAGCTCAGGTACAGGGAGCTCTCCCACTCCCACATAAAGTCGTAGCACTCAGCTACCCATTTTCGTAAAGCCCGCCGCTCTCGACTGCGAGACGCCATATCTCGTGGACGGACGAAACCCTCCGTGCGATCAACACTGACAAACTACAACAAAAAGTAACGCAAGAAAGTTAAATTTTTATATATGCAAAAATAAAAAAAAAAAAAAAAGAGAAGAGAAATAAAATTTTATATAACACAAGGAAACACTTACCACAGTATTGCGCGAACAGACAAGCTGTATCGGCCCACGGCATTCGTATAAGCCACAAGGCAGTCGGCGAAACATTTTGGCTTCGGACGAGTATACTAGCCGATAGAACAACAATTCTCACCGAACGAACGATAGTAAATGAGCTCCAGGGCAAGCGAGAGCCCTGAAGAAAGCGCATCCTCCGAAAAGCTGACGCGAAAGAAAATACATAAAAACAATATATACACGGCGAACTAATACACTAACTCATCTTACAGAATACTTGCGGCAGCAAGAGCAGCGAGCCCTTATCTAACGGGCAACATAGAGAACTCCGTAGAAATTCGGAACTTCGAGAACCAACCGGGAATATATTTTGAAAACGTGGGAAACTTACACCTCTACAAAGACACGTGGAAATTAGTGTTAAAAATCAATATGATACCTTATTATCTTCGCGAAGAAAAATTAGCATCATATTGCAATAAGTTGACGCAAATTTGTTTGGCGCACCAGGCATGGCACGCAACAATTTGCCGACCATTTATAAATACAATCACGCCGAAATTACGATCGATTACAGGGAAATTAAATTCCATACGAGCGACATTAGGAGTAGAACAGAGACCAAAACGCGGTCTCATCAACGGCTTAGGAACAGCAGGAAAATATTTATTCGGATTAATGGATGCTAACGACGAGGAACGTATAAATGTACACCTCGAAAAATTAGAGAAAAGCGAAACAAGAGTTTGGCATGCATTATCGCAGCAAATACAAATAATTAATTCCAGTATAAAAATATTTAACGATAGCTTTGGTAACGTTGAGCAACGAGAAAAACTTTTAGCAAAAGCGATAGCACAAGTAGAACAAATGTTAAATACACGTCAACACACACAAGACGTTAGGGAACAGATGGACGAACAATTTACATTAATCACATTAATGATAGATAACTTACTAGAAGACGTACAAGACTTGACGCATTACGTAACAGACATACGCAAAGGACTAATAAACACCAACGTATTATCATTCGCGCAAATAATTCAATACTTGCAGGAAGCATTACCACACCTGCCAGTAGGTTTAAATTTTCCAATCCCCCTAGACATACAATCGGGATATCTTTTAGATCGGGTAACAGAAGTCAAAGCATATAGTCGGCAACGTTCGATAATTACTGTAATCATAATACCCCTCATAGGGACACAAATATTTCAAATTAAAAGAGTACACCCGATACCAGCGCGTATGAACAACAGTACATACGCTATAATCGAGACTAGCGAGCGTTATGCGATAGTCGACGAAATCCGACGCGAATATGTATCGCTAAGCGAAACAGATATACAAGCATGTAAGACAACCAAAACCCAGTTTCTGTGCTCATCAAGACATCCAATTTACAAAATTTATCCACACGGACCGTGCGAAGTACGCATGTACAATAAAATCAATAAACAACCAGAAAAGTGCAAAACAAGGCTCCTCAAATTAGAAAGGACCTTATTACTAGAATTAGAAGCACCAGAAACATGGATTTTCGTTGCCCCAAAAGAAGAACCGTTAGCAATAACCTGCAACGGGAAAGGCACCATACATAAAATCTTAAAAGATTCAGGTATATTAGATATAAAAGGTAAATGCATAATTTCGACATCAGAAGTAACAATAGAAATAGTACAAGAATTCAAAGAAAAGAGACAGCTAGATTATTTACCAGCATATAATTTAACACTTAACCTTACTCAAGAGGTAGCCGAAAAAATTACACGAAACCAAGTAGCAGAAATAGACCTCCAACCGATAATTAGAAATCCAGAAGAACTAAAATTAGCGAGCACGCGGCTAACAGCGTTACAAAAAGAAGTAGATACGAATCTTTATAATAATGATTACCACACATTCGCGTATCCCCCAGTCGTATCAATAGGAATTACAATTCTAGTAGTAGTAGCGATTTACACCATATACTATAAGCGAAAACAGCGTAAAAACCGCCAGTTAACAATAGAAGTAGAAACTAACGAGAATAGACAACCGCCAAAAAGAAAACAAATAAAAAAAGAAAGAATTGACATAGTATGTAGAAGCGAACAAAAGCGAAAAATATCTATATAAGCATAAACGATTATATTAAAACATGTCATCGGGAAAAATAAACATTGTCAAAAAAAAAAAAAATAAAAAAAAATAAATAAATAAAATAAAATAAAATAAAATAAAGAAGTAAAGAAATATATTTTCCTATAATATATAAATGAAGAATATATGTATAAACAAAATAAATACCAATAAAAGAATAAAGCGTAAGAAAAGAATATATATATATATAAGTAAACGATTATATTACACATATGTTATCGGGAATAATTAAAAATTGTACTTTATAAATGCACAAGTATACCCATAGGTAATCAAGCGTAAGAATGGTGGCACATTCTTTTTCCCGCGGGGGAGGGGTGTTGTACCCGCGAGTCGCCTAAGCGACACAGCAGTATCGTATTCAAGGCCGCCTTCCGAAAAGGCGACCAAAAAGTAATGTATAAGCATTGCATCACCCGAGTGCCTGGACATTGCGAGTCCCGAGCCTAAGATGCAATTCAGCGATTCTCCCTTCTTAGCGCCGAACGCTAAGGAGTGGCACGCACAGAAATAAGGAAACGGAGAGATAGATCATCGAGAGCGAGCAAAGAGTTAGGAGGGTTACTTGTGCCTCGCCAATAACCAGTTATTTAATAAAAGTCATACTTATACTCAAGAAGAACCTGATCTATACCTCAAACACCACCTTCCTTACGCTTCCAAAGATAACCGGTAACCGGCTGACAAGCGCGGATTACCACATAATGTTGTTCCACGAATTTATACCTTTAACGTATGATTATAATGAATTATTAAGTTTTTTAATTGCTAAAAAAGTACTTTTAAATTATACAACATGTCCAAGGTGTAAGAAAGAAATTTCGTTAAAACCAAACGATCCAAATTATCATTGTACTAATACATATTTTAAAAAGGTACATAAACAAAAAAGGAAACAAGTGGGGTTGTTTTTGCTCGCTCGCTAGATTCGCTCGCGAGTGGGATGCCCGTGGTTAGTAGTGCCCATGGCTAGTAGTGGATATTGTTTGGTGGTGCTCATAAGGGAAGTTCGCGAACTGATACACTCTGATTTTTATGAAACTTTACATAAATAATTATTAGACCTATCTAAAAAGATATCTGTAATTCGTTCGTGCCCGTTTTTTACTTCGAGGGAGATATCAACCCTTTATTCCGAACCGCCCGTTCTAGATACGTCCTTATAAGTCGTAAACAACAAAAGATATAAAAAAAATAGTTGAAATAAAAGTTATACTGTTTCTTGTGATCTATAAACCTGCGTGTAATTTTTTTTTTAAAACCTTTTTTTTTTTTAAATTTGGTTTCCCCGCCCCCGCCCCCCCTTTTTTTAAGAACTTTATTTTATTCTAATCAATAACAGCATCTATTTATTATGAATTCAACGATGTATTTGAGTATATGATCGTTTTAATTATTTCGTTAGAATTCTCAATTTACGTTTCGTGATCTTTCTGTATTGACCGTTAATTCGACCTATAATTGCAACGTTCTTAATATCTTTGATAAGAACCATTTCTTTATACGTTTTACTAGGCATTTGTGTTTATATAAAGCTGCAATAACAAGTCTTCCATTGTAAGCGTATGATATTTTTGAAAACGCAAACATGTCGTTTTTTTTTCATATTTGATACCGATAGGTATCACATTAAGAACATCCCGATTCCATAAGTGGTCATTTGTTCATTCACATCACCTGCTCGCAAATTCTTATCTTCCCGTGAAGATTGCGTTGTGACTCACTCGCTATTTGAAATATAATGACCAATGGTTATCACATTAAAAAGAAAATTAAAATGTAATACTTCAATCGAAAAGTATTATATATTTATCTCAAAATATTTAACACTAAGTTCGATAACCATTTTCGGGAAACATCAATAATTTTCTACAAGACAACATGTTTGATATACAGGGTGTCCCACGGTTCGTGGCCCAAACGGGAATGGCATGTGCGACGGATTTTTCTGAGACGAAAGGAGTCATAAAAAGTAACATATGCCAGGTTAGTTTTCGAGCTATTAATTAATAATGATTTGCCAATCGTGAAGCGCGTAAGCGGTAGGCGTACTCTCGCCGCCATACCAAAACTCTAGCCAAGCTATGATTGGACCGGCGGGCGATAGAGAAAGAATGAAGGGCCTGGTCAGCTTAAGATAGCGCCGTAGAAGAAAGCTAGGGCGAAAGACCGAGTGAGCGAGAGAAAGAGAGAGAGAGAGAGTCAGTGCTACAAGGCTATCTTAAGCTAGCGGCTCGCGCCGAACCTCTCCCTCTCTCTCTCTCTCTCTCTCTCTCGCGCTCACTCTGTCTCTGAAATTGATTTTAGCAACAGTTCTTCAGTAAGTGTACAATTCAGTTATATCTGACTTATTATTCATTAAATTTTTTTTGTATTAATTTTTTTTTTGTAATCGCGTATAACTATTACTATACATACCTACTTTATGTATTTCCATTGATTTTCTAATTCGTTTATTTTTTATATGACTTATTTGAAAAGTCAGTTATTCATTGATATGCTAGCAATTTGGACCACTCAAAATTATATGTATTTTCTAGGTTCGACTACAAGAACTTTTTTATGCACTTAATCAAAGAAAAAAGTGTAACGAACGATTGTTTCCGAAGCTATTTGAAATATCGATACCCTTTTTGTATGTCTTTTTCATAACGAAATCTGTGTGAATGAAATGAAACGAAATGAACGAATGAAAATGTTTGTGTGTGTATAATTTTTGTACAAATAAATGTTTTTTGTTCGTAAAAATGGTTTGTTTTGCAATTAAAATCTTTCCAATCAATATCTAACGTATAGCTATCAATTACAAAGAGTGGTCCAAATTACCTGCACCTTATCGAAATCACATTTTATACTTATATATTATTATTTATTTATTTATTTGTCTGTAGGGTCCGTAGTGTGAGACGGGGTTAGAGGGTGTCTGTCTTCTCCATTCTACGGAAGTCGTAGGCCATCTCCTCTAGCCTGACCTGCGTCGTCTCCATAAATTCGGCGCGGGTAGTTAGTCGTAGGGTTTTCCCCTTTTGTTGGTGCAGTGTTTTATTTCGTAGTTCGTCTTCTAGGATTAATTGGTTTATCCTTTGCACGATCTCTTCCAATGGTTGTTGTTGCTGGTGAGCCAATCGCCAGATGTTCGTTGTCTCTATCGGTTTTGTGTTTTCCAATATTCCGCCTGGTCCGTAGCAATGCTTATGCGAGGGTTTGCAGAAGGGGTACCCTTAAATCGGCTGGTCGGAGATTTTCCCCTGCTGTGTTCATGTTGGTTCCGGTACTTTCCCTTGTTACTAAAAAGGTTGTAAATTATCACTTTAGTTTGGTATTGGTGTATTGAGTGTGTATGATGTGTGTGTTCTCTTGATGTGTTGAGTGTTTCTCTTTCCGAGTATGTCGTCTGCGTGTGTTTTCCAGATGTGTTTAGTAGATATTTCATTGAAGGTAAGAAGAAGGTTTGGGTGATCCAGCTCGGGATAAGGGTTTTTCAGGTGGAGTGGTGATTAATTCCTTTAGTTCGAATGATGTTTCATTTACAGTTGATTGTCTTTTGGTATTTTCTGATTTTTTATTGTGTTTGGGTGGTTTACAAGCTAGAAGCAATAAAAGGTGCGTTAAAGAGTCCCAGATTGCACCTAACAGGTATAGCGACCATCCATAGACACTGTGCAGTGCATAACCATGGATTATAGTGTCGATAATTAACTTAATGCCTCGAATTATTACGAAGAGTCCAAAAATTCCAGCACTAATATTTCCGAATGCGAGGAATTTACTCCATATTTTGTTCCATGTATTGGCAGTAATTTTTTCTAAGGTAGATTCATCCATTAGATTAGATATAGAAATGCCTTGTGGAACAGATGTCTTTCCTACTACTCCTCGGGTTAATGTGTTTAGAATAGCAGGTTTCTCAGCGGGGAACATAATGTGATCCCTTAGTTCATTTAGATCTTCTTCGGAATATATTCCACTGGTGGCCAACGTACCTGGGCTAACGTATCTCCATGTAGGTTTAGTCATAGGTTACATTATGGTTGGTGGTAATATGGCCCGGCACGGCTCCCTAGGGCAAATCGCCCTCGAGGCGTCGGCGGAGGGTCTGGGTGACCGTCACCCTCCGCCCTTCTTTAGGTATGCCGGGGGAGTTTAGTCTCCCCCCGAGATGAGGGGGTTCGACTCCCCCTGCCTGCTTTGGGGAGGAACCGGTGGTGTCCAAACGGGTTCCCGGGTCCTCCCTACTGCAGGTGGACGGTCATCGTGAGGGGTTTTAGTGGGAAAAATCCCACACTCCCCCCGCTCACGCCCAGTGGGCCTTTTGAAGGTTTCCCCTCGCGTAAATTAAAAAAAAAAAAAAAAAAAATGGTTGGTGGTAATGATTCGATAGGTTGTGGTGTTAGTTTGTACCAAGAATTCTCGAGGTGAAACATGGGTGGTACCAGTGTGTTGCAGGTTATTTGTGTAGCTTGCTTTAGTAGTATATGTGTTTGTGGCGTTAAGAAAAAGGTTTGGTTTCCTTTGAGGACTGGTAATTGATTGTAACACTCTCGTGTTTTAGCCAGTATTACTTCTACAGGGATACATTTAACTATGTGTATAACTTCTCCTGCGGCGACGGCCATATAACCTGGTCCTTTCATAAGGTGATACGCGAAAACATCTGGTGCTTGAATTGCTATTGATAGAGCGTTTTTCAGAATTTTTTGTTCTAAATTGCATTGTTGAGTGAGTATATCGTGGTATAGTTGTTTTTATTTGTGTGCGTATGTGTTTTTCTACGTAGACGAATTTTGAATTGATGTATGTGAATATGTCTAAATTAGCGACATTTGTATCTTTCCGGCTTGAGAATCGTTCTCCCTGTTTAGTTTCGAATATTATTAATTTGGGGTGTTCAGTTTTGATTAGGCTATAGCCACAGATTGAATATTCGGATTTGGAGGATAGAGCGAATACTACATCGCGTGTTGTTAGAGAGTAGATAGTTTGTTTCCGGTTATTTATTACATCTTCGGCCTTGTTGGCTATCCCTTCGTATAATACGCTATATTTAGTAAAATCGCAGGTATCCGAGAGTAGAGGGTCCCAAAAGGTGTCTCCTCCCTCCAAGTCTACGCACTGACCTTCACCTAGGTCGCATACGACTCCGGATTGCAGGTATATTTTGTCGGTAGCTAGGTAATCCCGAAGCGTTATTAACCCACTTCGAAAAGGAGGAGGTTACTCTATTCGACAGTGGGCGATCTTGCTTTTTTTTTTTTTTTTTTTTTTTTTTTTTTTTTTTTTTTTTTTGTTTGTCCGGCCATAGCTCCGCAACCGGTTGACCAATCGAAATGAAACCACTTCCAGTTGCTAGGTTTGGGTCTCCCATTGGTCCCGTTTAAAAAATTTTTCCGAAATGTTTATTATTAACAAAGTTATTGCAAAATTAGCGCTTTATTTTTGTTTGTCCGGCCACAACTCAGCGACGGATTGACCAATCGAAATGAAACCACTTCCAGTTGCTAGGGTTGGGTCTCCCATTGGTCCCGTTTCAAAAATTTTTCCGAAATGTTTATTATTAACAAAGTTATTGCAAAATTAGTGCTTTATTAAGATTTATCGCAATATCTTTTTGAATGGAATTGATTCATTGTAATGAAAGAAACTATTACTATCTTCTTAGAAATAATTTGCAGATATTAATTATATAAAAAATTTATTAATTGTTGCAAAATAATTTGTTTATTCCTCTATATCTCTTCAACGACTTCACATATCGGAACCAAACCTTTTCGATCCTTTTGCAAATATTACCTACATAACTTTATTTTCACATCTTGATCGATTATACACTAAAAAGTATGAAATAAAAAAATTTTTAACAAAAAAAATAGAAACCGACTTCGAAAAAAGCGCTAAAAAGAGTGAAATAATTTGTTATGTATACTGTAACGTTTCGCCTTCCTTACCTTTTCGAGCGCTTACGTTACTTCACCGAACGATTCGGTCCTTTTGGGACTGGCAGAGGAAAGTGGGAAAATTAATAAATAATAGACGCGAAAATTCGATTAATTTGCGTTTATTTAATGCTTCGTATTCTTCGGAACCCGCTCGTAGCTCCAGAACAGCTGATCGCGCCGTGTTTATCTTTTTTCTAAGTGTCGTCGTCTTCGCCGGTCTCGTCTGACTCATACACGCAGTCACACGCCTACACACGTTCGCATACACCTACGTTCGCTCTACGATACTCTGATCTTCGTTCGCACACACACAGACGCTCTCACACACACTCTTCGACTCGGTTCGCACGCACCTATGCTTGCTTTCCCACACAGACGCTTGCTCACACAGATGCTTGCTCACACAGACGCTCTCACACACACTCTTCGACTCGGTTCGCACGCACCTATGCTTGCTTTCCCACACAGACGCTTGCTCACACAGATGCTTGCTCACACAGATGCTCTCACACACACTCTTAATCTACTGCTTATGACTAATGGAACGAAGAGGTATTGAAAATAAAGCGATACACCTTACTTTAGGCGACGTTGTGTATGGTATAGCTTCGCACGCCGTAGCACGGTGTCTGTGTCCGGCCTTCCCCTCTCACCCTCCGTTTGCCGTCGATCCTTGCTTTGCCGCTTCTCGACACTCGCGAAAGCACTTTTTTTTCAACCCGTGATTTTAAAAGCGTTTCACGTACTTAAAAAATTCGGATGATGCACGAAATTATAACTTCTACGAACTGCGATCTTTAAGAGAAAACTCGGAATGCACTCTCTTCCGTTGCGTGGGCTTGCTATTTAAATGCTTGTCCCCACCGCTCTTACTTGCGCGCGATCGAATTTCTATTGTCTATTACGATCCCCTCTCTTAATTGTTACATGCGGTTATTGTCCTCGCCGCTGGCCCTGAACTCGTTGGCCATCAAATTCCTATCTCGTCGAATTCCGATCTATTTCGCGTATCATCCTACCTTGTCTTTCTTCAACGTTTTTTCTATGTTTCCGCGCTCGCGTACCAATCTCGCGGTACGTTTACCTTATAACTTCTATTTTTAGACTATTCGCGCATTCCTTCGTTCGTGAGCTTATAATTGCTATGTGGTTTTACTTATTATTTATTGTAATTTAATTGTCACCTCAGCTATACCGTATCAACGTCCCCCAAAATAAAATTTGTTAGTTACCTTTAATAAAAAATAAATTTTATTTTAATCTATGGTTGCAGCTCGATACCGAGCTCCCGTTCTATTGCCTCCCGCTCCTCTCTCCATGACTCGAAGTGGAGCCTTGCAATGCTCCCCAGGTTGCACAGGGTTCCCCTTCGGCGATATCCGACCTCGGTCGGAATCGGGTTCTAGGTCGGCAGCTCTTCTCCTCTCGGCCTCATATCCAGGATGATCCGCTGGTCCCTGATCTCCTGTTCGATGAACCAGCGTTCGTGGACACTTCACCCTCCTCGCCCGCTTGGCCGTAGTCTTCGTAGGGCTATTATGATGGCGAGGGCCCTTATGCCTACATATGCGCTCGGCATGAGGTATATCCGTTCCCTCTGTCGACACACCACCTGACACGTATCTATGAGAAACACCCATATTCTTTCGTGCGCCTCGCATTGCACCTGGCCCCTTTCCAGTCTCCCGTGGTAGCGTACTATACACGGAGTTCCTTCCCGTATGATATCTGGCGGGATGGGGACCAGGCGGCCTCTTCCTTCCAGCGTCCTTCTTAACGCTTCCTGGAGGAAGCGGTATGTTCCTTCATCTTCTCTCCGTCGTACTACGATCCTCCGCGGGGTGAGGGCGCGGATTGCCCTCCCGGTCTGTAACCTCCACAAGTCCTGCCGATCGTGGAGCACGGGAAGACTCCTTGGAGTTACACATATTGGGTATGGTGCCCATAGCCGCCCAGAACTCCCCGTCCGTTCGCGCGCCTCGCAAAACCGTATTACATTCATTTCGGAGATAAGTCGCTCGTCGTAGCTAATTACCAACTAAGCCTTTTTCGGTACTTTTTACCTCCCTCTCTCGTGCTCGTGACTTTGTTATACTCGTTAGAAGTCATACCTCGGCTTAGTTGTCACGTCGTCGTTGTTTTTTGTATGTTTTCCGTCCTTTTCTATTTCTCGCAGATCTATCTCCTTCTCTGTCCCTATCATTACCGCTTCGACGCTCGCTTTCTTTGTCGCTGTCACGTCTCGGGTGAGGGCCAATAACGCGTTCGTTACTCTACACCTACCCGGACGGTTTAAAGATTTGGCCTGTTTTGGTCACGAGACCTACGCCTCGTCTACCGTGGGGGGCCAAGAGATCGGAGGAGAGGAATCGCAATGAGTTATTGAAGAGTAAAAGAAAGCGATAGAAATAATAATAATAATTACGTTTATTCTATAGGATAGTGATAAAAACAATAGCGGTCACTGGTAGTATGAATAGCGGTACATGTATATAAATGCCTGAGTATCGTCCTTGCTCTAAGGTGATTGTCTCCGGGTCGGGGGAATGGGAATTTAGGAGGTTTAAAATCTGCCTTTCGTTGGCTGGTTAAGTAATGGAATGTTCAGAAAGACTTCCTTGCTAGGAACTGGCGCAGGGTGTATCCCGCCGCTGCTCCTAGCTCGTATGCGCGGTGAGTGTTCCCAACACTGCTCCTAGCTCGTATGCGCGGTGAGTGTTCCCACCGCTGCTCCTCGCTAGTATGCGCGGTGAGTGTTCCCAACGCTGCACCTCGCTAGTATGCGCTGTGCCAGATGGCAATATGCAGAATGAGAAAAAGAGTGAGGTAGTATTGTAAGTAGGAGAGCTGAAGGTTGGATAGGAGTTTGACGAGACCGTGATAGAGGTATCCGATCCCGGAGTCTACAATGTTTGACAATGGTTATAGTTATAACTTACAGTAGATGTTGGCGTTTTGTCTTAGGCAGTTGGACGTTCGGTAGAGGGTCGCTGGTACTCTAAGGTATACACTACACTTTCGCGATTGACTATTCGGATTGACAAGAAGTAGAAAGTAGGATATAGACTTTGCTTGTAGACCTTGCTTGTAGACTTGTAGACTTGTAGACTTGTAGACTTGTAGACTTGTAGACTTGTAGACTTGTAGACTTGTAGACTTGTAGACTGGTAGACTTGTAGACTTGTAGACTTGTAGACTAATGGGTAGACTGTGACAAAAGGTAGACTGTGTGTGCTTGTAGACTGATGATTCTTCGCTCGTTACTGATTTTTATGTCTTCTGATGCTGCTAAGAAGGGGTAGCTTTGGTGAAGAGTGGGGCCTGATGGCGACACTTTGTGAGATTTTCATTGGTTGTTGGTGTCGTAGGGTCCGGTGCATCGTTTGCTAAATCTTGGTTTTTTGTGGAAAGGGGGGTGTTGTGGTGGATGCTGATGCGGCTGGGAATCTTGGTTTTAGCGGACTGTCCGTTCGTGTTTTATCCGTTGGTTTCGAGTTGTATAGGCCGGATTTCGAAGTTCATCTTGCGTCTTTTTGAGTCCAATTTCTTCTTGAGTCTGGTTTCTTCTTGAATCTGGTTTTCTGTTCTGCGTGTTGGGTTGCATCCGTTTCCTTTGATATTGCGTTTTCGTGGTGTATTCTTCACGTTGATTTGGCGTTTTTATGGTAGATTTATAATGGTCGAACTCTTAATAACTAATTTGAGGATCTTCGAGGGTTAGTAAAGAGACTAATTAAATAGAATTGGATTTTAGGTACTTTGCTATTGATCAATGAAAATGTTACTCCTTTATCTTTCCCTTGAAGATTCTCTATGTTTACTAATGTACTTATAGTTGTTACGTATGTGACGCGAGATCGAGCGGGTGTCAGGTTCCCGTCGCGATATCGGGCGGCTCGAGCGCTTGGGCCCGTGACGTTGTCGCAGAGGGGTCGCGTGTCGGCTCGCGTAGCGCAGCGCTTTCTTATCTCCCGCGTGAGATGTACGGCGGACACGCTTCATATTCGTAAGCGTGGCGTTGCATGAAAATTCTTAAGTTTGAATTTAAGCTGTGAATTATTAATAATATTTGTTAACTGAATTTTCATGGGACGTCACACCTCCCCCCTTGGAAAAAGAACAAGCACTACGTGGTTGTTCTTTCTCATAAATTAGTAGTGCGATATTCTAATGAGAAAGAAAAAGTAAATGTATATACGCGTGAATGGACTTAGAATTGAAATACTTAATTTATAATTGATTTATATATGTTTGAGTATAAGTATAAGAGAATAAGGTAAGTGTCTATAGTAGGGTTTACAATGCTTATGAGAACGAGATTAAAATATAATAATTTGAAAATTAAAATAAAATATAAATTGAAATATAAAATAGATATGTAAAATATGGTAATTTGAAAATTAGAATAGAGTATAATTGAAATAGAAGATAGATATGTAATATACGATATTTTGAAAATTAGAATAAAATATAATTTAAATATAAAATAGATATGTAGAATATGATAATTCGAGAATTAGAATAAAATATAACTGAAATAGAAGATAAATATGCCTTCATAGAATAAATAGGATTCGAATTTACAAAAGTGATTGTTTACGTGTGGGGGCGATTTTTTCTTTCTTCTGGGGACTGATAGTGGTACTCAAGGCCTGTTGATTCGATAGAAGGGAATGAAATTGGATTTGTTGAAAATCAGATCCATGGATCTTCGATGAGGTACATCACTGGTAATAGGCTGTTGTTTCTGCTTTTTCTTGAAATGAATAATCACTCTTGATTTTGGAAGAAAGAGGTTCGTTTTTTCCTCTGCACTGGGAGCATGTCATATATTACTTCTCCTCAGTGTTAGTTCGATTGGGATACTCCTTACTGGTTGTAAGTGTATCATCTCTCCAGCTGTCATTGCCATGTAATCTGGCGCTTCTCCGAATTTACGGATGGTGAATACGTCCAAGAATGAAATACGTCCAAGTTGATTATGAATAAATAGAATATTCAGTGCGGATGAGAGTGTAATCAATTAATGATTCCTCTTGTGTTTTGTAATGTGTTTGCTCACTACTGTATACACGATGGAGGTATGTTGTTGGCTATTTTCTTCTTCTAATTGATGTGCGATGCCTTTTGCAAAGGACGTCGTATTGGTTGATATTGGTTTCCAAAATTTGTAATCCATCAGGTAAGTGTGTTTACCCTTGTGTATTACAGTCACACGTGAGTGCATTACGGAGTAGTAAGAATTTGGCCTTGCGCCGTATCATCTTGGTGGTGTCGTATTCCGACAGCTGTGGATATTGTATGTGGATGGTCTCTATGTTAGTTGTTGAGATGGTCAGGTCGCATTCCGCTATACCTGAGAGTGATGCCGTGGTGACGTTGAGATGATAGCCGTTGCAATGGGATCCGATAAGGCCAAGAGTTCCGTATGTGGGTAAGGGGATTACAATGATGATGGCTAAAAGTGCCATTTGGAATGTGCATATAAGCGAAGGCATAAATATTGTAGTATTCTATTAAAATTGGTAAATAGAAATTTAGTGTGCGCTGTCTCTTATTCTAGAAAGTTTGAGTCTATTTTTATGCATTACGCGGCGCTTTCCTGACATTAAGATCCGAACATTATTATCGGGCATGATTTCGACTACTTCGTGAGGACCAGTGTATTGATCTGACATCTTCCCTGTTTGGGGTAATTTTAAACAAAATACGAAGTCTCCAACTTGGAAATTTTGTGGATTTAAATTGCGGTCATAATAATGTTTTGATCTTTGTTTCGCTTCTATAAGATTTTGGCGAGCTAATTCCTGTGAATCCTTAATTTTATGAGAAAGATTGGTTAAATAATCTTGATAGGTGAGGTCTATATTTTCCTCGATCGGTGGATCAGAGGATGGTTGACGTGCGATTTTTCCAAACACTAGTTCGAAAGGTGTATGACGAGTACCTTCATGTACATTGGTATTATAATTAAAAATTGCTAAATCGAGCCAATCGTCCCAATCTGAATTCCGATCGACGTGAGTTTTGAGATATTCGGTCAAAACATGATGTGACCGTTCTATGGATCCGTTTGATTGCGGATGATACGCGGTTGTTTTAAAATGTTTGATTTTGAATTTCTTTGTTAAATACCGTATTATAGTGCCAACGAAATTGGCTCCTTGATCGGTCAATATTGCCTGAGGGGCGCCATATCGACAGATCAAGTTTTTCAAAATTTTATCTGCTATGGTTTTGGAAGTTGCTTCGATTAGTGGCACTGCAATACAAAATTTGGTTAATAGATCTTGCATTGTTAGTATGTATTTCCTTCCTTTTCTGGTTAGTGGTAGAGGACCTACTATGTCTAATGCTATTTTGTCAAAAGAACTACCGGGTGTATCTGTTAAAACCATTGGTTGTTTAGTTTTGATTCGAGTTAGTTTTTTAATTTGGCAATCGCGGCATTTTTGTATGAATTCCTGTATATCCTTTTTCATGGTGTTCCAATAGTAATTTTGTCTGAGGCGTTTGTAAGTTTTATTTACTCCTTTGTGTCCTCCTGCGGCTGATGAATGATTTTCGTGAATTAGTTCGTTCCGTTTTTCTGTTGGTGGTGTTTGTATGAGGCTTTTGCATACGCGGATAGTTATTTGAGAATCGCTGAGAATATTTTTAACTTTCTTTTCAAAATACTTCCATGGTATTTCGTCGAAGTGATTAGTTTTTGCTATTGCGATGGTTGTTAGTTGTAATTCCATGACTACGTCGTAGAGAGATCTGATCCCATTTAATAGGTTTTCTGTAGTAATTGGAGTTCTAGAATTTTGTTTAATTGGAATAGCGATTAGTTTTTTGCTTTTTATCGGTGTGACTTTTGCGCGTTCGAAAGTGAGGTTTTGGTATTTGGGTAGTATTCCTTCCTCTTGGTAATCCAGTGCTCCTTGATCGAAAGGTGTTCCGTTAGAATATAGAAATATCAAATGATCGCATTTTTGTGTTAGCAGACTATCGCGAGTTTCGATGAATTGTGGTCCCTTTTGAGGAGTGTTGAAATCGTATGGGATTGAAGCAGGTGGAATAAGGGGTTCGTCTTCATCGCTTGACGGTTCCGGTGAGGAATTGGTATGAAAACTTAGATTGTCATCATTTTCTTCTTCTTCGTCTTCCTCTTCTTCATCTTCTTCTTCTTCCTCTTCCTGTTGTTTTTTCCTTTTTGATGACTGTTCTATGTGGGTGGGTTTGGGAGGGTTCTGTCTTGCCATGCTCCTTGTGACGGGCAGCATTCTAACTTCTTCTAATTCCCTTTTCCATTCAATTGCTAGTTGTTTATTTGCTTCAATCATTAAGAGAGATGTTGGTTCTTCAATTTCATCTGTTACGTCTTCGATAGTTACATAAGAATGCGTTTGGTGAATTGGAAATGTTGTAGTTTCTGGTGGATTTCTTGATAATGCGTCTGCGTTTAAATTTATTCTTCCTTCTTTGTATAAGATATCGTATTCATATTCAGCGATTTTTAATCTCCATTTACAGAGTCTAGATGATGGGTCTTTTATTGAGTGTAACCAAATTAAAGGTTTATGATCCGTTATTATTGTGAATTTCCTGCCGTATAAATATGGTCGAAAATGGTTAATGCAATAGACAATAGCTAGACATTCTTTTTCAATAGTGGAATAATTTTGTTCTGCTTTATTTAGTAAACGTGAAGTGTATGCGATGGGAAGGTCTTTTCCGGTTTGACCTTGACTTAGTACTCCGCCTATAGCGTAACCTGATGCGTCGGTAGTGAGTAAGAAAGGTTTAGTAAAATCAGGATATTGTAGAATTGGTTCGGTGCAAAGAGCTTTTCGGAGAATGTTGAATGCGTTTTCCTGTGTAGTTTCCCATTTGAAAGGTTTATCCTTCTTCAAGAGTTCGGTTAGCGGTTTTGCTGTTTTAGAAAAATTTGGAATGAATCGACGATAGTATCCTGCTAGTCCTAGAAATTGTTTTATGTTTTTAGCGTTGCGTGGTTTTGGAAAGTTTGAAACTGATTCTATTTTCTTCGGATCGGGCTTTACGCCTTCTTCGCTTATGACGTGCCCAAGGTAACTGACTTCGCGTCTTAAGAATTCGCACTTATCAGGTTGGAGTTTCAGGTTCGCTTCGCGTAATCTCTTCGTCAGCCGGTTGAACTTGGCCTCGTGCTCCTGGAGCGAGCGAGCGTATATGACTACGTCATCTAAATAGACGAAGAGTTCGTTCCCCTGGAGACCTGATAATACGTTGTCCATGAGTCTTTGAAATGTAGCAGGTGCGTTCTTTAATCCGAAAGGCATTCTTTTGAAGTGATAGTGACCGTGAGGCGTAGAAAAAGCTGTCTTTTCCCTATCCTTTTCGGCCATTTCGATTTGATGAAATCCCGTTGCGAGATCGAAACATGAAAAATATTTGGCTCCTCCTAATTGATCTAGAATTTCTACTATATTTGGAAGTGGATACGCATCTCCTATCGTTTTTTCGTTTAAAGCGCGGTAATCTATAACCATTCGCCATCGTTTGTTTCCGTGAGAATCCGGCTTCTTCGGTACAATCCAAACTGGTGAGTTGTACGGTGATTTAGAATGTTCTATTACTTTGTTTTCCAAGAGTTCGCTTACTTGTTTGTTGATTTCGTCTTTATGAATCGGTGGGAACCGATATTGTTTAGTGTTTATAGGGATTTCGTCGGTGAGATGAATCGTGTGATTCATTCCTGAGGCTGCTCCGATTTCAGTGAAGCGTTTGTCGCGTGTTTCTTCTGGATTTTGAACATATGGTATGGTCATTACATCGTGACCTTGTTGCGTGATGTCGGCGTCGTCTCGCTGCATATCATATTCTTGCAGGGTCAGCGTTGGCACTTGTATTTCAATATCGTCCTCGGAGGTATTGAAAACAGGTAGGTAGGCTTTACCCTTATGATTTGTAACGAGAGCTTCGCCTACATAGACTCCATCACCTGGCTTAAAGAGAGGTATGTATCCGAATTGAATTTCCGGATTGGAGATGTGGAAGTAGAAGGGAGTTACCGATCGTTTGTTTATGAGTACTGTCTTGTACTCTTGAAATGGTACGAAAACGTTGTTCCAACGTATGCATTTGTTTTCATAGTCGACTGTAACCGCTTGTTTAGCGAGGAATTCGGATCCTAAGATTCCGTTTTGTTTAATAGGAAATGAGTCATCGACGATATGAAAAGACACGGGATGTCCTAGGAGAGAGACTGTGACGAGCCCTAAGGAAGTCACGTGATTAGAAGATATCCCGCGTAGATTTAGTATAATTGAACGATCGATATTGATATTTGATTCGAGAACCTTTTCTTTAAGTACGTTGATTTCGGAGCCAGAGTCGATCATAAAAGAAGTAGAACGTGGTAGATTCGGAGATTTGATGAGAACAGAGGGGACGGTGCCTTTTTGGTCTAGCCTTATTGTGGCAACGTCGCGGTGCTTGTCGATGGTTTTTCCTCCATCGTCATGATCTGACGCCCTTGCTCTTGGGCGACCCGGCGGACGTCGCTCGGTTCCGGGCGGCCTCGAGAGTTTCCCGGATTGCTGTTTTCGGTCTTTGCCTTTGCTTCCATTGCGCGTCTATACGCTAATTTTCGGCATTCCGAAATTTCGTGACCCAGGTTTTTGCAGTAGCGGCAGATTTTAGAAGCTGGTGGATCTCCTCCAACAGCTTGTGACGTGTTTCGCGCTTGATTGTTGGGGACATACTCGGTTCGAGGTGGTGCTTTACTTTGGTTTCCGGTGAATTGAGGCGACGCGTTGTTATATGAAGTAGCAGGGAGTTGATCGCGAATCGGTGGAGAGTATCGCCTATCTTCATTCTTGTTGCGATACGAGTCGGTGTAATCCCTGCGTTTATGTTTTTGAGCTTCGGTTTCCATGACTTTGGTCATATGGATAGCCTTTAGGAATGCGTCGTCTAGATCGTAGTAGCCTTCGACTTTCATGCGCATTTTTAAATCCGGTGGTAAACCGTCCATAAAACCTTTTAAAGCATCTAAGTCGATTTCGCGTTTAGCAACGCTCGACAGGGCGTCTCCACGGAGGGCCTTTTCGCCGTCCATTATAGCTGCTCTAATTTCCTTGACTCGACCGATGTAGTCCAGGATGTGTTCGTTGTGCCTCTTTACAAGATTTCCCAATTCTCCCCTATATTGATTTAAAGATTTTTTCGGCGCGAAAATTGATTTTAGCCTATCGATGAGTTGATTTACGGAGGTGACGTTGGCATCTTCTACTGCTTGGTACGCGTGTCCATATAATTTATTTATTATTAAATTTACTAAAGCCGGTTCGGCTTCTTCGGCTACCATGTCACGTGCTCTTTCGCAGGCTCTGGCAAATTGATATACGGGAATTTTATAACCATCGTAGCGCGGTACTGATTCGATTGCATCTTTTAACCTTAGCATTGGGCGAATAGGTTCACGCGGTGCTATTGAAGGTGGATTAAGCTCTGAAAGAGTCTCAGCGTCTATGTTTCTCGGCGGTGGATCGCGTGTCCTTCTTTGAATTTCCTCCATTTTGTCTTGTAATTCTGTGATTTTACCTCCTAAGCTTCGTAATGGATTTAATTCTGCGCGTACTTCTGCTAAGATCTGATCTAGTAATCCTGTTTCGTTGCGTTTCGATTTTTCGATGGCTTCCTTTTCGAGTCGTAATTGCCTAGTTTGTTCTTCAATTAGTGTTGCCTGTTCCTGCATTCTTACAGATTGTTCCTTTAAACGAGCCTCTTTAGCGAGTAGTTGTTCTTGAATAAGTGCGATTTCTGATTCCGTAGTCGCGGTAGCCATTTGACGCGTTTGCCGTTTGTCCGTCATTTTGATATAAGTGGATTTAGTACGATTTAGAAGATTTAGAAGTTGCTAATTGTTAATTTTCCTAATCCCTCGATTATACCTATCCGCGGATTTTAATAAATTCTATCAGTTCCCTAATTTCTTAATGGTTTTAGTAGAACTTCACGCTGGTTCCTATCCTTTTAATGATCTCTTATATCCCACCGCTGCCACCATAAAAATTATGTCACGTCTCGGGTGAGGGCCAATAACGCGTTCGTTACTCTACACCTACCCGGACGGTTTAAAGATTTGGCCTGTTTTGGTCACGAGACCTACGCCTCGTCTACCGTGGGCGGCCAAGAGATCGGAGGAGAGGAATCGCAATGAGTTATTGAAGAGTAAAAGAAAGCGATAGAAATAATAATAATAATTACGTTTATTCTATAGGATAGTGATAAAAACAATAGCGGTCACTGGTAGTATGAATAGCGGTACATGTATATAAATGCCTGAGTATCGTCCTTGCTCTAAGGTGATTGTCTCCGGGTCGGGGGAATGGGAATTTAGGAGGTTTAAAATCTGCCTTTCGTTGGCTGGTTAAGTAATGGAATGTTCAGAAAGACTTCCTTGCTAGGAACTGGCGCAGGGTGTATCCCGCCGCTGCTCCTAGCTCGTATGCACGGTGAGTGTTCCCAACACTGCTCCTAGCTCGTATGCGCGGTGAGTGTTCCCACCGCTGCTCCTCGCTAGTATGCGCGGTGAGTGTTCCCAACGCTGCACCTCGCTAGTATGCGCTGTGCCAGATGGCAATATGCAGAATGAGAAAAAGAGTGAGGTAGTATTGTAAGTAGGAGAGCTGAAGGTTGGATAGGAGTTTGACGAGACCGTGATAGAGGTATCCGATCCCGGAGTCTACAATGTTTGACAATGGTTATAGTTATAACTTACAGTAGATGTTGGCGTTTTGTCTTAGGCAGTTGGACGTTCGGTAGAGGGTCGCTGGTACTCTAAGGTATACACTACACTTTCGCGATTGACTATTCGGATTGACAAGAAGTAGAAACTAGGATATAGACTTTGCTTGTAGACCTTGCTTGTAGACTTGTAGACTTGTAGACTTGTAGACTTGTAGACTAATGGGTAGACTGTGTGTGCTTGTAGACTGATGATTCTTCGCTCGTTACTGATTTTTATGTCTTCTGATGCTGCTAAGAAGGGGTAGCTTTGGTGAAGAGTGGGGCCTGATGGCGACACTTTGTGAGATTTTCATTGGTTGTTGGTGTCGTAGGGTCCGGTGCATCGTTTGCTAAATCTTGGTTTTTTGTGGAAAGGGGGGTGTTGTGGTGGATGCTGATGCGGCTGGGAATCTTGGTTTTAGCGGACTGTCCGTTCGTGTTTTATCCGTTGGTTTCGAGTTGTATAGGCCGGATTTCGAAGTTCATCTTGCGTCTTTTTGAGTCCAATTTCTTCTTGAGTCTGGTTTCTTCTTGAATCTGGTTTTCTGTTCTGCGTGTTGGGTTGCATCCGTTTCCTTTGATATTGCGTTTTCGTGGTGTATTCTTCACGTTGATTTGGCGTTTTTATGGTAGATTTATAATGGTCGAACTCTTAATAACTAATTTGAGGATCTTCGAGGGTTAGTAAAGAGACTAATTAAATAGAATTGGATTTTAGGTACTTTGCTATTGATCAATGAAAATGTTACTCCTTTATCTTTCCCTTGAAGATTCTCTATGTTTACTAATGTACTTATAGTTGTTACGTATGTGACGCGAGATCGAGCGGGTGTCAGGTTCCCGTCGCGATATCGGGCGGCTCGAGCGCTTGGGCCCGTGACGTTGTCGCAGAGGGGTCGCGTGTCGGCTCGCGTAGCGCAGCGCTTTCTTATCTCCCGCGTGAGATGTACGGCGGACACGCTTCATATTCGTAAGCGTGGCGTTGCATGAAAATTCTTAAGTTTGAATTTAAGCTGTGAATTATTAATAATATTTGTTAACTGAATTTTCATGGGACGTCACAGTCGCTTCTTTCTCGTCGCTCTCTTTCTTTCCTAACTCTTTTCCATCGCTCTCTTTCTATCTTATTTCTTTTCGATGGTATAGTTTCATCTTGTTCGCGTGGAATCTTCCCCGCTCCTTCCCCGTCGTAGGCTCTCTTATGACAAAGGTAGCTGCGCCGATTTTATTTTCCAGCACGTACGGTCCTTCGTACAGTGCGAGAAATTTCGCGATTTTTTTATTTGCCGGATCGGACACGTTGCACGCCTTTACTAATACCCAGTCTCCGACTTTAAAATCCGTTAATTTATGCGTTTTATTGAATCGCTCTGCGCGTTTCTTTCCTTTTCTCCGGATTCTTTCTTTCGCGAGCATTAATTTTTCTTCCCACGGTGGCTCCTTATTTTCCGCGTGTCCCGGTATCCAAGCCGTCCATGCTCTTTGTGGTTTTTCTCCTTTGTGGAGTTCCACTGCTGTTAATTCGGTCGTCTCGTGGTGGACTTCGTTGATGCACTTCTCCACGATGGGTATCCAATCTTTCCAGTTCGTGTGTTTCTCTCCCACGAACGTTCGGAAAAATCGTCCGAGCTCCCTATTTACTCGCTCCACGATGTTTCCCTGCGGGTGCCTGATGGATGAGAACACCGGTTGTACGTTCTCTTGTTTCAATTTCGCTAGCCATTTTTTCGAGGTGAATTGCGTCCCATGGTCAAATTGAATTCGCTTTGGTTTCCCATGGTTCGGGATGTAGTGACCGAAAATACTTCTTATGGTTGCTTCCGCGTCCGCTTTTCGTAACGGATACAATGCAACGTATTTGCTGAATGCATCGATGGTTACAAGAATATGCTTGAACCCTCCTTTCGTCGCTGGTAGCGGTCCGTAAAAGTCGATGGACAGTAATTCGCGTGGTCCCTCCATTGCGATATTTTGCATTTCTGCGTAACTTTCTTGGTTGGTGACTTTGTTCCTCTGACATATATCGCATGTCCTAATCGTTTTCGCGATTTTCTTCAGTAGCTTTGGAATGAATAAATCTTCTGAAATTATTTTATAACATTTGTAGGTTCCGACGTGTCCGTATACTCGGTGGCAATCTTCGATGAGCGTTTCTTCTATTTCTTCCGGTATAACGATTTTCCAGATATTTTGTCCACATTGCTTGTATAGTAGATTTTGGAACAGACTGTACTTATCGTTTTGCGCGTTCGGTAGTTTTTCTAGCGCCTTTCGTATATCGTTCAAACGTTCGTTCGCTTTCTGTTTATTTTCGATGTCCGCGAAGTAACTCGTCAAAGTCGTCGATGGTTTCTCGGCGATGATGTTTGCTATTATTATTTCTCCATCTCTGGTGTCACCTTCGCCACGTGGGATTCTGCTCAGCGCGTCCGCAACCTTATTTTCTCTGCCTGGACAATGCTCTATTTCCATATCATATTCTTGTATGATAATCGCCCACCGCATAAGTCTTGCGCTTGTGAACCGACACGTTTTCAGAAACGTTAACCCTTTATGATCCGTTCGAATGAGGACTTTTGTCCCGATTAGATATGAGCGAAATTTTTGCAACGCCCATACTATCGCGAGAAGCTCCTTTTCCGTCGTGTAATATCGTTTTTCCGCTCCCTTCAATGTCCGGCTCGCAAACGCTATTACTCCCATCCGCCCTTGTTCGTCCTTTTGCGCGAGTTCCGCTCCGAGCGCGAATTCACTTGCGTCCGTGTGTAAGTAATACGGTTTACGAGGATCGGGATGTTTTAAGACGACGGTCTCTAAGAAGAGATTTTTCACCCTTACGAACGCCTTCGTCCTTTCTTCACTCCACTCGAATTTGCTGTCCTTCTTGATCATTTCTAGTAGCGGTACGATCTCGTGTGCATGCCTTTGCGTGAACTTTGTGTAAAAATTTATTAATCCTAAGAAACCTCGCAGTTGTTTAATGTTCTTCGGTCTCGGGTAATTTCGTATCGCCTCCGTTTTTTCGATCTGTGGTTGTATTCCTTCTGTTGTTAGAACGTGACCTAAGAAGTTTACTTCCTTTTGGAAGAATTTCGACTTCTTTAAGTTAAGAGTGACGTTCATTACTCGCAGTCTTTCGAATAATTTCCGCAGATGTGTCATATGTTCTTGTGCGCTCGATGACATGCATAGGAGGTCGTCGACGAAGTTAAGAACATTGTCCCCCAGACCTTTTAATACGTGCGCTAATCCTCTTATTAGGCTCGCACTGCTGGTTTTTAATCCGAACGGCGTTACGCGAAATTCATAACACTGTCCGTTGTGAAGAAATGCAGTATATTTTCTTGATTCCGGAGTAAGTGGTATTTGCCAGAAACTACTGACCATGTCTAAACTTGACATTATTTTAGCTCTTCCACATTGCTGGAATATCGTTTCCGGCGGCACGGGACACTCGTGATCCGGTAATAGGATTTTATTTAATTGTCGCGCGTCGAGACATAATCTTATCCGTCCGTCCTTCTTTATTACCGTTACGAGTGGATTCACGTATGGGCTGTTCGATCGCTGTATAATCCCTTGCTCCAACATCTTCTCGATTTCTTGGCTTACCCGTTCCCGATACGCCATAGGAATCGGGTATGACCGATGAATATACGCCGTTTTGTCGCTCACCTCCAACTTATGTGAATAAACCTCGATTCTCCCAGGTTGGTCGCTGAACACATCCTTGAACTGCCATAACAAACTTCGAAAATTTTCCTTCTCCTCAGTGGTAAGCCCTTGACACTCCTCCGCCTTTACCCTTATCTCCTCTGCCTTCCTCCATGTCTCCTCTTCTATCGAGTTCGCCTCTGGGACGCCACGCTTTGGGCCCGTCCCCCCGAACTCCTCCACTACTTCTATCCTCCCTTCTTCTTTTAACTCCTCCAAGCTTTCCACCTTCACCTCGTCTTCCTTTTCCCCGTCGCTTACTCTTACCACTCCTTTTCTCATGTCGATATGGCTGCTCAAGTGTGACAAACTGTCCATCCCCAGGATGCACGGTCTCACTAAGTTCGGTATTATCAAAAACGTTAAGTTCGTTTCGATGCTCCCAATCTTCGTCGTTGCCATTAGTTGCTTTTTTATGAATGCTGATTTCCTGCCCGTCGCGCCCACCACTCTCATCGTCCTTGTCGGTAGCGTGGGACATTTTCCCCACCTGTCTTTATTCTCTTCATATTTTTCTTCGGCGATACACGTTACTTCGCTTCCTGTATCTATTAGCGCTTTAACTTCTCTCCCTTCTATGTTTATTTTGATGATAGGGCATTGCCCTCTCGTGCTTGCTTGCACTTCTCGCGTTTCTTCTCCTTTTTTCTCTCGCGTTACGAGATTTATCTCTTTCCCGCATTCCTTTTTCCGCACACTAATTTCTGTTGTTGTTTTGCTTGCCGTTTCCGTCTTAGTTTTCCGTGTCGTACTATCGCATGTGTGCGTGGGCCTTATGTGCGGTACGACACTTCGGCGTTTCCCCATTCCGAAGTCGGGATGATGTGTGCGTCTGCCGAGCTTGTTTTCGTATTTTGGTCCGTTGAACTTGTTTCGTCGACCATCGCGTTTACTTGCGGCGGTCTCGTTGACCATCCTCGCTCCCCGTCCCGTCTTACATTTGACGTACTATTCCCTCCTCGATTCGCTATTGGAGTCGAGTGATTCGTCGGTGGTGCTGCGAAGGTTTGTCCTCCGAATCTCCGTGAAGGTACGTTCGGCGCTTGAGTTGGCGGTCCCCGTTGCGCGTTCACGGGTCGCTTCAGGTCATGTCTCTCCAAGATCCTGATTAACCCTTCCACGTTCGTGACTCCTTTCAGGATGATTTCATCCCGGATCTCCGGTGTGAAATGCGCCGCTAATGCCTCCACGACTTCCTCCTCGCCGATCCGCGGAGTGAGGTCATATGCACTCGCACACAGTCGCGAGGCATACTCAACTCTCGTCGTATTCGCCCGCTCTTCGTAAAATCCGTTGTTAAGATGTCTCCGTATTCTCACCTGCTGTTCCCGGCTCCAGAAACGCTCAGTGAACTTTTGGGCGAATTCTTCGAAAGTTCTTATTCGTCCCTCCACGATGTTCCACCAGTCCCGAGCCGTGCGTGTTAAACTTTGTTCTACCACGAACTTAAATTCGTGATCGCCTATCCGCGCGGCCTGGCAATAGTTTCCTATCTCCCGGAGGTATTTCATTGGCCGTTCTCGTCCGGACCCGTCAAAATTTGGCGGTGTCCTCCGTAAAGCCATCTCCCGGATGTTCGAGTGTGTTCCGATGTTTGTATCTCTCGTCGTTTCCGGATGCGTCTCCCGTGCGCTTCGCATCTCTTCGATGCTTCTTCTGAGCGTCTCCATTTCCCTGCGATAGTCGTCCACGGAGTTCCTTGTTTCTCGAAAACTCCTTGCCACCTCGTCGACGATGTTTTCGTTCTCGGCGACCCTTCTGCCGAGTTCTTCTATGGCCCTTTTTACAGGGCCGAGGATGATGCGCACGGTTTCGGTGTGCCCTTCCAACGTCCGCGAGATATTCCGTGCCATGGCGTCGGACCACTCATCGAATTTCTCTTCCATCTTCTTTTCTAGGTCTCTCACCTTTCGATCGATTTTTAAGTTGATCCGTTCACATTGATGCCCCATTTCTTTGATTGCTTCCAGGACTTCTGCCATCGATACGTTGCTTTGCTGCGGAGAATGGTCGTCCTCTTCCGTCGCCGTTTCCTCGAGGATTATCTCCTCTTGACGCATCGGTGGTCGTCGAGTCATTTCTTCTGCCCCTGCATGGGCGAGCTCCTCCGCGAGAGTAACACTTCGTCGGGTACTTGCCGCCGGTGGTACCGAAAACGTGAATTCATGGTGGTCGCCTGTCGCGAGCGTGCCCACCCCCGTATCTGACACTGTGCTGCACGATTCTTTTTCTGCCATGGTTGTTTTTAACGTTTTCTCGCACTTTTCGCAACTGCCAGCCCCACGTTGGGCGCCAAATGTAACGTTTCGCCTTCCTTACCTTTTCGAGCGCTTACATTACTTCACCGAACGATTCGGTCCTTTTGGGACTGGCAGAGGAAAGTGGGAAAATTAATAAATAATAGACGCGAAAATTCGATTAATTTGCGTTTATTTAATGCTTCGTATTCTTCGGAACCCGCTCGTAGCTCCAGAACAGCTGATCGCGCCGTGTTTATCTTTTTTCTAAGTGTCGTCGTCTTCGCCGGTCTCGTCTGACTCATACACGCAGTCACACGCCTACACACGTTCGCATACACCTACGTTCGCTCTACGATACTCTGATCTTCGTTCGCACACACACAGACGCTCTCACACACACTCTTCGACTCGGTTCGCACGCACCTATGCTTGCTTTCCCACACAGACGCTTGCTCACACAGATGCTTGCTCACACAGACGCTCTCACACACACTCTTCGACTCGGTTCGCACGCACCTATGCTTGCTTTCCCACACAGACGCTTGCTCACACAGATGCTTGCTCACACAGATGCTCTCACACACACTCTTAATCTACTGCTTATGACTAATGGTACGAAGAGGTATTGAAAATAAAGCGATACACCTTACTTTAGGCGACGTTGTGTATGGTATAGCTTCGCACGCCGTAGCACGGTGTCTGTGTCCGGCCTTCCCCTCTCACCCTCCGTTTGCCGTCGATCCTTGCTTTGCCGCTTCTCGACACTCGCGAAAGCACTTTTTTTTCAACCCGTGATTTTAAAAGCGTTTCACGTACTTAAAAAATTCGGATGATGCACGAAATTATAACTTCTACGAACTGCGATCTTTAAGAGAAAACTCGGAATGCACTCTCTTCCGTTGCGTGGGCTTGCTATTTAAATGCTTGTCCCCACCGCTCTTACTTGCGCGCGATCGAATTTCTATTGTCTATTACGATCCCCTCTCTTAATTGTTACATGCGGTTATTGTCCTCGCCGCTGGCCCTGAACTCGTTGGCCATCAAATTCCTATCTCGTCGAATTCCGATCTATTTCGCGTATCTTCCTACCTTGTCTTTCTTCAACGTTTTTTCTATGTTTCCGCGCTCGCGTGCCAATCTCGCGGTACGTTTACCTTATAACTTCTATTTTTAGACTATTCGCGCATTCCTTCGTTCGTGAGCTTATAATTGCTATGTGGTTTTACTTATTATTTATTGTAATTTAATTGTCACCTCAGCTATACCGTATCAATACCGACAATATTCGATTTCATCATTATCATACTCAGAATATTGCAACTTTTTCGGAGGCGACAGGAAATTAATTAACAGTACATTAATACCCAAAAATTCACAGACATTGATGGATATTTACGTATTAGGCACTTACTCCTTTGTTCGTGAAAATGACCGTGTTGGAATCTTTTGTGTCGCCGCCGAAAAAGTTGCAATATTCTGAGTATGACAATGATGAAATCGAATATTGTAGGTATACATAACAAATTATTTCATTCTTTTTAGCGCTTTTTTCGAAGTCGGTTTCTATTTTTTTTGTTAAAAATTTTTTTATTACATAGCCGGTTACTACTACGTTGTTCCAACTAGCATATGGATCCGAATACGATGTTCCTTCGCATCCTCCGTCGTTGTCTAAGTTTCCAGCAAGTATTATTGGTCTTGAAGTAGTGTAATTGACTTTAAGGCCGTGGATTACCGTGTTCCCTATTTTAATTTGCCGGTAATGTTGTGTTTCTAAACATGTTTGTTTGTAGATCTCTTCTATGTATGCATATTGTCCATTTAGAACGTCGGAAGTGTGCGAGAACATGCCGCATTTTTTGATGGTTCGATCGATCTCGACTTTACATTGAATTACCTGAACGGTCTTGAATTCGTTAATTTGCAGAAGCTGAATGCCTACTTTAGTTACGTTAACGTTTAAATGAGGTAGGTCGCACTCCTCTACGTTAAGCAGTGAGACGGATGTTATGTTAGCCGATCTATTCCCACAATCATAACCTATTATCGCTTGAACGGGCGTCAGTGTTAGTACAAAAAGTACTAACGCAGTCGGTGATATCATCTGGAAAGAAAAGGATTCATTTACTTCCTAATCTCCTGGGATATGCGAGATTTTAAGTCGGTTAGGATGGACTATTCGCGTGTTTTTCTTTATTTTAATTCTAATATTTCCTTTATTTAATATTTCTATTATTTCATGAGGACCGGTGTACTCTCGTAGGAGCAAAGACGATCATCAGGACAGACCATAAAGGCTTAACCTTCCTAAAAACCTGCCGATTTTCGAGTGCAAGGCTCATGCGATGGGCAATAAATATTCAAGAATATGATATCGAAATCGAATATTGTCCGGGAAAAGAAAATAAAGTAGCGGACGCGTTGAGCCGAATCCCACGCGAGGAGGGCGAGACGCGGGAGGGGGACATAGTCATAGCGAGCCTACTCGAGGAAAACAAAGCCATGACTTTGACCGACTGCTTCGCGGACATAGCCGAGAGACAGCGAGATGACGAATGTATAGGTAACGTAAAAAAGGCGTTAGAAAAACTGCCGAACGAGCAAGATGAGCGATACAGCATCTTCTAAAATCTATTGTATAAGCAATGCGGGCGAAACGTATGGAAGCTAATAATTCCAGAAAGTATGATCGGAAAATTAATAGAAGAATGCCACCGAACCTACGGACATATAGGCACATACAAGTGTTATAAAATAATCTCGGAAGATTTATACATCCCGAAACTGCAAAAACGAATCGCGAACGTAATCCGAACGTGCGACGTGTGCCAACGAAATAAAGTCGCAAATCAAGAAAGTTATGCAGAAATGCAAAACATCGTCATGGCGGGACCACTCGAATTGCTCTCCATCGATTTTTATGGTCCGTTGCCAACAACTAAGGGAGGCTTTAAGCATATTTTAGTGACAATAGATGCTTTTAGCAAATACGTGGCATTATATTCGCTCAGAAAGGCAGACGCAGCAGCTACCATACGAAGTATCTTCAGCCACTATATCCCGAACCACGGACGACCGAAAAGGATACAATTTGACCATGGCACACAATTTATATCTAAGAAATGGTTGGAAAAATTAAAACAGGAAAACATTCAGCCAGTATTCTCATCCATTCGACACCCACAAGGAAACATAGTAGAACGAGTAAATCGGGAGTTAGGGCGATTCTTTCGAACCTTCGTGGGAGATAATCATGCAAGCCGGATTAAGTGGATACCAGTAGTTGAAAATTGCATAAATGAAGTACACCACGAAACTACGGAAATGACACCAATCGAGCTGCATAAAGGAGAGAAACCAAGAAGAGCATGGAGCGCATGGATAGCCGACCAGGCAAGTCATAAAGCCCCATCGCAGGAAGAGAAACTCATGCTCGCAAGAGAGAGAATAAGGAGAAAGGGAAAGAAGCGTGCTGAAAGATTCAATAAAATGCACAAATTAACAGACTTTAAAGTCGGAGATTGGGTGTTGGTAAAAGCATGCAATGTGTCAGACCCAGCCAACAAAAAAATCACGAAATTTCTAGCACTTTACGAAGGGCCATACGTGCTAGAAAGCCAAATCGGGGCCGCTACTTTTGTAATTCGCGAACCAACTACGGGGAAGGAGCGGGGAAGATTCCACGCAAATAACATGAAACTATATCACCGTAAAGAACAGAAAAGGACAGAGGGCAGGGAGGACGAGATATATCGAGAAGAAAGGAGAGGTACGAGAGACAAGGAGGAAGAAAGCACGCTAGCAAGACTGAGAGAGAGAGTAGAGAAAGAAGAAGGAGTAAACCAAAAGGAGATGGAAATTCGGGAAGCGACAGTAAACCAAAAAGAGACCGAAAACAAACCTAATGTAATAGACAAGGACGAGAAAAATAAAAAACTGTGGCGTGACAACGAACAACGAATCGGCATGACTTCGGACGAGGACTCCAAGTTCACAAAGGAACAAGAGGAGAAAGGAGAAATTTCCGAAAAGCGGACAGTACGTTATCCGCTACGTTCAAAGAAACAACAGTAAAACGGAAAAATGAACACCTTGCAGTATTTGAGACAAAGAGAGACGACGAGAAGAAGCGGGCGGCTATGGGCCCCATACGATGTGAGCACGGAACCATGGTCCATTCCATTCTTACATGACCGGAGTACCACCTTGAAACTTACCACCGGAAGGGCGATCCGGGTCTTATCAGCAAGAAAAATAGCGGTGAGGACCAGAGAGGACCAGCCCCGATACGTCAGATTACAAAGGGCACTAATCGAGCACGCGAGAAGGCATCCAACCTTGGCACCCTTACCTGACTGCTTCAACCAAGAGGGAAGCCTCTGTCTTATCATCTACCATGGGCGATATGAGAGGGGCATCGTGGAGCAGCGGGACACAATGAAAATCGCGGGTGTTCCTACCGGACACCTGCCAAATTGTACGGCGCAGACCCGAGGGCATCTATCCGCTGCCACGAGAATTTGCCAACATCAAGGCGACAGCCCTCATTAGTGGCACTACGGGGTATCAGCAGTGCGGAGTACGAGGGAAGTAACAGAGCGGAGGTGCGATACCTCGAAAGAGAGATCTACGGACAGAAACTGATCTTAGACCTCCGGCCCAAGGGTGGAGAAAGCGGGAATATCATACCCATCCCAGCCGAGATAGGATATAGGAGGTGGGGTGCGCTATATAATTTAGCAAGAGTAGTGAAATTTCATCTGGACCTATGGAGGGGCGATTAGGCCAGTGCAAAGGAAAAAACGAAGGAAAATAAAACCGAAATTTCATCAATAATGTAAGAAATTTCATTTATTTTGGGGGACTTTGTGACGTAACGCATTAATCGACAAAGAATTAAAATCATATAGAATAAAAATAAAATAAATTCCATAGAGATTAGGTCAGCAGAATCGGAACGTAGGGTCGAGTACGTAGAAAAAACGCGAGGAGGTCTAAAAATAGACACAGGTAACGCGTCAAATATCTAAAAGAGAGAGAGGTAGAAAAGGACGGATGAACTCGAAGGAAGCGGGGCAAGCGGGAAGAGGGGACGCGTGCGCGCGAACAACCAAAATTTTCCAGAATAAAGGAAATTCCAGAAGAAAGGCAATGACCTAATCAAGCGGAGAGGTAGGGTACCAATTAGATGGGTAGGAAGAAAGGCACGCACGGTTAGAGAGTGGGAAAACTGCATATAAAAGAAGGGTCAAGGCTAGGAAAGAATATAGTCGGGGACAGCAGAGCAAAGTGCCACGCGTTTACGTACAAATTAAAAGAGATAAAGCATTAGCGGCAGTGATAGTAGAAGCAGTGAATCGCAGAGGTATAGAAGAAATCGAGAACGTTCACTACTGGTGTCGGAGGGAAAGAGAGCACGTCATTAGAAAGATAGAGAGGTACGAACGGGCGAGATTCATCTCAGCTACCGACCGACAACACAAACATACGACACAACGTCTCCCAAAGTAAGAGTATTCTTCTTATTATCGTTTTCCCAAGATTCCCTTAGTATTAGTAATAGAATAAGCGAGTTAGTAAGACGACTTACACACCCGATTCTTAGGCGATAAACAGTAGACTAAGAGTGTGTGTGAGAGGAACGGGTGAGTGAGCACATGAGACGAGCGAGTGCGTGAGAGTAAGAGAACGAGTGAGTGAGAGCTAGAGAACGTGTGAGTGCGTGAGAGTAAGAGAACGAGTGAGTAAGAGCTAGAGAACGTGTGAGTGCGACGATACAGAAGGGGAAGAGCGAGCGAGCGACAGCATAAGACCAAGCGTAGTGTGACGTTGCACGAAGGGGGAAACTTGAAGGTACTATCTTCCGAAGACGATAGTGTCCCCCAAGGCACGCACCTCTTCGGCACCCGGTCAGACAATCGTTCTGGTCGCGCTTTTCGGATGATCGGAAATAAGGTAAAATATTATTGGGCGCCAGGTGACTTACGGCCACCACTCGGACGACCAGGGAGAGATAGGAAGGTCAGGAATTAAGAGGCCTGATCGGGTGAACCGGCATAAGACTTCCGGCTAGACAGTCTTTTAACAGAGTAACGGAGAGGCGAGGGTTCTTAGACGAACAATACAAACATTCAAGTGAGAGGGAGCACCATATCTTTCAGTTAAAGAACAAGGAGAGTTTATTTTAATTTCGAAGGGGTTTGCAAAGAGGTAGGTGGTAGGTCCGAGCGGTTACAAAGATATAACTCCCGTCGCCTAACGCGATCATACAAGGGACGTGATGTTACTCCGCTCGGCTCAATTTCATCCAGACGGGATATCCCTCGGCAGATAACTTTCTATGCAATTATTCGAAATGGGAAAAATGTTCGTATATAAAGATTCAAATATTTCAGAAAAGTATCGTACATATTACGAGAATTCACAACCATTACGCGTCCTCAATAAACATCGAATAATACGCCTCGCCCTTGGCGGAAGTCGCGCGCATACACAAAGACAATGACTACGTCGTACGAACGCAAGAAACTAGCGGTGGAAATATACGAAAAGAGAATATTTCTATAACGGAATATTCCTCAGATACACGCTTTACATAGGAAAAAAAATACAAAAGGTATTACAGCAATAATAATAAAAAAAAAAAAAGAAAAGGCTCAAGTGGTCGATACGTGACGCGGTCGTCGTATTGAGAGGCGATCCACGCCGGCAAGGTCAAATTATCTACGATTAATAAATGGGACAACCGAGGAGGAATCGATATCACAAAATCGACTAACGTTTCTTTATTCAACAATTTCTCCTACCGTGGGTGCCGTGGCCACACGCCGGCGGCACTAATACGGAGAAGACAAGACCCAAAATACAATTTTCCCCAAAGGCCTCCTCGGTCCCATCACCGGTCAAACAAACGGAGGATCAAAAAAACACCCGACTCCGTCGTCGCTTACCGTACTCGAAGACTTCCGCTATCTATTCGGCTCGTCGACGAAGTCGTTCCGCCACGTGCGTCTAACCTTACTCGGACGGGCGCCCTGGAACGCTTCCTTCGCAGATACTCGTGTACCACACTCGCGAAATTTTTAGAAGGGAAGCTACGTTAATTTAGATACTACAAAATTTCAACCAAAGATACAAAAGACGCAATAGAACAATACTATTCAAAACGTGACCGGTCTGGTCAACGATCGAACCACGAGAGAGCGAGCACGCGTGCCGCACGCACGATCGAGGCTCGTGACCCGCCGCAGGTACGCATCAATTACAGGTATCGTCCGCCGCCGAAATGTCGCTTATGATAATTTTTACGCTCACTCACAAGGGAACTACTCCAACCCGAAAATTCAGAATTTAATGAAACTTTGTGGGTATGTAGAGTTCATCGAGTAGTGCAAGGAGCAATTTTTTTTTTCTGCGGAAATTCACTTTAAGGGGGTGGAATCACCCCTTAAAGTTTTCGGAATTTTTCGTTTTTTCAATATAACTGCCAAACTATAAGAGATAGAAAAAAACTTTAAATGTAAACCTTGCATGGTTTTTAAAGATCTGTCAGACTGCGGTGAAAAAAATTTTCAAAAAGTTTTCAATTTTTTATAACATATATTTTATTATGTAAAATTCGTATATATATGCAATTTATATATATACCTACTCTAGTTACGTTGTCTAGTTTACAAAACACTTAAAATAACATTAAAAAAAATTTTTTTTTTTCATATAATGTTTATATGGTGTATATTATACGATGCCGTGTATATACATATAATATGTGTTTTTATGTCCATAAATATTTTATATTATATTGTATATTCTTATTATGTATATATTTACACATTATCGGAGTGATAATGAAATTCTTCGAAAAAGTGTTTGAAACATAAGAGCTGATCGCACCGTGAACAGCCATGACCAATGTAGTCACTATCGGCGATGTTGCGTTAAACATTCTGTTTATCTATGTATTTATACATTATCGGAGTGATAATGAAATGAATCCCTAAAAGAATCGGCACGTGGGAAATGGATTGCTTCAGTATTTTGGCCGTGTACAAAAGATATTGTAGGTTTATCGTCTGATATACATGAACTTGTGTGTCAAAGGTTACAAACTTTTATAATATACACGCCGTGCGATACATTATGAAAAAGCTAAAAATACACGTAGGTATGTGTTCAGACGATAAAAAGCCGCTATATAAATAGTACACTTTTGCGATGCACTTCATACGTTCTTCTTTTTCTGATTGTGAACCAGTCCTCTCGTTTCTCGAAAATTTTTGTTTCAAGCGCTGTAAAATGGTAGTAATAAATCCGGTTAATGTTATTCATTTATTAATAATAACTTTCAACGCGGTTGATGTAAAAGAATGCAGGTTAAATCGCCGTGAAATAGAACTCCATGATACGATTAGAGACATCCTCTTGGAAAGTTCACAAGCTACATCCATTGATATAGAAAGCGATACAACATTAGAATTTTTTGATCCGTCTCGAGCGCATTCGGCGGAATTTGTGGACGATGGTGATCTAGACTCGGAAGAAATTTCGGAAACCATTCAAGTTGAAGAAGAACCTTGTGTCCCAGAAGAAGGAGGAATTATCGATTTGGAATATAAAGAAAAAGCGGTTGACTATTGGAATAGCGGAAAAAGGAAGCGATTGTCTTTGGACACGGTGAGGCAAAAATTCAGAAAAGTAAAATCAATAAATCAGTTATATAGGTGGGAGCAGTCTGTTGCAAAAGGAGGCACTCGAAGAGAGAAGTTAAAACGCATAGCACAGTATACATTTAATAAATTTTCCGAAAGTGCTAGTTGCAATGCTATCATTCATGATATGGATATACGACGGTGGGCGGTGGAGGCAAAAGAAGAAACGGAATTAGAAGATTTTAAAGCATCCGCAACATGGTTATCAAATTTCAAAACTGTCCATGCCATTGTATCTCGGAAAATAAATAAATTCATTAGCCGCTCATATCATACACAGACGGCAGATTTGGAAGAAACTGCAAGAAGTTTCATAAATGGGATTAAACCTCATTTATCCGATTATGGATTGATGAATGTGTTCAACGCAGATGAAAGTGGCTTCAATATCGAACTACATTCCGGACGTACGCTAGCCGTTAAAGGTGCAAAAAAAGTAGAAGCCTCCGTCCAATCTGTGTTTGGAACAACTCACAGTTACACTATTTTGCCTATGATATCTGCGATAGGAAGGCTTGCATCACCCTTATTCATTGTATTGAAAGAACCAACTGGTAATTTCGGACCGCATGTACAAAAGACGCTATTTCAGCCAGAAAATGTACACCTTGCAGCATCAACATCCGGAAAATTGACTGCGAATCTATTTAATAGTTGGTTTGTTAATGTCTATTTACCGAATAGTGGATCTCGCAGCATTTTATTGTTAGATTCGTGGACCGGTCACTGTCCAGCCTCTTTAAAAAGCAATGTACCAACTGACAAAGATGTACAAATATTTAGCATTCCAAAGAAAACCACAGGTATCATTCAACCACTAGATGTATATGGCTTCAGAGTATGGAAACAATTTGTAAGAAGATTTTCAGACCTCGTAATTCTATTAGATTACGATATTAACATATATTCCCGAAATAATATTATAAAATTACAATCGTTAGTACACAATCAATTAGGAGCACCGAAATACACAAGTATGTTTGCATACGCGTGGTACAAAAGCGGATATACAGAAAACAGGCCGAATGAATTTGAGCATCCCATAGATTACGCATTTTCATTTCAAGACTCCGCGTCTTCTACCCGGTGCTCCCTATGCGGAAAGCCAGCAATTATTCGCTGTTCACGGTGCGATCAGCTCTTATGTTTCAAAAGCTTTTTCGAAGAATTTCATTATCACTCCGATAATGTGTAAATATATACATAATAAGAATATACAATATAATATAAAATATTTATGGACATAAAAACACATATTATATGTATATACACGGCATCGTATAATATACACCATATAAACATTATATGAAAAAAAAAATTTTTTTTAATGTTATTTTAAGTGTTTTGTAAACTAGACAACGTAACTAGAGTAGGTATATATATAAATTGCATATATATACGCATTTTACATAATAAAATATATGTTATAAAAAATTGAAAACTTTTTGAAAATTTTTTTCACCGCAGTCTGACAGATCTTTAAAAACCATGCAAGGTTTACATTTAAAGTTTTTTTCTATCTCTTATAGTTTGACAGTTATATTGAAAAAACGAAAAATTCCGAAAACTTTGAGGGGTGATTCCACCCCCTTAAAGTGAATTTCCGCAGAAAAAAAAAATTGCTCCTTGCACTGCTCGATGAACTCTACATACCCACATAGTTTCATTAAATTCTGAATTTTCGGGTTGAAGTAGTTCCCTTGTCAGATACAACACACTCACTCGATTGTCACCGACACTTTAGAACACTCCATCCTTTTTCTCCTCCTCCGTAGGCATTTCCCGTTCGGAAGTTTGCTGAATAACTCATTCTTTCTGATTTTCGCCGGTCCTCGGATCCTTATACTTTTCTAGCCGCCTAGCTAGAGACGGCCCTGGCGAACGGGTGGGGAGGTCGCGACGCCGATTAACGTTCTCGCTTCCTTAATATGCGGAAGCGTCGCAGGAGGTCCTTTCGGTGTCGGCTCCTCTTTCCTTTACGGCCAATTAGCGATGTGAGCGGTGAGCGGCGTCGATGCTGATTGGCGGTGTCACACTACGTTACACCTACGATGTTCATCGGGTATCCCGGGTTGCCTCGACACAGGCGTTGCTCATGACATAGGAAATTAACAATTAATACCAGACATTTATACTCTCTGGCCGCTTCGAGGGGCATTCACGTTTCTTCATTCTCTTGATTTGAATTTTTGGGTGGTTCTTGTGGCCACGTCACAGTAGCTATAAGAAAAATAGGTAAATGTGCGTAAGTATAAGCGTCTTCGACGAGCGCGTCGGACTCCGGGCATAAAAACAGCGGGCGAACAGCTGATCGAGAGCATTGACCGTCATAGGATTCTCCGGAAATAAAGAAAATAAAAGAGAATTTGGTGTTGTAATTTGCGAAATCCTTTACTTTTCCCACTGCCAGTCCGTTTGAGGATCGAACTGTGTAGGAGGTAACGTGCTGAGAAAAGGTCCAAAAAGCGATACGTTACAGTATATATTCATTCCCCTTCTTTGTCTTGGGTAATGGTCCTACTATATCCATAGCTATTTTGTCGAAGGCAACTCCCGGTGTATCAGTTATTAGCATTGGTTGCTTGGTTTTTACACGTACGAGTTTTTTCAATTGACATTGTAAACACCGTTGTATATATTCTTGTATATCAGCTTTCATATTTTCCCAGAAGTATTTTTGTTTAATACGATTATAAGTCTTAGTAACTCCTTTATGTCCTCCGCCCGGAGTGCTATGCATTTCCTCTATGATCGATAGTCTCAAATCTGTAGGTGGGTATTTAATTCGGTTATTGCATATTATCACTTTCGTTGCAGAGTTCAGGAATTGTTTAATTATTAAAGCATGTATATCCTTCCAAGGTATGTTACTAATGTCTTCACTGGCAGATATACTTATACTTACTAACTTTAAATCTTCTGTGACCTTGCACAAGTTGATTAACGCCTTACGAGTATTTTGCAGGACAAGTGTGGGTCCATCTGTTTCCGTTTCTCTAATAGGTAAAACTAAATGATATTTCTTTGGTTTTTTAATAACCTTAACAGTTCCCAATTCCAAATGGTGGAATTGTGGTAGTAGATTTTTATTGAATAATCTTTTAGATCCTTCATCGAGTGGTGTGCCATCAGTACTAACAAAGTAGACTAAATTATCTTTGCGAAATTGGAAGATATCTCTCGACTCTATTACGTTCAAGTTTCTTATTGTATCAGTTTCTTGTAATTCATTATTTGATTCATTCACTTCCTCTTCTGAATCGGTTTCAGATCCATGTTCATTGTCTGAATTTTCTTCGTCAGATTCGTCTAAGATTTTCTGTGGATTTTTCTTTTTGACCTGTATGGGTATTTGACCTGTGTCTGGGTCTTCGGATCCTTGTAAAGGTTCCGTTGTTTTGTCTGGTTCCTTGGGATTTTCTTTAGCCGTATGGCTCCTGGTCATTATGGGTTGTGGTGACTCCGGATAATCGTCGTCGTCTCGTAACTCAGGCCCCCTGTTGTGAGGTTCCATCTGGTTATCTTCTATGATTGGAGGATTATCTTCGGGTAACGCTTCAAGATCGTCGTCATCCGATAGATACAAACCATCGTATGCATCATCCTCTGTGTCTTCGTCTGATTCGTTTAATAATTCTGCGATCCTGTCTGGATCGTTGGCTAAGTTTTCCTTTATATTTACGACGTTGCAATTCATCTCATGGAGATTGATAGGATTTCTAGATAATGCATCCGCATTTACATTGGTTTTTCCTGCTTTATAAACGACTTCATAATCGTATTTTGACAATTTCAATCTCCAACGTAATATTCGCATGTTTGCATCTTTTGCATGTTTAAACCACATCAATGGTTTATGATCGTTCACAAGGGTAAACTTGCGTCCGTATAAGTATGGTCTAAAGTGTTTTACGCAATATAATATGGCGAGTGCTTCCTTTTCGTAAGTGTCATATTTTAATTCGTTATCTGTCAGAGTTCTGGAAGTGTAAGCTATAGGTTGATCGTGATTTATTTGTCCTTGAGAAAGTATTCCACCTATCGCGTATCCCGATGCGTCTGTTGTTAATATAAAGAGTTTCTGGAAATCCGGATATTGCACTACAGGTTCTCTGCATAAACGTTCCTTTAATGTTTCGAATGATATGTGTTGATCTTTAGTCCAATTAAAAGGTTCGTCATTTTTCAAGAGTTTAGTTAGTGGTTTGGCTAAGTGTGAAAATTGCGAAATAAAGCTCCTATAATATCCAGCCAGTCCGAGGAATTGATATGTCCGAGGAATATGATATGTGTTGATCTTTAGTCCAATTAAAAGGTTCGTCATTTTTTAACCGACTTCGAAAAGGAGGATTTTTTTTTTTTTTTTTTTTGTTTGTTGACCAATCGAAATAAAACCACTTCCAGTTGCTATGTTTAGGTTTCCCATTGGTCCCGTTTCAAACATTTTTCCGAAGAGTTTATTATTAACAAAGTTATTGCAAAATTAGTGCTTTATTATGATTTATCGCAATATCTTTTTGAATGGAATTGATTTATTGTAATGAAAGAAACTATTACTATCTTCTTAGAAATAATTTGCAGATATTAATTATATAAAAAATTTATTAATTGTTGCAAAATAATTTGTTTATTCCTCTATATCTCCTCAACGACTTCACTTATCGGAACCAAACCTTTTCGATCCTTTCGCAAATATTACCCACTCTCTAACATTATGCGACATATCTTCAATTGTTGTTATGTTTAAATTGTTATTGCAAAATTATTTGTTTATTCCTCTATATCTCTTCAACGACTTCACCTATCGGAACCAAACCTTTTCGATCCTTTCGCAAATACTGCTCACTTACTAACATTATGTGACACATTCTAAATTGTTACTATGTTTAAATTGTTATTGCAAAATAATTTGTTTATTCCTCTATATCTCCTCAACGACTTCACATATTGGAACCAAACCTTTTCGATCCTTTTGCAAATATTACCTACATAACTTTATTTTCACATCTTGATCGATTATACACTAAAAAGTATGAAATAAAAAAATTTTTAACAAAAAAAATAGAAACCGACTTCGAAAAAAGCGCTAAAAAGAATGAAATAATTTGTTATGTATACCTACAATATTCGATTTTATCATTATCATACTCAGAATATTGCAACTTTTTCGGAGGCGACAGAAAATTAATTAACAGTACATTAATAGCCAGAAATTCACAGACATTGATGGATATTTATGTATTAGGCACTTACTCCTTTGTTCGTGAAAATGACCGTGTTGGAATATTTTGTGTCGCCGCCGAAAAAGTTGCAATATTCTGAGTATGATTATGATGAAATCGAATATTGTAGGTATACATAAAAAATTATTTCATTCTTTTTAGCGCTTTTTTCGAAGTCGGTTTCTATTTTTTTTGTTCAAGAGTTTAGTTAGTGGTTTGGCTAAGTGTGAAAATTGCGAAATAAAGCGCCTATAATATCCAGCCAGTCCGAGGAATTGTTTTATATTTTTAGGAGTTTCGGGTACTGGAAATTCTCGAACCGCTTCTAATTTTTTAGGATCGGGTCTTACTCTCTCTCTACTAATAATATGTCCGAGGTAAGTAACTTCTCTTTTTAAGAATTCACATTTATCAGGTTGAAGCTGAATATTAGCTTTACGTAATCTATCCATAAGCATTTCAAATTTCCTTTGATGTTCTAAAAGTGAGGATGCGTAAATTACGATATCGTCCATGTATACAAATAATTCTTTGCCTTGTAATCCAGATGAAACCAGGTCCATTAGACGTTGAAAAGTAGCAGGAGCATTCTTCAATCCAAAGGGCATTCTGTCGAACTCATAATGTCCATAAGGTGTGGTGAATGCCGTTTTATGACCATCCCTAGGATCCATTTTAATTTGGTGAAATCCGGAAGTTAAATCAAAAGTGGAGAAATATCGCGCTCTTCCGAGTTGGTCGAGTATATCAGTTATATTTGGCAGAGGGCAGAGGGCAAAAGCATCACCTATTGTTTTATCATTTAGGATACGGTAATCGAGTACCATTCGCCATTTTTATTACCCTGAGAATCCGCCTTTTTGGGAACAATCCATATGGGAGAGTTATAAGGGGATTGAGAAGGTTTTACTATTCCTCCGTCCAATAATTCTTGTACTTGTCGATTAATCTCTGTTTTGAGAATTTGAGGATACCTATATTGTTTCGTATTTATAGGTTGTGACCCGTCACAAACGAGAATCCTCTCCCCTTCGCCGCGGATTAGACAAAGAACCGTCGCGGACAGAGTCACCGGGTGGACCGCGGAAGAAAATGTGACGCGAGTCGGAGTGCCTCGAGGCTGGTTCTGGGGTAGAAAAATGAATAAGTATTGAAGTTAGACCTTCTTTCATGACCGTCACGCCGGAGAGGAGAAGGACGAGGCCGGAGAGAGCAACGGCGGCCGACGGAGCGACGGCAGAGCGAGCCGTTAAGGATTAAGATCGAGAGAGAGAGAGAGAGAGAGAGAGAGAGAGAGATTAGATTATTTATTCCGTGCTGGGGCAAAGCCCCCTGGCACGTTAAAATATATACATATAAAATACATATGTAAACATATAAAAATAAACACAAACTTGACGATCAAGATCGCCAAGGCACTCTCTCATTCGATCTAACACTCATTCATTCAATCCACACTCATTCCAAAGTACAATGATATGACGACACCTAGAATAGAAATATAAGAAAAGAAATATATACAATAGTAAGATGAAGGTGAAGTCAGCCACGCTCGTGTTTATACACATCACGCACGCTCCCGAGATGCATACCGGCACGAAGCCTATCACAGCATTCATAGTTTCATTCAGCCAATAGTAAAGTTTCGCCTTCGCGCAGGCGTATTCACGCTCGAGTCCACGTGCATACAAAGAGGCCCATTCTCACGATGAATATGAATGAGACGCGCGTCGCCGCGCGCCACCTGGGGGGTCCGCTCAGGCCTAAATTTCGCCATTTTAACCAATCACGTGCCGCGTCGCCTCACGATGAAATTGCACCACTCAGTAACGAGTGATGCAACTCACGCTTGAACGACGCGACAGTGCGCGCTTCGCGAATCTGCAAAGGAATTAAGTTCCAAAATTTAGCGCCCTGCACCGCGAGTGAGTTTGAACGGGTTGCAGTGCGATGAAGAGGTGTGTTAAAAGTTACACGCGGTCGCGAACGCGGAGAAGACCTCACGTCTAAGTCCGATCTTCGCTCGAACAAAGCCTGGAGAGATTCCGGCATGGCGCCTCGATGCACGCCGAACATGAAGACGCCGAGGAAATACAGCCGCCTTTGACGGACCTTCAGCCATCCGAGACGTTCGAAGTACGGCGTGATGTGAACATCACGTCGCACGTCAAAAACGAATCGGACGCAAGCATTCAAGGCCCGTTGCAGCCGGATCTCATCGACGGCCTGCATGTCAACGTGCACCAAGCAGCAGTAGTCGAAGTGAGGAAATGCAAGAGCTTGGACGAGTCTCGCCTTTAACGGCAGGGGGAGCGTGCGCCGGTTTTTACTAAGCGATGCAAGCATCGCGTAGATTTTCCGACACACGCTCGTGACGTGCTCGTGCCACCCCAGATTGCTCTGAAGATGGACGCCGAGCGACTTCACCACTGCCGAGAAAGGAATAGACGTATCCGCCACTCTTATCGGAGGTAGGGAATCTTTATCTATAACATTGAGTGCACGCGAAGATCCTAAAAGCATACATTGCGTCTTCCCAGGGTTCAATAAGAGGCCGTTTTCCCTCGTCCATGCTACCACGCGTGCAATGTCGCGATTGATCTCGCAGATTCCCTCCTCAAGCCCATGCAGGGCAACGTGGAGGTACAACTGGAGATCATCAGCGTACTTGAGGAGCCTGGCGAGGTGAACGACATCATTGAGGTCCCATAGGAAGAGAGAAAATAAAAACGGTCCCAGTACAGAGCCCTGTGGCACACCAGAGAAAACATGCTCCCAAGAAGAAAGTTTACCGTCCACCCTTGTCGCTTGATACCTCCCGGAGAGGTATGACCAAAACCACTGCAAGACTGGAGTGGAGAAATTCAATCTCTTGAGTTTCTCCATCAGCCTGCAGTGGTCGACCGTATCGAAGGCCTTTGAGAAGTCGAAGCAGACAAGGATGGTTATCTTGCGTTCATCCACTGCCCGCCTGACGTCTTCAGTGAGGGTAAGCAAGGCGGTCTGGGTAGACCGACCCTTGACGAACCCATGTTGGAAGGGGTCCTGAAGTCCACGACTACGGAGGAAGTCTTGAACGTCACGCAGGACCACCCTCTCAAGTACCTTAGACAATTCAGGAAGGAGTGAGATAGGACGGAGGTGTGAAGGTTCAGTGGGAGAAGATTTTTTAGGGATAGGTGTTACATAGGAGTGCTTCCAGAGCCGAGGAAAGGTGGAAGTGAGCAAAGAACTGTTAAATATACGGAGGAGTGTAGTGATGAGTGAAGGAGTGCATAGTGAGATGAAAGAAGAAGGAAGACCATCCGGAAGGATGGTCATAGAAGAGCGAAAGGTTAGAAGAGGAAACAGAGAGGAAGGAGTGACGTGTGAGAAATAAAATTTCTCGTCACTGTAAGGAGAAGAGGTAGAAAGAAAGTCAGGTGGAGAAGGAGGAGTTTGCGCATGCGCAGAGAGAAAGAATGAGTTAAGGAGTGAAGGAGTGAGGTTAGGAGGAAGTGACAGAGGACGTTTTGGAGTAGGAGTTATGTGGAACCGTCTAAGATCACGCCAGAGCGTAGCCGGGCAGTGGAGATTAGAGAAATGTTGGAGGAGGAACAACGAGCGTCCCTCCTCAATAATGATTTTAAGACGGTTGCGAAGAGATCTGTACTGGTTTAAAGCTATTGGACTCCTGGTCCTCAGGTAAGAGCGACGGAATGAATTTCTAATTTTCATTAATTTCCTCACTTCTGGAGTGATCCATGGAGCGGATGGGCGCCTTGCGGTGACAGCTCGCAAAGGCGCCAATCTATCTAATACATTGAGGAGCTCACCAGAGAAAGTGCTAACCAATCCGTCCACGTCATCTCCAGATAAACCCAGGACCAAAGAGGTTAGGTTATCCAGAGATGAGTGCAGTGCGGAGGGATTGACAGCGTGCAAGTTCCGGGAGACAATACTACGCCTACTCCATGAATCACTTGCATCATAGACAACCGAGATGAGGTCGTGCCCGGAAAGGAACGGCTCATTCGATTGTCCAGAGGACACAACACGTCCTTCGTCTCCTACAAGACAGAGATCGATCCTGGTGGAGGAAGTTGAAGTAAAGTGTGTATTACCATGATCTACAAGATGTAGGTTAAGTTGAGCAAACAATGAGCGAAGGTAAGTAGAATCAGGTGTATCAGTATTCATATTGGTGTTCCAGTCACCGAGGATCAATCTCTGCTCGTATTCGCAGGCATGATCGGCGAGGATCGGCTCGAAGGTAGTGAGGGGAATGTGAGGCGGACGGTAAACTACTCCGACGAAAACACGAGTCGACGGAGGAATAACAAGCTCAACGAAGAGAAACTCCACCTCGACACCGCCCTGCAACATAAACGAGGAAGTTATAATGCGTGAGTTGATTAAGTTTGAGACGAGGAGGCAAACACCCCCGCCATTTCTGCCAATACGATCGCTGCGATGCAGAGCGTAACGATCTAGTGCGCGATGGTCGACGCGATCTCGAGGCTTAAGCCAAGTCTCAGAGACGGCAATAATGTCATAGGATGACGTAGCAAGGTGATTTGAAAGTGCGTCAAGGTGAGCCAGAAGGGAGCCGGCGTTTAAGTGGCAGATGTTTAGGCCGGATGTATTGGCTGAGCTAGCGGCAGGCGAGACGAGAGAAGCGAGAGGCCGTGGCGAAAATTCTCACAATTTCTTATCAATATCCGCCGACTCCCTAATGACGATCACCTGCGCGTCGGAGCTTTTTTTAACAAGGATGCTACCGCTTCGATGCCAGACATGGGCATAGCCGCGAGATCGCGCCGCCTCTCTAACGGTCCTAAGTAGGTCCCAGGTAGCACGCGGGAGATATTCATTAATATAAATTGAACGTCCCTCGCAGACCGGATTTATCTCGCTGGCGAGGAGGGTACGTTTTGCGCGCCTGGCAGCCAGGAGAGCGTTGCGCTGTCCAGCCTCCGCGAATCGGACGAAGATGGTGCGTGGCCGATCAGGTGTTCCAGGCATCCTCCGGGCAGTGGTGATGTGACCCTCCGCCATTTGAAGGCCGAGCACCGATGCCACCTTGAGGACGGTGCCCCGCACGTCCTCCTCGGGAGTCTCCGGCACCCCGGTAAGCACGGCCTCCGAAGATCTGACGCTGACCTCCACGCGTGCCAGGCGCTCGTTGATGCGGGCATATCCCCTCGCTCGGGACCGGATGTTGGTGGGCCCGCTGCGTGCTGTGCAGCCTCAAGAGCAGCCATGCGTGCGGAGAGGGCAGAGACGGTGGCGGACTCCGAGTCCTGCCTAGCAGACAGGGCAGATATGTCCGCACGAAGGGCCTGGGATCCCAGCTCGACATCATGGAGCCTCGAAGTGACAGCCGACAGGTCCGCGGCGATTCGGTCAAGCCTTGACCCAAGGGAGGCAAAATCTCCAGCCGTCTCCCTACGATGAGCGTCCTGGCTAGTCTTGAATTCGCGTATGGCGTCGACGCAGGTCTGAACCATACCGACGAGCCTGTCGATGGTCACCTGTGCTGGTGGTGAAGAGACCAAGGAGATTGCAGGAGGAGGGGGCGAAGATGTTACCGCCGCGTACGTGGAAGCGGTGGGAGCGGTGTACGTGGACGTAGATGGCAGAGGCTGAGACAGCGACCGCGAGATGGCAGCAGGTGGCGGCGGGGACCGTGCGAGCTGCGATGACGGCGAGAATGGTGGCGGAGGCGGTGGAGCAGCGCGCGCAGCCCGCTTGGAGGAGGAAGAGGATGAGCCTCCCCTCGCCCCTTTGATGAAGACGGTCTCGCTTTCCCCTTTACATGGGACCAATGCACCCGCCGGACCGGTAACGTTGTGCCGGCATCGCGGGTGGAAGGTCATGTTGCAGGGGATGCAACGGCGATACTCCGTTGCAATCACCTTCTTGCAGGAGCAACATTGTACCTGCTCCATGGTGCGAAAGATCGGTGGCAGTTATCTGCGAGCGTGGCGCTTGTGATTGGCCCAAGGAGTCGAGGAGATCCTACGCGCCAATGAGAGCGGAGATCCCAACCAATGGCCGCCGAGATAAGGAGCCAAGATGTCCGTGGCTAACGGTATCGATTATCCGACAACGTGGATCAGCCAAGATCTTCTCCGCCTGATATTTCACCAGCGCGGGGGTCACGGATGGAAGTTAATGTCGCAGGAAGTCCGCGAAGTCGTCACGAAACACACTCGCACCCACAAAATGTATCCGCCTTTCAATAAATCGCATATAATCACAGAATTCGCACACCGTAAATCAACCCGTCTAACTCGAGAGAGAGAGAGAGAGAGAGAGAGAGAGAGAGAGAGAGAGAGAGAGAGAGAGAGAGAGAGAGAGAGAGAGAGAGAGAGAGAGGACACGCACGGCGAGAACGAGCGAGATAGACAGAAATCGGCGAAGGAAACGGCCGAAATCCCGAGGCAACGAGGACCACCTGACGACGAATCATCTGAGCATCCCCTCGCTCAATAACGGATCGAGACGACCGCTGGGCTAGTCATCGGTGGCGGTCATCCGACAAAGTTTTGAAAGAAGAACTCTTGGCGAAGTTGCGGAAAGCGGCCATGCGTGCGCGCGTCGCTTAGCGAGGCGTTAGAGCGAGGGAGATAACGAGTAGGCGCTCGGCTATCTTCGGGTGGGCTCGGGGAATTTCGGTAAGCCGGCTCGTAAGGAACCGCGTGCGTGATCCTGGAAAAATTACTCTGTGCGCGACGTTGTATTGAGTAAGAGGTGAGATAATTAGAGCGACTTAAGTGAAATCCTTTGTTCACGTACGAAGTTCCTTCCGGGTGGCGGATCAGTGTCGCGAGGTCTAATTCCGGGGTTATTCGGAGCCTTTAAGGGTAGATGACCGAATTATCGGAAATTAACAATTATATTGTTTAAAAGAATTAGAAAATTTAACGTAGAATCATCGTTCGATTCCTTTGTTAACGAGCAGCGGAACCAGCCTCGATCGCCGTCCGGGTGCGCGGTTTATCGTACAGTTATTATATCTCTTTGTTGTAATAATAATTATTAATGGTTCTTTGTTTAAATTATAATATTAAAGTATTAATAAATCGTAAAGTCCTCGGTAGAATAATCGAGAAGCGAGGCGACCACGTGCCGGCATCGAGCACGTAGCCGGCGGTTAATTCGTCCGGGCGTTCAGATAAACACCGGAGACAAAGAGATTCCGATTGTGTCTTACCTTCGTGTAGCTAACGGAAAATTTCTGAGATTCGTATTTCAACTTGAATAAATTCTTTTTATTGTCTTTGTTAAATCGTGCTCCGAAGGAACTTTGTTAATAATTTCTTTCCCCCCTCAACCCACTACTCCTTACGGCTGCGTGAGCGGTATTTCGTGAGCCCTTTTTCGCGGAGAGGATTCTCGCGGAGTAATAAAGAAAATAATTTGTTAAGACGGTTATTTCGCGGGGAGTGCATCCGGCACCTCCCCGGAATTATTCAGGAAATAACGTTGCAAGGTAAATCGTCTTTAGTCAGAATTCGATGCTGCAATACCGTGGTTGACGGCAGAGGTTCTCCTGGGATGTGAAATCGGTCTTGATTCGCGGCTATAAGGTCCTCTATTACAGATTTTTCTTGATGACTCCAGTGTTCTAACCGTAAAAGGGATCGTATTGTCTGGACTCGGTCCGTACCTTTACCTGAGGTCGTAAGGTCAATGTCTTCTTCAGTTTCGTTCTTTTTATGATCTTCATTCGGGTCAGGTTTAAAGTCTTGGCAGGTTTTAACTTCTGCCGTTTTGACGTTATTGTCTTCGGAATTTCCTATTGTGTATGTTTTGGTTTCCGTCGTTGTTAGATCTTCTTGAATGGTCGAATCTTCTAACGCAATCTCGTTATTATGACGGTTTTCGCGGGGGAATGCGGAGTTGACGTAGTCTTCCGATTTACCTTTAGAGGATGGTAAATCCGTCGTTGTCGTTGAGTTCGGATTTGAATTAAAAGGTGATTGTCCTAGTATTCGTTTAATTTCCTCGCTTCTGTTTATGGGAAAAAGACTAACGGTAGGTACTACGAGATCTACCGGTTCGTGACGCGTATTAACTACAGGTAGATGAGCTTTTCCATTCATGTTTATTACCATCTCGTCTCCTAGATAAACTCCTTCTCCTGTTTGTAATTTGGGTATACAGGGTGTCCCACGCAAGCTACAACCGCGAATATACACGTGTCCACATGGATAATTGGAAGCGAAAAGTGAAATAAAAAGTAATAAAAATTGTCCTCGTTAACGAGTTATTAAATAAAATAGATCAGCGAATCAGGAAGCACGGAAGCGGTAGGCGGTGAGCTGCGGCCATGCTAGTCTGAAGATAAGAAGCGATAAATTTCGACGGGCGGAGCGTTATGACACGTATACAGGCGTGAAAAGGTAGTGGTCAGGAGGAGATTTCCAGGAAAAAGTGTCGACTTTCGCTCTTCCTCTCTCACTCTTTCTCTCTCTACCTTTCTTTCACGACGCTACCTTACGCACAACAAAAATCTAATCTAATCTCTCTCTCTCTCGCTCCCTCCTACCCTAACACGGCGCTACCTCACGCTGCCTGCACGCCCTGACTCTCTCTCTCTCTCTCTCGCCCTTTCTTTCGTTGACTTTCTCTCTCTCTCTCTTTCTCTCAATCTTTCGTCCACGACGCTTCCTTACGCTATCGCTTCTTGTCTTCAGACTAGCATGGCCGCAGCTCACCGCCTACCGCTTCCGTGCTTCCTGATTCGCTGATCTATTTTATTTAATAACTCGTTAACGAGGACAATTTTTATTACTTTTTATTTCACTTTTCGCTTCCAATTATCCATGTGGACACGTGTATATTCGCGGTTGTAGCTTGCGTGGGACACCCTGTATATCCTCCTTTTATGTCGTTATTTTTTATGCGCACGTAAAACATGCATTTACATCTTGGAGGTATGGTAATTATTTCTTGAGTGTAAAAATTTATGGATTTATCGAGAACGTTGATGCAATTTTTCGCGTAATTAATATGCGCTCCGGTTTGTTGAAAGAAATCGTTCCCTATTATTCCGGCTTGTTGAATTGGAAAATTTTCATTCACAATATGGAAAGCTACTAGTGTATCTAAGATAGTTAATTCTACTTTTCCTAGAGTATATACTGCGTAATTATTAATTCCGTTTAGTTTTAGTATTTCTGCCTGGTTAATGTGTAAATACGCAGGTACATAATTTTCTTTGATTAAATTGGGTCCTGATCCTGTGTCGAGCATGAGTGTTATCGGTAACTTCATTTCTTTAATATCGATTTGAATTGTAGGCACTCTACTTTGAGTGTTTAATTGAATTTCTACTGTTCTAATAGGTTTGTCGTTTTCGGGTCTTCTGCGATTAGCATTGTAGGGTGCGGCTGAGCCTGAGTCCCTCGTTGCGCACCTGTCGTCGACGGACTGTTGAAGTTTCCCTGTTCTGTACGTAAATTATTTTGGACTCGAAGTTGACAATCTTTTAATTGTCAACTTCGTGCCCTTGTTTTTGCCCTTATTTTTTACAATAGGAGCATGTGTTTCGCGGTGGGTACTCGCGTACTGGTGAACTAGTTTCTTGAGCTTTATTTGCCGAAAGGTTTCCGGTTCTCTTAAAGCAATTATTTGCAGTATGCCCGATTTTATCGCAAAATTGGCACACTGCGCCCGATGTACCTTGCCCTTGACGGCATGTCTTCGCCGTGTGTCCTATCTTATTGCAAATTTGACATGTAATATGTGATTCTTGTACCATTGTTACCGGTTGTGGATTTGTATTGCGGAATCTGCATCGAGATGCATCATGTCCGCGTTTACGGCAAATTTGACAGATCAGAATTTCTGTTCCTAGATTATAAGTTGATTTTTGCGGTTGTGACTGTACATATGTTTTGATTTTGTTGTCGGTATGTCCAGTGTGATGACACGATTGACATGTAGCTTGCGGTAATTGTTTCGATTTGAAAATATCGTTATTTTCGCAAGTCAAACCGAGTATTTGTTCAAAGTGGATAGCTTTATCGATAGTATCCTTTAACGATAAGTCTCTAGGTAGACGGATATCTATATCCTTGCGAAGTCCTTTTAAGAATTGATCGCGTACATCGTCCTCTATCATTTTAAGATTTATCGCATCTATTTTTCCGCCGTTACGCGTTTTGTAATTCTGGAACAAACGCGTTCCTATTCTTTTAATACGGATACTATATGGAACAACGCTCTCGCTAGGTTTCTGACTTATTTCTGATAATTCCGAATTTAATTGAACGTTAGTTTTCCGTTCGCCGAATGCTGCAGTTAATGGTTTCAATAATTCTGACACCGTTTTAAAATCTTCCTCTGAATCTATAATGTCATACGCATTTCCAACGATTTTTGATCTTAATAATTTTACAAATTGTGATTCCGAATTAGGAGGAATCATCTCCTTAGCCGATTTACATTGTCTAACAAAATCTTTGAGCAGAATATTAGTTCCATCGTATAAAGGAACTGTCTTAAGAGCTAGTTTCAATATAGCTATATCGTCAGCCATTTTGTTATATTTAAGATTTTCCTGAAGTTTAAAATTAAAATCTTTCCTTTATTATCTTCTAGAAATAGTGCGGATTTATTTTCGATTGACGAATTTTGTTCTTCGGTAACAGTTTTATCTAATAATTCTAAGCTATTGTCTGGTTCAAGTGATTCTAATGATCTGGATTTACTTAGAGGATATGGAGATGAAGTGTAATGAGTTGTAGGTTTTCCTGTTTTTGGAGGATTCTTTACGATTTGTTTGTAAACTTTATCAATATTCGATTTATCGAATTTGGAACGAGTATTCATCACATCACCCGTCACATCTAATCACTGTTCCTCTTACAATCCCGGACGAGCCCCCAAAAATCTAGATATGTTACGTCTAGTGGCGTAATAAAATTAGAACGGTCTTTTTTGGTCAGGCCTTTCGACCTTTACCTGGGATAGACCTGAGGAACGTTGACTAGCTATGGCAGGGTGAGTAAAGAAATGCAACAAGTTTAAATTTTAGCTTAAGACTATAAATTTTATGGACTACCCTTCTTAGTTCGCCGGTGCAGGCGAAGTCACAGCAGGTAGGCAACTTGAGACGTGTTGTTACGAGAGCGCCGGCGTCCGGATTAGCGCTTGTCGCTCCTCGATTACTTTCCTCAGAAGCGCTGAGTATGCGTAGCGGTTAGAAGGATAGTTTATAGTTAAATGTTTTAAATTTCCAGATTTTGTTGGTTATTGTTTCATCGGTTAGGCAACAGGCAGCTTCTTGGAAGTAATAACGTGAGCGCCAGCGTCCAGATTGGCGCTTGTCGCCTTTCGTTATTTCCCGTAAGCACCACTACGCTTACCTTTAGAAACGATAATCAACTAATTTTGTTAACCGGGTTTTATAATGAAGGCGGGAAGTAGCAGATAGGAAGGAATAAAATATTCAGTTGTGCTTACCTTTCTTTAAGTGATGGAGTGGAGTGTTGGTTGTCGATAACAATTCACTTACTTTTTATATTTGAGATTTATTAGTTAATTAAAATCAACAAGATTACGAACGCCGATGCCGACTACCGAACTTAACTGATCGCAGGATGAAAGCAGAATCAAGAATGTACATAAAATTTTAAGTTCTGAATACTGAGTATCAGAACGCCGATGCCGACTACCGAACTTAACTGAGCGCAGGATGAAACTGAATTAGAGTGTGTCGTCGGGGTGCGTGCTGCTTGTTTTAAAGATTTAGTCAGTGAGTGGTTCGTTATTCTATTGGTTAGTTAGTTTAGTTTCGGTGGTGGACAGTTTCTTATTGGTTTTGGAAAAGCTTAGATTTTTCCTATGCGTGGATTTAGAAAACAATGTTCCTTCTATGTGGAGTGAGTTGGAGGTGGAAGTGGGTGTCGGGTGAAAGAAAGATGCGTTTTCAAGTGGAAGCCGTAAATTTGGTATTTATGGGTTAGTTTTAGGACGACTGGATGCCAGGGCATGTTTAGAAATCTGACTCCTAGTATACAGATATGCGACGATCTGGCGCACTCTGAAGGAGGTACTTGAAAAAAAGGAAAAATTTTCAATGGGACCACTGGCAGACAGTCTTGTCTATTGTCTAATTGTTAGTCTTAGGTTTCGACGAGGAAAATGAGAAAAGTCACGTACGCAGGACGTAACAGTAGATAGGGACATTTTTTTTTTTTTTTTTTTTCATTTAGTCTCTGCTTGTTGCAGCTATTGAGCTTTCGCTCATTGCAGCCTATGTCTTTTCTTATGCTAAATTTTCTCAGAGGTTTCTTTGGATTTATTAGGTAAGTACGCATGGTTTCTCTTAATTAACTTTATTTTTCTATTTTCTAATATGCTAATCTTTTTTTTTCAGGTTTCGATGTGTTGCTTCATCTGAGTGGTAAGTTTTTGTTTCTTTTTTTTTTTTTTTCTTTAAATTTTCTTATTTCTCTTCTTTTCAGGTTTTTACATGAGTGCTTCAGCTGATGCAGTGAAAGGTAGGTATTGTATTTCTCTCTCTTTTCGTTTGCTTTTGTTCCTTTTTATTCATTTGTCTAATAATTTTTTTAACTTCCCGATTAACGGGAAGTTATTGTAATGACCCCGAAAATCGAAAATCGATTTTTTGATAGATGTTGACATTGCAAGGTCATCTCAACATTTTCTGACCATTTTCGGCTTATAGTCTGTATGTGTGTGTGTGTGTATGTGGTCAAATTTTTCGTGCACGATTACGCCCACACTAATGACGCTATCTTGGTGATGCATGACTTCATCGATTGGTATTAAGGTAATTTGGTGCTGATTAGATTTTGGTCTCATTTGGCCAAGTAGTTTTTTAGTTTTTTTGAAAAAACAATTCAACAGGGTAATCTTTACGAAATGATAGAATTTTGGGAGCGATTCGTTAAACGTTATTAATATATGATATAATTATAATTATTATATGGTTTACCCGTATAAATAAATAAATTAAAAAAAAATTAGAAAAAAAAAAATTAAAAAATAAATAAATAAATAATAATATACAGGGTGTCTCACGTAAGCTACAACCGCGGAAATACACGTGTCCACATGAAAGCGAAAAGTGAAATAAAAAGTAATAAAATTTGTCCTCGTTAACGAGTTATTAAATAAAATAGATCAGCGAATCAGGAAGCACGGAAGCGGTAGGCGGTGAGCTGCGGCCATGCTAGTCTGAAGATAAGAAGCGATAATTTCGACGGGCGGAGCGTTCTGGCACTTATACAGGCGTGAGAAGGTAGTGGTCAGGAAGAGATTTCTAGGAAAAAGTGTCGACTTTCGCTCTTCCTCTCTCACTCTTTTTCTCTCTACATTTCTTCCACGGCGCTACCTTACGCACAACAAAAATCTAATCTAATCTCTTTCTCTCGCTCCCTCCTACCCTAACACGGCGCTACCTCACACTGCCTGCACGCGCTGACTCTCTCTCTCTCTCTCTCTTTCTCTCAATGTTTCGTCCACGACGCTTCCTTACGCTATCGCTTCTTGTCTTCAGACTAGTATGGCCGCAGCTCACCGCCTACCGCTTCCGTGCTTCCTGATTCGCTGATCTATTTTATTTAATAACTCGTTAACGAGGACAAATTTTATTACTTTTTATTTCACTTTTCGCTTCCAATTATCCATGTGGGCACGTGTATTTCCGCGGTTGTATCTTACGTGAGACACCCTGTATAAGTATAAAATGTGATTTCGATAAGGTGCAGGTAATTTGGACCACTCTTTTTAATTGATAACTATACGTTAGATGTTGATTGGAAAGATTGTAATTGCAAAACAAACCATTTTTACGAACAAAAAACATTCATTTGTACAAAAATTATACACACACATACATTTTCATTCGTTCATTTCGTTTCATTTCATTCACACAGATTTCGTTATGAAAAAAAAGACATAAAAAGGGTATCGATATTTCCAATAGCTTCGGAAACAATCGTTCGTTTCACTTTTTTCTTTTATCAAGTGCATAAAAAAGTTCTTGTAGTCGAACCTAGAAAATACATATAATTTTGAGTGGTCCAAATTACTACCATATCTATGAATAACTGACTTTTCAAATAAGTCATATAAAAAATAAAAGAATTAGAAAATCAATGGAAATACATAAAGTAGGTATGTATAGTAATAGTTATACGCGATTACAAAAAAAAATTTAATAAAAAAAAAACTTAATTAATGAATAATAAGTCAGATATAACTGAATTGTACACTTACAAGAGAACACCGCGAACCCGAATTCATGGATTTGCATGAAACTCCGTGAGTTTTTAGAGTGATTCAATACAAGAATAACGGTATATTAAATTTGTGCCCAATCGCCATGTAGGGCGAGAAATTTGACCTTGAAGTTCAAGATGAACTTTCGCATGTACGCGAATAACTCTTAAACTATAAAATATATAAGGATATTTGAAAATGGAAATTAAATTATTATTTCTGGCTTATGAAATAGCGTAACCCAAATTTACACAAAAAATTTTTTTTTCTTAAAAAAAAATTATTACGCTATTAATACGCTTTTTGTTTACGCTATTTCATAGGCCAGAAAAAATAATTTAATTTCCATTTTGAAATATCTTTATATCTTTTATAGTTTAAGAGTTATTCGCGTACATGCGAAAGTTCATCTCGAACTTCAAGGACAAATTTCTCGCCCTACAAGGCGATTGGGCACGAATTTAATATACCGTTATGCTTGTATTGAATCACTCTAAAAACTCACGGAGTTTCATGCAAATCCATGAATTCGGGTTCGCGGTGTTCTCTTGTTAGTGAAAAACTTTTGCTAAAATCAATTTCACTAATTACTCTATCATCCGCACAATCACCATGAAAACCGCGTGACAAATGTCATTGTTTTATGTTGCCAACTTCTAGTGCGCAGTATTTCCAAAGAGATAGTGTTATTAGTTATTAAAATATTGCAGTGGTCCATATTATCTGCAGTGGTCCACAGTACCCTACTTTCCTCTAATATTGATCGTTTAACTGTAAATTACACTTGAAGAACGGAAATTTGCTTTTGCTATTTTCGACTTCTATCGGTTAATTATTAACATATTGTTTCAAAATTCACATAATTCCAAATTATTTTTATCACGTTTCCCATTTTGCATCTTTACTATTTTCGAAGTCGTTTTTTTTTTTTTTTGTTAAAAATTTTTTTTCTAAGAAGTAATAGAAATAGTAGTAATAGTATTTTATGTAAACGATTTTATTAATAATATAGAAAGTTTAAGATGAGCTACATTAATTAAAATAGTATACATTTTTTTTTATTATTGGTTTAGCAAAGTTGTACTCGTGGCGGCGACCACGGGCTGCGTACCACGCGGCCCCAATATGAATTGTGGTGTTTATGAAACTTATTTTAGTTATCATAAACCAATATTTATTATCATCGATACAGAACGTCGAACTGTAGAAACGAATTCAATAGATAATAATAATATTGATAAAAAACAAAATAATGAAAAAATATATATAAAACCAGAAATACAAATCAGACCTCTAATATTGAAAAATGTGTAACAAGAAAGAGGAAAAACATTGATTCTGAAATATTGAATGAAGATTCAATTATAATAATTAGTGATAACATCGATAAAGGAGAACATTATGAAACGATGGTCAGAAACACTAATCAGTCCTTCGTTAGTAGGAAACATGCAAACATAACCAGCTATAGGGCAGCCTTGCTGTTTCGTACTAGGCACGACCGCGGTAATGATTCGCACAGGAAGTCGGCTCGCTGCGCTCGCCTATCCCTTTTTAGTTGTCACTATTTTACATACTTTTGCAAAGTTTGAATTGTTTCCCTATTATAGCAGCTTTTTTATGAATTTTTTGATGTTTAAAATGACCGCCATTTTGAAACCGGAAATTGAATCAATTCGAAATTGTTAGTGGATCTACGTTAGGAAGAATTGGATTTTTCGTATAAATTTCAGCTTTATCCGTTCAGCCGTTTAGGCGCTAGAGTCGATAAAAATATTTATTAGTCCGCCATTTTGTACCGTTTTGCTGAAAAATTTTGAAAAAATTCATGTTATTAGTTGTCATAATTTTACATATTTCTGCAAAATTTTAATTGTTTTGCTCTTATAACAGATTTTTTATGAATTTTTTAATTTTTAAAATACCCGCCATTTTGTAACCGGAAGTCGGATCAAATCGAAATTGTTAGTGGATCCACGTCGGGTGTAACTGGATTTTCCGTGTAAATTTTACTTCGATTCGTTCAGCCGTTAGACGCTAGAGTGGATACACACACACACACACACATACATACATTTAGATCTTGTTATGAAACATAAAGATCCAAAAGGGTTTTTGGATATCTCGAATAGTTTCGGAGATAATCGTCCGTTACACTTTTTGCTCAATCGAGAGCATAAGGAACTCCCTGCGGTCGTGCCTAAAAGGAAAACCATTGAAAAGAAACAAGATGATATAATTATTGTTGATAGTGGTAGTGATACTGAATCATTGAATGAAAATGGGAGAGAAATTGGTTATAATATGTTTAATAATAACAAAGATCATGAGATAAGAAATTATAATTTTAGTTTGTCTACAGAAGAATGTAGAAATGTAAGAAGACCTGACTGTTATTTGCAAGATACACATATTAATACATTGCAGAAAATTATGAACAGAGCATTAAATGAACATGGTCGTCATAATTTTGCACAGAACACGGGATATACAGGGTGTGTTCGACCATATAGTCGTCCGCGAATCCACATGTAGCCAGCAATAAATTGAGTCGAAATAAGTCATAAAAGTTAACATAAGCCAGGTTAGTTAACGAGTTATTAATTATCAAAGATTGGGCGAAAAAGCGGTAGGCGCTATTCTGGTGGCCATGCTATTCTGATGGCGAGACGCTAGAAGAAAGAGAGAAAGGAAGGGAGAGAGAGAGAGAGTCCGCGTGAGTCGCCAACGTAAGGTAGCGCCGTGGAGGAAAGGAAGAGAGAGAAAGAACGAAAGAGGAAGGAAGAGCGAAAGTAAACAATTCGATGATCGACCGTCTCGCCCGCCACTCCCCTCGCCGCTCGCCATCAGATTAGCATGGCCGCGGCCCGCCGCCTACCGCTTTTTCGCCCTATCTTTAATAATTAATAACTCGTTAACTAACATGGCTTATGTTAACTTTTATGATTTATTTCGACTCAATTTTTTGCTGGCTACACGTGGATTCGCCGACGACTATATGGTCGAGCACACCCTGTATAAGAGCTTTTTTGACAAATTTAGAACCAATTCCTAGACATAGACAAAATATTCAGATTATATATTCTGGTGGACTAGGTTCGGACGTAATAAGACATTGGATATGCACTAAATCCGATGGTCATGGTAATATTCACATTTACGATAGTTTATATAAGAATTGTTTGGAAGATGATCAACAAGATTTTTTAAATGCTCTTTACAGATTCCGTAAGACCTACATATTCCACAAAGTACAGACAGACTAATGGCATTGATTGTGGTGCGTTTGCAATATATTTTGCAACATTAATATGTTATAATAAAGATCCGAGTAATGAAATACATTATAATGTCCATAAAATGCGAAATCATATATCAAACATGTTGTCTTGTAGAAAATTATTGATGTTTCCCGAAAATGGTTATCTAACTTAGTGTTAAATATTCTGAGATCAATATATAATACTTTTCGATTGAAGTATTACATTTTAATTTTCTTTTAAATGTGATAACCATTGGTCATTATATTTCAAATAGCGAGTGAGTCACAACGCAATCTTCACGGGAAGATAAGAATTTGCGAGCAGGCGATGCGAATGAACAAATGACCACTTATGGAATCGGGAATTTCTTAATGTGATACCTATAGGTATCAAATATGAAAAGAAGCGATTCCGCAACTAAGTAACACCAAACAATACCCACTACTAGCCATGGGCACTACTAACCACGGGCATCCCACTCGCGAGCGAGCGTAGCGAGCGAGCAAAAACAACCCCACTGGTTTTTTTTTTTTTGTAGGTTCTTCTTCAGTTTCCATAAGTCTTTGTAGCTGAGGTGAGTAGATTTATTAAGGTGAGTATTTGGTTTTATTTTTATTATTATTATTATTATTTTGCTGCTTTCTATTTTTTTTGTTTCAGGGTCGCTTAGCCGTCAGGAGTTCTCCTAACGTTCCCGTCCCTAGCCACGTGGAGGCGGACCCATTCTACTTCTTCTAGCGGGGTGATGACTCTCTTGTCTTCAAGATTTCTTTGGTAAGTTCATTGAATCTTCTGTAGGCTTCTTCAGTATTTATCAGAGTTGTCCAGTTTCCACGATTTTTATTGATTTCGGGGTACCGGAGGTGTGCATATTTTTTTACAGTCGAATAAGACGTGTTCCATAGTTTCTTTGTAGTTTCCTTGGCAGTTTACAAGGGGTACATCACGACCTCGGAAATTGACCTCGGGATAAGACTTTGCAGGTTTGTAGTATACCTTAATAGTAATCGATCTGCAAAGTAATAGCGCGCACTAGCCATAAGATTCCGAGAAAAAGGGCTCTAAAGTTTTACGTGTAGGACGTATACCGGTCACTTTGAACACCATCCAAGAGTGGTGCAGTGGCCGAGTTGTAGCGAGCTCGCTTGCGGAGTGGGCGATCCAGGTTCGATACTGCTTATGGTAACTTTTTTTTTTCTTTCAATTCTTTTGAAAATTATTACAACTTTTAAATAAAGTTAATAATGACATATAAATATTATGAATTAAATCATACATAATTTTTTCTTATTAATAAGAAATGACTGTTAGGGTTTTATTTATATAAAAATTCTTACGATATCGTCCTTTTTTAGCAATTTCTCATTTTACATGCAAACACCAGAATGATAATTATCATAAAAACATTGAAAACGAAAAATATTATTACATCTCGCACAATTTATAAAGGAAGATTCTTTACATGAACAACCTTTTTTTAAAAGTTCTATTGGAAAACATACTTCATTTACATTCATGAAAATTTCTCTTTCATCAGAAAGCTTGGAAGCGTACCAGGCATACCGGATCATTTCATTAAAAATTGGCGATGACAGTTGATGATGCACTATTGATTGTATTTTTATGCAGTCCTCACGATAATTTATTTCTCTGTTATTTTCAATGAGATAAGCGCAATTCTGTATACGTTTTATTAAATTTTTTACTTGTCTATAAAAATATACAACACAAGGTTGAACAAGGGGAGTACATTTTGGAGGAACAACTTTAATTGTGTAATTAGGTGATTTCTCGTCATCCTGAAAGATTGTAATATGTAAAGATGTAATAATATTTTTCGTTTTCAATGTTTTTATGATAATTATCATTCTGGTGTTTGCATGTAAAATGAGAAATTGCTAAAAAAGGTCGATATCGTAAGAATTTTTATATAAATAAAACCCTAACAGTCATTTTTTATTAATAAGAAAAAATTATGTATGATTTAATTCATAATATTTATATGTCATTATTAACTTTATTTAAAAGTTGTAATAATTTTCAAAAGAATTGAAAGAAAAAAAAAAGTTACCATAAGCAATATCGAACCTGGATCGTCCACTCCGCAAGTGAGCTCGCTACAACTCGGCTACTGCGCCGTTCTTGGATGGTGTTCAAAGTGACCGGTATACGTCCTACACGTAAAACTTTAAAGCCATTTTTCTCGAAAGTTTATGGCTAGTGCGCGCTCTTACTTTGCAAATCGAATAGTCTAAAGGTATACTACAAACCTGCAAAGTCTCATCCCGAAGTCAATTTCCGAGGTCGTGATGTCCCCTTGTAAGTATTGAAAATTTCGCCTGATTCATTTCTATAATTTCTTCATTTTTTTTGTAGATACTCTCATAATCGGCATTTTCTATTTCACGCTCTTCATTTCGTCAGGGTAGAAAAAGCAATATTTTTTCTCTGTAATAATTTGCTGGATCATGTTTCAATTTAGAGGTTTATATTTTATATTCTTTGTCTCATTCTCTTCATCCAATTCTGATTGTTTTTTATTAGATTTCTGATAATTTGATGCATAATCAGCAAGGCAAATATTATCAAATTTCTTTTCTCTTTTACTGTATTTTGTGAAAACATCATCCATATAAATGTCAATCGAATCATCCTTCAAATTTCTCAAAGCTTCTTCAGACTTTAACATCAAAACCCGTTCAGCCATGGGACCAACTTTATGATCAAAGTATCGTGCGCACGTCACAGCATCATCTCTTATTAACTCAGTTTTGGTTTTTAAATCCAAATCAAGAGCCTTTCTTAAAGATATTGTGCGACCTTGATTGTACTTCACTAATGTTTGTATAAGCTCGGGCCAATGATGTTCTGCAGCAGATAATGTCAAAAAAAAGGTTGCTTTTCCTAGCTGCCAAATCATTGCCAATAAATCCTTTTTCTTTTGTTGCCAATAAGCTGGCGAAGAGCGAACATATTTTAACATTCTGTATCCGTCGTCGAAGTCAATACATTTATCCATAAAATCCTTATTTAAAACATTTTTAGCAAATAATTTTTTTACTTGTTTACCGGCCCATTTTTGTGTCCGTCTCAAACATATATTTATGCTAGTGTGACGTCCCTACCTCTACAGCCGCCTGGTCATGCCCTTGCGGATATTTTAAACTCAACAAGACACCTGAAGACGCATGGTCAATCACAGCAGAGTGTCTCGACATCGAAGAGGAACGGGAGGAGCATCGCGTAATATACGATGACCTATTGACGCGCACCTCCGAGTTGGAAATAAGACGTAATGACGCTGGACCATCCCAGTACCGTGCCACTACGGAAGGAGGCCAACAGGAGTACGGCATAAGAAGACACACGAGCTTACCTGTGGACATCGGTGAACCTCTGGAACGCCCCATTCCGCCTGCACCGAGAGTAATAACCCTCGCAGAGGCCAAGGCACTGATCGTCGCCGAACGCAGAGTCCTCTCCATGACAGCAATGGACCGTGACGTCACTGCAAATCGACACGAAGGTCCATCTTCATCTACCGGAACAAAAGTCTCACCGAAGAGAAAGAGAGATGACGAGGAGCATATATACGATGAACCGGTCCAGAGACGACCTACCCCGTATTATGTAGCTGACATCCTGCGTCCAGATCGGCCTCCGAAAGCGAGGATCCATGAACCTTTTGGACCACCGCAGCCATCCCGCTGCCAGGTATTGGAAATACCCGAAAGCAGCCCGGAGCCAGGGTGCTGGCCATTTTGCAGCAGCTCGACGGAGGACGACGCTCCCAAGAAAGCATACAACCTACGCACACGTAAAGACACGTAAAAAGTGTTAGTGCGTTCAATGGCGGTGGTGTTTTAATGGTGTCAGTGATTTCACCTTTTCTATTATTATTATTTACACATCCGAATAAGGCTTTATTAAGTTAGTTATATATATATATATATATATATATATATATATATATATATATATATTAGGGTGTCCCTTATATGAGAAAACAAAATTTTTTTTCGAATTTTCAAACGCATACCCTCTATATCTTTTATAAATGGAAACCACTACTTAAATATGAAATTTGATCATTCTAAGATGATTGCAACCGGTACCGACCGAGTCGCAAAGTTTTAAAAAAATGCTTATTTCATAATATGTGCTATTCTTACGAAATTCCTAATAATGCAACAAACAAAGTAAATGAAAGACAAAATGCAATTAGAAATAATATTTTAACAATAATTAGCCAGGGTAACTTCTTTTTAAGGTCTGTTTTCTACAGTCCGGATACAAATTTCTGTGTTCCTGAACACAGCGCAACAGGAACTGCTTTTGTTCTTCTTCTGCTGTGATATGTCCGTGAAAATCTTGCACTAGCTTGACAGCTCTTTCAGCAGTGTCATTCACAACCTTCAGGTGACTTATTTTTCTTTTAGCTTCTATAAAAGCGGCATTATTCTCCCAAGAAGACACACTTATTTGGAAAAAACTATCGTCAATTTGCAGTCGAGATAGGAACATTTTGCTTTTCTCCGTCACGAAATCATCCAGCGTTTTATCTGAAACCAAAAATATAATTGATTAATAAAAAAAAAATAAACAACATAATCAAAAGATCATGAAAAAATATTTCTATTTACCAAACAAAGTGTTGGATATTTCTTCCTTAGATGGAATATATCTTTTGTCAAATTCTGAAATTTTGTCTCTGTTTAAGTTGGCAATCATTTTCATCTTGGTTTGGTTGTTAACTTCATCGTCAAAGAGTGATAGGATGACTGTTTCTTCACACAAATACCACAGGTGTTGGCGAAACTTGCTTATTGCAGCTTTAGAAACTGTTGTGTCAACTTTTTCGTAGTCCTTTAACGCCTTCAATAAGTTTAAATCTTGGTTAGGTGCTTTCATTGCCACTGTGCATTCTAGCCAAGGTTTTACATATAATGTGACAATAAATAAACAAACATTTTGAAGGTCTTCTTTATCTTTCGCAGTTATTTTAAATTGAGGCTGAAGTAAACATATTTTCAATGAATAAATCGCTCTCGCCATCCATCTTGCCTGATGCATAGCTCCAGGAGGTTTGATTTTTATTTTTTTCTCTGGGTCTCCTCCCAGAAACACTACGCATAGTTCGATCAGCTCGCGATAATCATCTCTTATAAAAGCTTTGTCCAGTTTTTCTTTATAATACATTAACAAAGATATAATTTTTGTTTCACAAACATGCTGCCTTACGAAATCGGCGTAAAGTTCAATCTTATTTGGATCGATGTTTTTCCAATTGTCTCGAAACTTTTTGAAGAGAGGAATATCTGGACTGCTAGTGATTTGCTTAACCTTGGTTTCAAATACAGATTTAAGGATCAATTCATAAATATGATGACGGCAAGGGAAAAGTAACAGTTCTCTTTCTAACTTTTGTTCCAAAAGAGCACAAGCTCCATTGAAGCGACCAGTGTTCGATGCTGTTGTGTCACAACACATTATTTGTACCTTGTCATTAAGATTCCAATCATACAGCGCATTTGAAAGAGCTTTAGCTTGATCTTTCCCAGAAGAACTCTCTAGTTTCGACACTGCAAGAAGTTGTTCTCTGTCATCAAATGTAATGAGAATTGGCAAGCGTTCTTCTTTTGAACTTCTCACATCTAAACCTGGTAACAGTTTTCCATCCCAATGAATTGTAACTACGTTAGGAACGTTGTTCTGAAAGTCAACTTTTATTGCTTCTGCCCTGGATTTTCTCGTCTGAGTACGTATTCGTTGAATTGAGGATTTGTTTATAGGGAATTCATCGCAGCTTAGATTCAATGCTTCTACAACCGCCTGAAGAATATATACGGAATCTCTTATACTCAGCTGACATCGATCTAAAGCTGCGACTAATTTAGGTGTTATTAGAGTCTTCCTACCTCTTTTGGAACTTGTTTCAGGCTGCAGTGCAGGGCAGTGAAACTCTTGCGAGTTGACCTCAGGATTCACAGCCTCTTCTTCGTCAGAATCTTGTAGAGATTCTAAGTTTTGTGACGAAGAGGTCGATGGAACTGCCGATAACTCTCTTTGTCTTAGTTTTCTTTCGTCTTCTTCTAATCTTCTTTGTCTAGCTCTTTCTTCCTTATCCGCCAACTTTTTGTCTACACCAGCTAAACAACCCGGTCGACCTGGCTCTCTCTGTTTCTTCAAAAATGCTTTATCTTCCTCTATTCTCATTCTTTCAAAGGCATCGGCATGTGCAATATCAAATAAGTTATCTAGCTCTCTTTCAAAACTATTTTCACGGCTCTTATAAATATCTTGATTTTTTTTACAATTTTTTTGCAGCTCTCGCCAAATATTATATAAATTGATAAGTTTCTTCACACAGTTAGGAAATGCCTGTGTAGGAATTCTTGCTTTTTCCCAAAATATAATACATTCCTTCATCACAAGATTTGCACTTTCTCTAACAGTGAGCTTGACTTCTCGAATGTTGTAAAATAAAACAGCGAGAACTTGTCGTTTAGATGGTAATTTTGCGCCATTTATTTGGTGGCGAGGCACTCCGATTAGGAAAATACTTTTTTTGTCACTCCGTAATTCAACGGACATGTTAAAGAAATAAACTACTACTAAAATCTGAATAATCGTATAAATGTGAAAAATATTGTGAGGAAAGATAAGGATCGGTATTAATTAGGCTGGATTAGTAAAATCAAACAGAACTATATTTTTTAACCTGCTTCTTCTTCCTCGTAATACAAAACAAGTGACTATAATCTTGTTACATTTTGTTTACGCCACTTACTTCTCTTACGCATCATTTGCATACTAATTCGATACATTATTAATCTACATTATCGACATACAATAAAAACTATCACTCACAAATATAACACGCAGTTACAGGTCGCAGTACAGTAGGGGAAGAGTGGCATGAAAGAGCCACATTTTTAAAAGAGCCACTATCATTTACACAGTCGTTTTCGAACGAATGTTGGACGAATTATAGTTTTTAAGTAGCAACACTGATTGCTAGTTAAACTAGCAAAAACTTTACTAGTTTTTTAAAAACTAATTCGTCCAACATTCGTTTAAAAATTACTGTGTAACTGATAGTGGCTCTTTCATGCCACTCTTCCCCTACTCGCGCAACGCCCGCACAATTTGTATGGACTTATTTCAAACGCAACTCGGCACAAGTTACCGTTCATAAATCGGGTTAATATTTTTTTTCAGAGTATGTTAGGTTATAACGAAAGTATTTGGCACATATGCGTAAGAAAAAAATAACTTCAAAAATTAAGGGACACCCTAATATATATCATATACAACCTGTAGTAAACGTATCTTTCCTAATTCTTTATAATAACTAGGATAATTATAAATTGAATACGTGCATAATACGTAAGCTAACCTTTTTTATATATATTTGCATTAAAATAATATTTAAAACTTAGTAACATATGAGATACAACCAGTAACCTCTAGAAAACGCGTGCACCTATTCAACATGTAACCTTACCACGTGTAAATATTTGCACTCTTTTTGTAACCGTCGAACCGCACCCTTAGAGCGCATAACTAGAAAAATATAAATTAAACCTAGTCACGCTCTCTAAGAGGAAGTCGTAAAAATAAGGAACTCCTATGTAACTCGATCTAAGCCATAATGTAGACTTACCGAAACCTCCTAAACGAGAAGTCGTAAAGATAAGCAATCTTATAATAGGCGACAACCGAACCTTTCTAAAAAGGAAGTCGTAAAGTTTACACACCCTCTTTTCCAAAGAGGACCCTTTTTGTAAAACCACACTTATAAGAACGGATACATAAACTTCCAAACAGCTGCAGACCGCGCACGCTCTGTCCCCTTGTAACGCTCGCTTATCTTATTAGAACAGGAAACATTAATCTCTGTATACAACAGCTGCCGATGACTCAGCTTAGGTTTTCCCATGTATTGTAAGCCCTCGCTGGGTATATAAACCGGAGCTCTCGGAGCTCCGCAGGTTCAGTCTTACGGAATCAGTGAACGTGTTAACTTCGTTGCGGCCAGTCGATCAGTCGAGGTCAGAGTGAAACTAGTCAACCACATATTTACGTTTTAATACCATTGTAATCTGCGAACTTCGCAACTACGAAGAAGGTAACTCATCTTTATTATAATTGTCAAGCTGAATAAATATTTATAACTATTCGGGTGTTCTGAAAACTCCTGAAGTCCTTACGTTTACAAATCGCGTGTTTTTGGACTAAGCTTTCTTAGCAAAGGTGAAGTATACGTCTTCAAATTTACTATTCGTGGAATTAGAAGAAAATATCACGCTTGACAGAGAAATACCCTTCAAGAACAAGGATATGGCATAACTGGGAACTCTCCTATAATTAAAAGAGTCACTTAGGTGCAGCGGCACCGTACTCCAGGCGCTAGCATCCCCATACTTATCATTTCTTCCTATCCGAACGTACGCAATCGGTCGGACATCTTGACGAAGGACTGGTCGAAGAAACCAAGCGGTATCCTCCCATCGTCCTTAGCTCTCGAGTCGCACCAGGGACGTAACATAAGATAGAAGGATAAATTTTTGGTGGCAGCGGTGGGATAGCTTGCCAACGGAACTCAAGTACCGATCATTAATTACCGAGGTAATACAAGTGGAACGGTTCCGAAGAAGGAGAAGGATTCTTAAATAGCAGGAAGATGCCCATCATGCCAAGAGACACCTCCAGCGCAGAGGGAAACCTGATTACGACGACGGCCGCATCGCATATTCAAACCAGGTGCACCTATACAAGTACCACAAGCACCGACACACCGACTGGCTCACAAGCACACATACAACCTCAAACATACACACAGACGCAACCAAAGCCTACACCTATATTGACGCCAACTTTACCCACAGTGGAAAACATGGATCACATTATTATTCCACAAATTACGCTAAAAGACGCTCTTGAAGCAGTACCATACTTTCAAGGACGAGCAGACACTTTCCGAACGTTTGCGGAAGGATGTAGGAACGCTAGGGACATGATTCCTGCTCGATCTGAAATAAATCTCGTAAAACTTATCAGAAACAGGCTACAGGGTCCGGCGAAGGATTACATCGAAAACCGACTCTTCCAAACGGTAGAGGAATTATTGGAGTTCTTAGAGAATTTATTTTCACCACGATTATCACTCTCAACACTGTACTCACAGCTAAGCAACATCGTACAAAATCATACAGAAAATGTGATCACCTACGGCGCTCGTGTCGCCAAATTATTACAACTGCTGTTCGAAACGCATTCTAAGACTCACGCAAGACAAGACCCATTGTTTAAGCAAGATACAGAGGCAGAAGCCATCAAGTGTTTTTCTCGAGGACTCAAACGCGGAATTAAGATCAACCCATCAAAGTTTATCAGGCTGCACGACGCCATACATGCCGCAATTGAAGCGGAAGACGAAAACCGACGTTATGAAGAGCTACATCAACGGGCACGGCCAATGGAAAGGAGCAACACCACCTGGTCTCGATTTACATCTGGAGTAAGGCAACCTGACTCTACGCAACCTGCACCGGGACCATCTCAATCACGAGATAACAATCGAATCGGAAGCTTCTCTTGCACTTATTGCCAAAAGCAAGGACACGCCGCTGGAACCATTCGACAAAATCTCACTTGATATCGTAGGCCCCTTACCACTAACTAAAAAGGAGAATAAGTATCTGCTGACCATACAGGACAATTTAACTAAATTTTCGGTAGCAGTGCCTATGCAAACCGCAACCTCAAAGGAGATCGCAGACGCCTTTATTAAACACTTTAAGTGCCAATATGGTGTCCCACGATCGATCCTGACTGATCAAGGAGCCGCTTTTATCGGAACATTTATGAGAACGCTAACTAAAAGACTTGGAATCGAGCAATTACGTACCACTGCCTTTCACCCACAATCAAATGGTTCTTTAGAGAGAAGCCACCACGTACTATTAGAATACCTCAAGCACTACGTAAATCAACGGACCGATTGGGACGAAATAATAGAATTATGTATGTTCTCCTACAACACGAGTATGCACGAAGGGACGGGATACACCCCTTATGAACTAGTATACGGAAAACTAGCTCGACTACCTACTAGTAGCACCAGAACAAAGACTAACACGTATCCAGAATACATAGAAACCTTGTGCAAAAACTTAGACTTTGTGAGAAGTATAGCAAGAGATAACCTAATTAAAGCAAAGGAAAAATCGAAAGAATACTATGATCGACGACAGAATGTAAAAGAGTTCAAAGAAAACGATTGGGTATACCTTCTAAACGAGCATAGAAGCAATAAATTCGACGACCAGTACGACGGACCTTATCAAATAACGCAAGTGCTAGATAACGGAAACATAACTCTCATAATCAAACACCGAGAGAAAGTCGTACACCCGAATCGAATAAAACTTGCTCATGGACAATTTTAAAGGTAATATATATATCTCTATTTTGCAGATGATGCTCGTAATTATTCTAATCGGGCACATGCTCAAAGCCTACGCATTGATCGCTTACGATTGCGGATCGGCAAACACAAACATTACAACCCTGTCACTACTAAACGTTGATTATTGCAAACTCCCCACCGCAAAACCGATGGTAAAGAATACTTATGTACAATTATTGCAAATCGCGGAGTATGACAGCACACCGGTCACTCAATGCAAGGTAGAGGTCGACAGAACAATATTCTACTGCGGTGTGATGTCCTGAGGACATCCATATTTTACAGCATAATGGTATCCTGTCTTCCAGAGTCATGTTTTTTTTCTTTCTTAACTTTGATTAACTTAGAAGCATTAAATTTAAAGTATAAATTCTCCTTGCTCAAGCTCTTGTTGGCAGTAGCGAGTTTAACGTAATACACCAGTGGTGTTATAGCTTGGACGACTGTATCGTCAAGCAAAAGATAGTAAAACTATCATTATATTAAAATAAACAAAGCTTAAAATGTAAAATGTATAACGAATAATAACTACCTTACGAAGATAGGGAATTAAGTTACTTACCTTGTTATACGCATTCAGAAACCTGTAAAGGAAAAATCTAACATTAGAAATAAATCTACGATCAAAATAAAGGAAAATATACCTACCGATTCCGCAGAGATGCGATGTAACCTCCTACACCCTATATTCGTGAAGTAAAGCATTAAATCGTGATTTTTGTACAATTAAAAGCATAATATTGTTTAAACAAAAGGCTATTATCGATCTTATGTAATAAAAGTTCGGTAAAAACCTGAGTAATTAAGGTTAAAATAACCAATATAAAGTTTACGTTCGAAACTGTTTTACCGACCGTCGGCGTATAATCGATATATCTCGATATAATTTTATTTTCTCTGTAGATTAGCTACGATGCTACAAATTCGATAATAACGTTTATGTTGCCTTAATACTTATTAAAATTATGATTATGTATGTTCATATTTGTTTATTATTATACTTTATATAACATTTAACTAAAAAGAAATTGATTTTTGTTCAATTCATAGATCGATAAGTATGAATCGTTCTACATTACCTAGGTTAAGAATTACCATATGTTAATAACTAAGAAAACCAAAGAAAATACAAAAAAATATATATAAAATAATAAAATACACAAAAATAATTACTCGTGATCGTCCAAAACAAAAGATACATTAAGGAAATAAAATAAAAGATACGTTAATTTACGTTATAAATCCTGTATATTATTCATAAACATGAGAGTTCACACACAAGTATGTACATATATCGCAGAAAATGATAGACACGTAATCTTAAGTATTAACAAAATATGTTTAACCTAGTTAGTCACATTACATTTTAATCGATTAAACTTAGTAAAATAAGAGATATTCTATGGTTATCTATTATTAATTTTAGTTAAAAGCGAGATACAACGATTAATTTAATTTCTTTATTATGTAAAGACCTAAATCTGGTTAATTCGAGTTATTAAGTCAATTCTTCATTTTGACGAGTAGTATCCCATCTAGGAGTCCTGAAAATAAAACATACAAATTAATAAATACATATATAAATAAATAATACGTAACAACAAAGTATACTTACCATTTTCGTTATAATTAACAATTGATCGTAAAATCCTGAAAGAAATATATAAATTAAATTGACTTTTATTTAAAATTAATTATATTTACGCGACATTTTCCGAACTTACTAATGTACACGTGTACTTACGGTAGTACACTTCCTCACCGCTACGTGGCGCCCGATTCTCGAGAGTAGTACTCGTAGATATTATACCTAAGAGAGGCACGTTAGCCATTATCAGTAGCTGATTGAGAGTAGAAGACGGGTAAGAGAAAGGTGGCGCGGACTGGATCTGCGTCCCTATTGCACTCTCGGATCCGTCTGCCGATCAATCATTCATCACCCTCGGCTACTGGCGCGGTTCGACCTAGCAGTCAGTAAGTAAGCCCATAGGAACCCTTAGTAGGTGCCATAACCGGGTGCAGGCTTGACCAGCATTCGCGCATGGTGACATACTCCTTGACATCGAGCAATGGTGTCTTGGACTTGTCCGTCTCAGTATTAAATCTTCGTGTTTAGTTTCAATTTTCCTATAACGTAAATTCACGCGTAATTTCTTTCAAGTTAGAATCTTATATTCTCTTCATTATTCTTAATTCCTATTCGAATTTTCATAAGAATTTATATCTTACCTTTCCTTCATTCAATCATTCTAATTTCCTTTTCTTTCTTTCAAATTAGTGCCTCCACATAAAACTCCTATTAAACGGCGACGCCGAACCAAACATAGAGCAGGACGTAAAGTACAGCTTCAAAGGCTCCAGAGAGCATTTAAGATTCCTAAAGAATTTGATCCAGAGACATTAAATCATCCGATCCCAGCATCAGATTCAGATTCTGCTGACGAGAATCCTCCTAGTCCGCCATCTTCTGCTCTTTCTACTACGTCTCCTTGAACGAATTATTATTTTATTTCCATTGTTTTCTTCCTATAATAAGAAAAGAAATGTTATTAAATTTAATTATGGTTTCCAAAGATTTCTTAAAGTCAACGGTTAAGTTAAGTTATAAAACCGAGCTCAGTATTATTTCTTCTCGTTATCTATGTCGATAAATCGAAATGAATTTAAAGTTTATTCTCATTTGTACTTATATTTTGATAATTCTATCAAACTCAATTATTGAGCAATGTCTGTGATAAGCACCTTCGTTTTCTTTATGTATATAATCATTCCTACAATCATCGTTGTAGAAATATCCTATATATTTTTGTTAACTTAGTAAAGATATACGTTTTTGTTAAAACCTACCTGTAGTAAATATTTCACCTTTCTCCCTCTATTATCCTCTATTAAAATTGCCATTCGTGGACACAGTAAAAAGCGTCAGAGAACACGCCGACATTTGCTATTTGCTAGTTGGATGTTTTCCCAACGCAACAAGTTTTCTTCTTCTTCCTCCTATCCCCTCTCTTCAGTAATTGTTAACTAATCTTCTGTATTGAACTAATTAACCTGAAAATTTAACATACTAATTTACCAACAATGCATAAAATCCTAACATTTAATATACTAATACTTACCCATACTCATTATTTTTCTATTTAATTATTGGCCCCTCATTGAATTTTCCTGTGAAGTTAATACATTATAAGTTAAAATCGAATTAATTATTTGAAATATTCAGATATCTAAATACTTACCTTTTCGTCGGTTTATATCTTTTCCTTTGTAACATAGAATCTCGCGCAATAACGTAAATAGAAACGAGTAAATTTCCTTACGCTATCGAAAAGACCGTCCGGGACAAAGCCTTGTTTACCTTTTTTTTTCTTAGCATACTTACCTTTCGAGTCTTCGTTCCTCACGTAGTCGCGTTCTTCATATTCTTCTTTCTTCTTCGTTGATTCCTTCGTAGATCTGAAATAAAATTTAAAATTAATATATTATTCTTTAGTTAGTTAACTTCTTACCTTTATAATTTCGAGTCCTCTTCTTATATTAGCCTTCTGCTATTTCCTGGTCATCAGTACCTGTAAAATAAAATAAAATTAGTTAAATTCAAATCATTTATATCAATTATTTACTTACCTTTTTCTTTTTAATTCTTCGCCTTAAACGCTCGAGCTACGTCTACCACAGCTCCTTCCGAGCATCCTTTCCCTTCGTCCACAGGCAGCGCCTAGGACGTAACAGCGGTATGCATTCACACATATCACTAGTGCATAACGGAAGAGCTTCCTACATTATGGAACTTAGTTCAGAAGCATGCGTGAAAATGCACATGAACGGAGCCTTTTCATTTGGTCACAAAGATTTTATAACTGGAATTAAACCTAACAGCACCGTGACGCGAAGTGTCACCTTGGCTGGGACAATAGGAATGGACGGCACCTGCAAAGGCGTGGAATACTCCGACCCTCTGGGTACGTGGAGCAATGTAGTTGCACAAGCCGTCGTAAAAATATCATTACGAAATTATATAGCAGTAACTAAACCTAGCGCAGATAAGATAATACTAGATTCAAGAAGGCATTGCAAATTATCCGAAGGAAGATGCCTCGACATAGAGGGAGGAAACACGTTCTGGGCTCCGATACCCACCGATCATTGCAAATTTAGCAGCTATTCCGTGTTATTCGAGGGAAAAGCAAAGAGGATATTCGATAACACGACAAGAAATTGGCAAGAAGTATACGCAATAACTTCAGACGAAATTACGTTCGCACTCGCAAAACGAGGTGTCATCACCATATGCAATTACGTATTGATGCGTACAGGAGGTATACATATTGAAGTTCCGTTTGTCCGAATCCTGTCAGTCCAAGTTCCGTTTATCCGAATCCTGTCAGTCCAAGTTTCGTTCGTCCGAATCCTGTCAATCCAAGTTCCGTTTATCCGAATCCTGTCAGTCCAAATTCTGCCCTTCCAAATCCTGAGTCCGAAAACCCGAAGCATCTGGAACAGGAAGAAGGTAAATTAGAATCTTCACAACAGAAATCAAAGCTCAGAAATTATCATAGTCGCCCCGTTAAGGTTTTTAAAATAAATGATACAAACCGAGTATCAGAACTCAAAGCATTGCTCCGGCTTGAGCATCTGAACGCGGAAGAGATTCAAAGTGTTGATAAACTGTTGGCCTCTAGTGCCGACAGATTTCAATTGCCCGGAGAGCAACTTAGCTGCACTAACGTAACCCAGCACCGAATTTTGACTACTGATGAAATTCCGGTGTTTACAAGGCAGTACCGTTTTCCGCCAGTACACAAGAAAGAGATAGATAACCAGACCGCGGAACTGTTCAGTACAGGAATCATAAAACCGTCTGTGTCCCCGTATAATTCCCCGATTTGGATTGTGCCCAAAAAAGCAGATTCTAAGGGACAACCGAAATGGCGCATGGTTATTGATTACAGGGGTCTTAACGCGAAAACAATAGGGGATGCCTACCCCCTACCTAATATAAATGAAATTCTCGATCAGCTTGGTTCAGCCAAATACTTTTCGATTTTCGACCTGAAATCAGGATTTCATCAGATCGAGATGCATCCCGACGATCGTCATAAGACTGCATTTTCGACGCCATACGGGCACTATGAGTTCACTCGGATGCCATTCGGGCTGAAGAACGCGCCGGCAAGGTTCCAACGCCTAATGGATCTAGTGCTCATGGGCCTACAAGGCGAAGAAATGTTCGTCTACCTGGACGACGTTGTGGTGTATGCTCGATCTTTAGATGAACACGAGGTAAAATATAATAAATTGATAGAACGTTTAAGATTTGAGACCTTTGAAAAGTCGGTTCTCAAGTCGTTAGAAGATTTGAAAGCCGAATTCAAAACTGACATCGACAACCTTAAGTCGAGAGTAAACAGTTTGGAGGTTAGAGTCTCCTCTACTCCGCATAATTTAAATAGTACAGAGGATGTCATAACGGAGATGGCCGATCGCGACCGTTGCTCGAAGAACCTTATTATTTTCAACCTTGAGGAGGTGAATCTTCAACAAGGATCTTCGGCCCGTGATGCTGCTGTCCACGAGCAAGGTTCGCAAGATGCGCAAAGGGTTACGGAGATATTCAAGCTAATTCATCCTCCTGGCATTCCGTTTACAAAAACTTTTCGCGTGGGGAAGAAAAATACGGATCGTCCGAGACCGCTAAAGGTGGTCTGCACTTCCCGTGAGGACGTCTTAACTGCTCTTCGGAAGAAACGTCATTACAGTGGGCCCGCAGTGATTTCGGAGGACCGTACGCCGATGCAACGTGCTCACCTGCAAGATCTTCGTAATGAACTTAACCGTCTACATGCTTCCGGTGAAAGCAATAAAACAATTCGCTTTGTGAACGGTATTCCGCGGATAGTGAACTCTAATAATGCGCATCGTTCCTCCCAGGGAAACTAGTTTCTTGCCCTTTAGTTTATTACCAAAATGTGAGAGGTTTAAGATCTAAACTGAATATTCTTAGGTGTGCAATAGCCGCTGCATCTGAATGTTACAAAATTATTATTTTTGTTGAGACTTGGCTTTGTAGCGGCATAGACAGTTCCGAACTTGGTTTAAACGGTTATAATATTTACAGGTGTGACAGATGCTCCGTCGAAAACAGTAGTCGAATGGGGGGAGGTGTTTTGATTGCGGTACATGAGTCCTTACCCAGCCGTGTATTATTGTCGTCATCGCCATGTGTTGAGCAAGTGTTAGTAGAAATTCGTTTTCCTTTTAAATCTCTATTAGTCGGCGGGGTTTATTTACCCCCGGCTAGCGATCCGTCTGTGTTTATAAGTCACTGTAACTCGATTGAGCAGCTGTTATCATCTTTTCCTACCAACACTGATATTATTCTTGCGGGCGATTACAATGTTCCGAATACTTCCTGGTTCAATGACCCCATGGGTAATCTAAGTTTTTCTTTTACTTCGACACATATTCTCCGAAATCAGTCCTCTATTTTACAGGCGTGCTTTAACATCTTACAGTTTTACCAGTCAAACTTTATTAAGAACTCCTATGGTGGCGTATTAGATCTTATTTTCTCCTCTTTTTGTAACTTACATGTCTCTCCTTCCTGTGATATCCTTATCCCATCCGATCCTTACCACCCACCTCTCCAGTTCTCTATTCCTATGGCTTCCTCATCTCCTTTCTTACGCACCTATCACGTAGTTAGGGATTTTCGTTCAGGTGACTATTCGGCTTTGAACGATTATCTATGCTCCTTTGATTGGGATAACCTATTACGGGACTTAGCGGTTGAGGAGTCAGTTGAAACGCTCTATTCTCATTTAAATTATGCTATTGATTCCTTTATTCCGACCAAACGTTTTCATTCATCTTCCTATCCGTCTTGGTTTTCTTCTAGTTTAATTCGTTGCATTAAATCTAAAAAGCGCGCGCATACGCTTTACAAGCAGAGCAGCTCACTGTCGGACTATCTAGTTTTTTCCAAACTTAGGGAAGAATGTAAAACACTTACTCATCTTTGCTGGAAAAACTATGCTTTGCGAATGGAATCAAATATTCCTACTAATATAAGGTCTTTTTGGCAATTTACACGCTCCATACGTAAACCGAATGCGAATCCATCGATGTTCTTTAATGGTGCTCTCTTAGAAGATGATACTTCTATTGCGAATGGCTTTGCTAAATTTTTTGAGTCTGTTTACACTTTGGACAATAATTCGAATCAAAACTTCGACAATAATGTTAATCTAAACATTTCGAATTACTCTATTGATATTATTGACATTTACAATAGTATCGATAACTTAAGTTTAAATTCCTCGCCTGGTATTGATGGTATTCACCCGTTAATTATTAAGTCTTGTAAATTTATTTTATCTAGGATACTATGGTTTGTTTTTAATAAGTCTCTGTCTACAGGAGTATTTCCGACTTTGTGGAAATCTTGTATTATTAGACCTATTTTTAAGGGTGGCGATCCGTCATTGATTGAGAACTATAGGCCAATTAGCTTGCAAAATCTATTTCCAAAAATTTTTGAGCGGATCGTTGCACGTAACCTTTCCTTCCTTTGTAAAAATGTTATTATCAATGAACAACATGGCTTTATAGCTGGTAGATCCACTTGTACGAACTTACTGGTTTATCATCACTACCTGGCAAATTCCTTGGAGAGAAGGTTGCAAGTTGATGCGATTTATACCGATTTTAAAAAAGCCTTTGATTCTGTCAGTCACTCTATTCTTATATCTAAACTTAAAAGCATGGGTATTACTGGTGTGTTCTTGTCGTGGTTGGGCAGCTTTATTTCAGGCAGATCTCAATTTGTGAAATATAAACATTGTCTTTCCTCTTCTATTAAAGTACTATCTGGGGTCCCCCAAGGCTCTCACCTTGGGCCCCTGCTTTTTAATCTTTTTATTAATGACATATCTTCATGCTTTCGCTATTGTTATTTTCTCTTATTTGCGGATGACCTAAAGCTGTTCCATACCATTGATGATCTCACTAGTGTACTCCATATACAGAATGATCTTCATAATCTTGCTGCGTGGTGCGAGCGTAACAGGCTTTACCTTAACTTATCTAAATGCTATATCATCCGATTCTCTCTTTTAAAGAATAGGGTCAGTTATAATTACACCATCAGCGATATTTATTTAAACTCGGTGGACGTTATTCGTGATTTAGGTGTTATTTTTTCTTATAACTTATCATTTTCCGAACATATTATGAATATTTGTAGTGCGGCTTACAGAATATTAGGTTTCATTAATAGGACATCCAGGCATTTTGTTAACGTTAGCACTCTTAGACTTCTGTATGGCGTTTTAGTTCGCTCTCGCCTGGAGTATTGTTCAATTATCTGGTCACCTTATCAGCATTACTTAATTGTTGAATTGGAACGTGTCCAGCATAGATTTTTAAGGCTTGCTGCGCATAAACTAAATTGTCCGATGTCCATCTATGACCACAATTATAATCATATTCTCTCTCGGCTCAAATTGGTTACTCTTGAGCGGCGTCGACTTATGTGTGACCTTATTTTTGCTAATAAAATGCTAAATGGGTTAATTACCTGTACAGATATCGTTTCTCTTTTTGGACTTTGCACTTCGATTACGTCTCTTCGTCACTATCATTTATTATTTATTGAGCATCATAGAACTTTGTATGGACAATTTAATAGTGTTAATCGGATTTTCTACAATGTCAATCATTATTCAAGATTTCTCAATTACTTCTGTTCTCAGTCTCAGTTTAGGCGCTCTTTGTATTCATTGTTATACCATAATAATTCACTTTAAGCTGTTATATCTTTATATTCTACTTTTATCTGTTATTGTTATCTTATATTATATCTATTTGTATGCTAAAGGGCTTTTCCCTGCCCGTTTATTGAAATAAATAAATAAATAAATAAATAAATAAATAAATAAATAAAGACAGGCGAATCTAAAGTTACAACCAGACAAATGTGAGTTCCTGCGTAAGGAGGTTACTTATTTAGGACACGTCATCGGAGAAGATGGTGTCAAACCTGAGCCAGGAAAATTAACAGCCGTCCGGAATTTTCCTCGTCCGAAATCCGTAAAACAGATCCGTCAATTTTTAGGTTTAGCGGGATATTATCGACGTTTTATCCCGGCTTTTTCAAAAGTAGCGAAACCGCTCACAGATCTACTGAAAAAGGAAGTAACATTTCAGTGGACTCCAGCACAAGATCAGGCTTTTTGCGAATTAAGAGATGCTCTTTGTAAAGAACCTATTTTGCAATTCCCCGATTTTAGTCAGCCGTTTAACGTAACAACGGATGCATCAGGATATGCAATAGGCGCGGTCCTCAGTCAAGGGCCTATTGGCAAGGATCTACCTATAGCTTTCTGTTCTAGACTCCTGAATACAGCGGAAAAGAATTACTCCACAATTGAACGGGAGTTATTATCGATAGTATACGCAGTACACTATTTCAGGCCGTATCTGTTCGGACGGGAATTTCAGCTGGTTACAGATCACAAACCGTTAGTCTGGTTAAACTCCGTTAAGGATCCGACTTCCAGATTGGTCAAGTGGGGCCTCAAATTGGCCGAATATGATTATAAAGTAGTTTACAAATCGGGATCAGCCAATGCAAACGCCGACGCTTTGTCGCGAAATCCTCCGGAACTTCCTGCCAATATTATGGTTTTAAATTCAGATAGTAGCACATCCGATGAATCGCAGCTTATATTCGGTACTGTTCCTCAAACCGCGACGTCGAGAGAACCAGAATCGGTAACTCAGGAAATACAACCAGCTCAGACAAACCAGGAACTCCCGTCGACATCGGGTGGTCCTTTAAATATATTTGACGAGGATACTTCACAGGAATCACCGATACTCAGTGGACAGCATCGTTTTCAGACCGTAGCAAATTCACTCAGCGAAGAGCCGAGTGATGAGGACTTAAACACGAATATAACCGTGCCAAGTCAGACAGATGACGAAACAAATTCCGACTGGAATCTGAACCTTAATCCAGAAGTAATCATAACAACGCCAGACGGTATTCAGAATACGTTACTCAGTCCAGAATCAACAACCGACTCTGGCGATCAAACCGAACCTGTTCCGCGACCGTATGCCTTAACAGATCAACCACCTGGACAATTCCGCATAACCGAAAACCTGATAGAATCACGCGATTTGTTTAGTACGCGACGCGACAGTTTAGTAATAATGATAACCCAGAAAGGGGAACCGATAGATGAGGGTGCAAACCAGTTAGTAGCTCAAGGTAAACTCCCTACTTATAGGTTACTGTCATTAGGTAGAGCGAGAGTCACAGAATTTGGAAGCAGAAAACTGATATCACTGCCAGTAAAAGAGACCTTGAATACCCCTCTCGATGAAGGAATTCTGATCGAATGTCTCGGTTCATTGTTAAGTGTAACCAGGGAACTTAATCTTAAAACTGTCAGCATTTCCAGGACACCAGAGCTGGATGGAATACCATGGGCCAGAGTACAGCGACTACTCAGCGATGTATTCGATCGTGAGAATTGTAAAGTAATTATATGTAAAAACCTTGTAAGAATTCCAGGACCCGAAGAACGAGAGGAGTTGATTCGAGAAAATCATGCCTCTGCCACAGCTGGCCATAAGGGCGTGACGAAGACGTATAATCGTCTACGACATCGGTATTGTTGGGATAATATGAAAGGTCAAGTTCGGGAATTTATCCAAAATTGTTTAGCTTGTCAATTGAAAAAGTTGGTCAGAGTAAAAAATAAGCAACCGATGCTTATCACTGATACGCCAGGAGCTGCTTTCAACAAGGTAGCTCTTGACGTAGTAGGGCCCTTACCAACTACCGAAAATAATAAGAAATACATCCTGACCATGCAGGATCAGCTGACTAAATTTTCTATTGCCGTCCCTCTTGAAGGAATATCGTCAGTACACATAGCCGATGCTATGATTAAGAATTTGATCTGTAAATACGGGGCACCCCGATCTGTCCTCACAGACCAGGGGTCAAATTTCTTAAGCTCGTTGATTAAGACAATAGCGCGTAAATTCAAGATTAAGCAGTATAAAACTACGGCATTCTATCCGCAGTCAAACGGTTCGTTGGAAAGGTCGCACCACGTCCTTATTGAATATTTAAAACAGTATACTAGCAGTGAACAGAACTGGGACCAGTGGTTAGACCTTGCCATGCTGTCTTATAACACAAGCGTTCATGAAGGTACGCGGTTTACACCGCACGAGTTAGTTTTTGGTAAACCGGCAAGAACTCCGTCGTCTGACCCACCCATTGAGGAGGAGATGGATCAGACTTATTTAGACTACTATGTTAAGTTAGCCAGTAAATTGAATAAGGCACAGGAAACAGCACGAAGGAATCTGATCGGAGCAAAAGAAAAATCAAAACACTATTACGATAGGGAAGTGAACCCTCAAAGTCTGAAAGTAGGAGATTCTGTATTCTTGTTAAAGGAACCGACATCCAAGCTGGGAGACCAGTACACAGGCCCGCATCAGGTTCTGGAAGTGCTACCAAACAATAATATAAAAATTAAAATAGGTGGTAAAACGAAAACCGTACATATAAACAAACTTAGAAAATCCAGAGTTAAAGAATAGTACATAGTATATCGTATTTTAAGTCAAAGCAAAGGACATTTCTGTTTAGATAATCTTCGTAGCGGCAATATTGATGTTAGGCGACGCAGATGCTCTGTTAGGATATGATTGCGGCGGAACAGCAATGAATGTCACAACAATGTCGTTGTTAGATACAGGGGACTGTAATATACCCGTTTCCGAACCCAGATCGACTGAAGTGTATGTGCAATTGTTGCAACTAGCCGAATTCGAGAACACTCAAGTGACTCAGTGCCGCGTAGAATTAGACAGAACAATTTACTATTGTGGCATGTCCTCGCACGTATCCATTGTTCAAAATGGTAGACGCGTATATCTGATGGATATACCAGCAGAGGCATGCAAAACAGCGATCAATACGGGAGTAATATCTATTACTCCAGCAGCGCAGTTGTTCGGTTTGAAAGCAAACATTACGCAGTATCGTAGTGTAACTTTGGCAGGATCCGTTAATACCGAAGGTCGCTGTTCAGGAACACAGTATGCGGATCCCTACGGCACATGGGATGGTGTTGTAGTCCAGGCTTCTGTGAAGATTAATCTTCAGCACTACAGGGCATCAGTGAAGATTCGGGAGAACAACGTTATTCTACGAAGCGGAGCTGCATGCACATTCACCGATGGGTCCTGTATAACGGATGAAGACCAACTCATCCAGGCACCTCTTGTGACTTTAACCATTATAGCGTCCTGTACGAGGGCCTGGCAACGAAGCTGACACCTGTAAATCGAACGGTCCATGAAGCTGAGGTGTATACAATCACCACCAGCGAGATCACGTTCGCCTTGGAAAAAAGAACCGAGTACCACCTCTGTGGGTACACACTACTGCGCAGCGAGCACCCGAAACTGTTTATCCTGGAAACCGAAAAAGGAAGAACGTTTGCCACAAGAGCAAAAATGCCTGTTGAGAATCTGGACCTGTTCGCGTATATCAACACCAAGTTCATCTACGTGGAGAAACATATCGGAACCCAGATGACTGCGCTATACCGGGACGTCGTTCATCAGAAATGTCAGTTGGAGAAACAAGTTCTTAAGAACGCTTTAGCGCTAGCTACACTGCTCCCGGACGAGTTCGCCTATACAGTTATGCGAGCTCCGGGATACATGGTAGTAGTAGCGGGCGAAGTCATACATATCGTAAAGTGTACCCCGGTCGCAGTAAAAATCAGACATACAACTGATTGTTACCAGGAACTTCCAGTATACCAACAGAACAGTAGCATGTTCCTGACACCGAAGTCTCGAATCCTGCTCAAGTCTGGAACCATCCGCGAGTGCACGGGTTTACTTCCACCCATGTTCGAGATCGAAGGAACCTGGTATAAGTTCGCCCCGAAGCCGATGGAATCGTTGCCACCGCAGATACTACAACCTATGTCGCGGCCGACTTGGAAGTATATCGATGCAGGGTCATTGGCAACAAGCGGCATCTATTCTCAACAGGATCTGGATAATCTCCGCGATCACATAATGTTCCCGGCGGAAAAGCCGTCTGTCCTGAACGCCACACAGTGGGACGAAACGACCCGACGGCGATCAAAATTCTGTAACTTTGCTTCTGCTTGATATATTTTAATGATTTTTGGAGGAGTTATTTATTACATTATAGTCTTTGAGCTCTGAAAATTTCAATGGTACTGAAGAACTGAGTACCAAGATATTCGCTTATAAATTAGAAAGTATTTAATAAGTTTTTTTTATTTAATAATCTTGATTATATAAATTGCAATTTTATACACATTATTAACCCTTTGCACTCGGATGTCTCCTCTAAATGGTCATAGTTCCGACATTACACAATATCATTTTAAATTATATATTGCTCACTACGTGGCGAGACAAAATGCATTCAAGTTACTGATAGTAACATTTAAAAATTATGTACGAGTATAAAAAAGAATAAGAGTCGAATACCTCTTGACATTGAATTATCATCGAAACCAGTCTTGTCGAGTCACACTCGACATCGAATCCAAAGGGTTAATTAATTCTAATTTTTTATTGATTATTCGTATGGAAATATAATGAATTGAAAGGAATACATAAATATTTGATAAATAATGGTGATTAATTGTGTGCGGAAAGTAAATTTTTTTTTTTTTTTTTTTTTTTTTTACATGGAGAGAAACCTTCAAAAGGCACCCCGGGTCAACCAGAATTGTTGGATCCCGAGGTAGTGTGAGATTCTTACTCACCTAAACTCTCCATGTTCGGTCTCGGTTTTCGCAAGCGAAACCGCTCCCTGGGACTTTCTTCTAGAACTCGCCATTAGGCAAACATCACCAGAGCGAGAGAGTGAAAGAAATAGAGAACGAGCACAGAAAGTTAAATATAATTTTTTCAAGGTCAATTAATTTATATTTACATCTAATAAAGCAGTCATTTCTGCGGGGTATATTTTATTTATATCGCTCTTTTTTCTAATTTTTCTAAATGATGATATGTACGGATCCGATGAAATCAAAAGCATAGATAATAGCTATTTATGCTACAAGTGGGAAAAGTGGAAAATTATGGTATAGGTTAAATTTCCGAAACGAGCCGATAGTGCGTGCTGTGGAACAGGGGAACGAGTGGGAATTTAGCTAATCACACGAGTTCCCCTGGAACACAGCACAAGCAGAGGCGAGTTTTGGAAATTTGACCTATACCAGATTTGCCACTTTTCCCACGTGTTGCATACAAGATTTTATGCAATCCATGTTTGGAATGTTCAATTTTTGGAGAAACATACTTATATAGGCCATAAACTAAGGCCTAAACATAGTTATAGACCTTAGTTTAAGATAGTTTCTTAAGAACTGGTCAGTTTGTAGTGGTTCCCAAGAAGCGTCGGTAGCCCAGTGGTCTAGATGTAAGACTAATGCGCTGGCGGCCCGAGTTCGAGTCTCGCCAGCGCCAAAATTTTTTATATTTGTACGTGTCGTAAATTAAAGTATATATCGTGAAATAATATTGCCTTGATTGAACTGTGCGGGAAAGTGATGACGTAGCGAGCGGGAAAGTGCCAAACTGTGCGGGAAAGTTCTACCCTGTGAGATAATAGCACATTACAGTATATCCATCGGATATTGGTCACTTTGCGCACACTATCCAGCGCTCAAAAAGTGAACTTTCCAAGCATGGATTGCATAAAAGATCTTTGTTATGCTCTTTACGGGAGCTTTTTCGCGTATTATGATATCTATAAAATTTGTAGTCTTTATTTTTAGTTTCCTGAGCTTCTTCAGATAATGCGCCAATTGGTACTAGATGGTTTCTAATAATGTTTTCCCCATGTTTCAAAATTTTGTGTACTGTAGGCGTCAATTTCCGCCAAGAATATTTCTCCATTAACAAGGCTTCTGTTCTTTCAGCATATCTGCCAAATTCGTTCGCATTAATTGGGAGATCGCACGAAAGAACGTTTAAGATTGTCCTGAATTTTTTTATTAATTCTACATCTATTTTTGTTATTTCTCCAGTTATGTCCGGATATTCAAAAAATTTTCTGGCGGTGTTACCATCGTTACTGGATCCAAATCCTTATTTTGGAGTATCGATAATAAGTCCAAGCTGCTCTCTAAATTCCTTTTGTATTCGCAGCTTTTCATCTTGTCTTTTCTTCTTGTTTTTTTCATTATGTCTGACTCCTTCATCTTTAAAACTGAAGTCGTAACTTAAGTGCAACAAAAATTCCATGCATCGTATTCTGGCATGTAATGGTGAAAGACCATATTCGTAATTTTCCTGTACATCTTCTCCTATATTATTTCCGAAATCTTTTGGATTTTTATGGCAAATTATGCACGTGGAACTTGACCTGGCGTTTGACAGACACTGCGTCACTTTTCCATCCAACATTGTCAAGAGTAGATTATGGGTCACTAATATTTCCTTTCCATGTATTGTACATTTTGTTTTGGCTAAGGAATTAATTTGCTCTTTTATAGACGCGACTTCAGTTTGGATCAGATTTTTGGTTTCTTTTGCGAATTGAAATTTAATGGGCCTGCAAAAGTGCGCTGATGATGGTCGTGGATTTTTCCATAGAAAATTGTCCGTGGCACTATATTTGAGGCGAAGAGGAACTAGTGAAATTATAAATAAATTACTATCTGTCGCGCTATTCTCGTTATTGCAAATCTTTTGTTTGTATTCACTTTGTCCCGAGGAACCATCGCATCCCCATTTGCTTATTAAAACTAAATTAGAGTCATTTAATGACTCGATTTCTTCTTCTGTTTTCGATTGTAAAATCCTTTTCGTTGTACAATCGAGCAACTTTAGTAACGAAATTGTAGCGGAAACGTCAGTGATCTCTTCGATTTCGGGTAAGCAGTTTGTTTTTGTTTCAACAATTTTCTTGTAACTCGGTAAAGCGTCATGGCCCCTTTTCTTTAATTCCGTTCGAAGCGTAATATATTTATCTTTTGAAAGTCCTAAGTCTAAGAATAGGGATAAGGCTTCTTCCGGTGTAAACTTTTGTGGCTTCGATCGATCATTTGGAGTTTCCATATTGTTTTTAATTTGTTCTAAAAACTGTGGACTGCTTTTATCCACTATTTCTACAATTGATGTTTTCTGAAATTGCTTTTCAGATTTGTAACGCCATTGTCGTATAGCCATTTCGTTAACAATCTGAACACTATAATTATTTGAAATATAACTTAGCAGCTCGTCATATTTCTTTAAATTGTTTTCACGTATTATTTTGTATAATTCACGATACGAGATCTGCATGTTAATGTATTCGTTATTTTACTTAAACAAGTCAAGGAGTCGCAAAATACAAGAAGAATACAAAGTAGAATGCACACACTATATTATCACGATCGATCACAGCTAACAAATGCAATGAAGAATGCACTGGAATGAAGTTAGGAATTAGTAATAATTTCTGTTTCTATGCTAAGTAACTAAGTAATAAACAAAAGCAAATATGGCTGGATACATTACAGTTTTTAGAACAAATTAAAAACAATATGGAAACTCCAAATGATCGATCGAAGCCACAAAAGTTTACACCGGAAGAATCCTTATCCCTATTCTTAGACTTAGGACTTTCAAAAGATAAATATATTACGCTTCGAACGGAATTAAAGAAAAGGGGCCATGACGCTTTACCGAGTTACAAGAAAATTGTTGAAACAAAAACAAACTGCTTACCCGAAATCGAAAAATCGACGACCATCATCAGCGCACTTTTGCAGGCCCATTAAATTTCAATTCGCAAAAGAAACCAAAAATCTGATCCAAACTGAAGTCGCGTCTATAAAAGAGCAAATTAATTCCTTAGCCAAAACAAAATGTACAATACATGGAAAGGAAATATTAGTGACCCATAATCTACTCTTGACAATGTTGGATGGAAAAGTGACGCAGTGTCTGTCAAACGCCAGGTCAAGTTCCACGTGCATAATTTGCCATAAAAATCCAAAAGATTTCGGAAATAATATAGGAGAAGATGTACAGGAAAATTACGAATATGGTCTTTCACCATTACATGCCAGAATACGATGCATGGAATTTTTGTTGCACTTAAGTTACGACTTCAGTTTTAAAGATGAAGGAGTCAGACATAATGAAAAAAACAAGAAGAAAAGACAAGATGAAAAGCTGCGAATACAAAAGGAATTTAGAGAGCAGCTTGGACTTATTATCGATACTCCAAAATAAGGATTTGGATCCAGTAACGATGGTAACACCGCCAGAAAATTTTTTGAATATCCGGACATAACTGGAGAAATAACAAAAATAGATGTAGAATTAATAAAAAAATTCAGGACAATCTTAAACGTTCTTTCGTGCGATCTCCCAATTAATGCGAACGAATTTGGCAGATATGCTGAAAGAACAGAAGCCTTGTTAATGGAGAAATATTCTTGGCGGAAATTGACGCCTACAGTACACAAAATTTTGAAACATGGGGAAAACATTATTAGAAACCATCTAGTACCAATTGGCGCATTATCTGAAGAAGCTCAGGAAACTAAAAATAAAGACTACAAATTTTATAGATATCATAATACGCGAAAAAGCTCCCGTAAAGAGCATAACAAAGATCTTTTATCTATGCTTTTGATTTCATCGGATCAGTACATATCATCATTTAGAAAAATTAGAAAAAACAGCGATATAAATAAAATATACCCCGCAGAAATGACTGCTTTATTAGATGTAAATATAAATTAATTGACCTTGAAAAAATTATATTTAACTTTCTGTGCTCGTTCTCTATATCTTTCACTCTCTCGCTCTGGTGATGTTTGCCTAATGGCGAGTTCTAGAAGAAAGTCCCAGGGAGCGGTTTCGCTTGCGAAAACCGAGACCGAACATGGAGAGTTTAGGTGAGTAAGAATCTCACACTACCTCGGGACCCAAATTAATCACCATTATTTATCAAATATTTATGTATCCCTTTCAATTCATTATATTTCCATACTAATAATCAATAAAAAATTAGAATTAATTAACCCTTTGGATTCGATGTCGAGTGTGACTCGACAAGACTGGTTTCGATGATAATTCAATGTCAAGAGGTATTCGACTCTTATTCTTTTTTATACTCGTACATAATTTTTAAATGTTACTATCAGTAACTTGAATGCATTTTGTCTCGCCACGTAGTGAGCAATATATAATTTAAAATGATATTGTGTAATGTCGGAACTATGACCATTTAGAGGAGACATTCGAGTGCAAAGGGTTAATAATGTGTATAAAATTGCAATTTATATAATCAGGATTATCAAATAAAGAAAATGTATTAAACACTTTCTACTGTATAAGTAAATATATGAGTACTCAGTACTCTAATACCATTGAATTTTGTAGAACACAAAGGCTATAACGCAATAATTATCTTCTCCAAAATTGATTAAAATATCTAAAGTACAAGAAGCATGGAAGAATACGAATGGATGCGAGGCATCGCATGGCGAGAGTTCATTTCAATGTCCATTTTCTTGCAAGGTAGCAAACGGTAGCAGCCAATTTTTATGGATTCTGAAAGACGAAAGTTCATTCTTTCAAATGGTAGTACTTACATACCTGGCAAGTGATGGCATTTTTTTAAAACCTTAGCTAAAGTTAAAGTTTTTGTTAAGACGTAACTTCTTCGGTTTAAACGCTATTATTTAAGAAATTATTATCATTATGTCCTAATTCATGGTATTAATAGAAGCGGAAATCCATTTTCTACAATATTCAATTCCTTTAAACTACATCTTTTCAGGTAAAATTTCTCAGAAACATGAATTGAAGTTATGAAACTGTAAGAGCTCTTGGCGACATTTGAGATTTTCAGTTGACTTTAAGCATTGATCACACAAAAATGAAAGTAAATGCTAATAAATGGAGTTTACCACATTATAGTATGTTTAATTAGCTTTCGTGTGATATCTTTTTCTTTCGAATTTGAAATACTATAAAAATCGATTTTTGATCGCCGTCGGGTCGTTCCGTCCCACTGTGCGCCATAGTGAGAGGAGCTACTGGCCGTCGTGTACCTCAGGATACGGTGTCCATGTTGAGTCTGCTGAATGAAGCAGACATAAACCGAATTGCAGAGAACGCCGTTTCTAAAATTTGGAGCGGGTTTCTGACATTCGGCAGCGCTAGCGCAGGAGTGATCGGTCTGATACTTATCTTCAAGGGCATCAGACTCTGCGTTGATGCTATCATCAGAGGATACGCCCTACATACGGTTTATGGTTGGAGCCTACACCTATTAGGAGCAGTCTGGAGTTCAGTTACTTACCTGTTGCTGCATCTCAGCGGAAGGAAGCCTGGCAGGACCTCCACTGAAGATAATCACGTGAACTCTGCAATGGAAGACAGTCGATCGCCGACCGACCCCCCAGCGGATGATTCTGAGGCTGGTAGTGCAGTGCAAGTGACCCCAAAACCCCGCAGTGCCGTCCGATATCCCATATTGGAGGGAATCCGTGCGTCCTGTCGTGCAAAGTCGCACGAAGCTGACTCTACCGTGCGACTTACTTAAGGGGGGAGGTGTCACGTCGACCTATTCGACAGGTCGCCGTGTACTGTTCAGTATTATTATCACTATTGTTATAAACAATATTAATAATAATTATATCTTATACACTGTCAATAAACAATAAACGTATCCATATATTAGAATTAAGACGAACTATTATAGCGTTTCTGTCAAGCGACATTTATTTGTTAACAATAATCATAAACAATTAACAATGTATCCGAATAACCGTTAGTCGAATAATAAGAAAGAATATTCTAGAATAATAATGTACGGTAAATCTTAAGACATTTAGTAACGGCTATAGGTAGCCAGTCGAGAACAAATAGCGATAAGAGATAACGAGTCAGCACATTCTCTCACGCGCCCCATGCAAGGCCTCGTCACTCCGCGGTCCATGCACGCCTTGCGGGCGTAGCACGGTGCCTTAGGAAGACTAGGTAGAGCGTGTAAGAACACAAAGAGCGCAGCGGCGGCTCGACGGCGGCTGGCGAGAGCGTTGTGGCGTCGTCTGAGTAGCGTCACTCTTCAAGTAGCCGTCAGTACGTGTAGTTCTGTATCTTGCAACAGCTCCGAAATTCTTTAGTTGTTTCCGAGTTTCTGTAATATCAAAGAGAATTCAGTTATTCTTTTAGAGTTCAATATTATATTTTTAGATTTAATTGTTCTTGTGTGTAACTAGAATAGTGTTGTAGATTTACGCGTTTTGTAGTGATTCAAAATATATATTCATATATAGTGTACTTCAATTCAGTGACCAATTATTCAACCTCACCTCATATCTTCCCGGCGTTACTTTGAGGACCATCTGCCTACATCATAGGAGAAAGCGTCGATCCAGAGGACAGCAGGATGAAGGTAGGTTCTTTTAAGATTAATATATATTCATAATTCTGTCAGTATAAAATCTCCTTTATAATCTTGTCAAATTCGAGTAGTCATAGTAACAAATTTATATTACTTATAATTCATATATATATATATATATATTCATACATACAACACAGATATATTCATATTTAATTATACTATTAATAATTCAGTGTATTTACTGACTACAAGTCCAGCGTAAAAGAGAATTAAGAAACGCATTTGTCTCAGATATTTCCGTCTATTCTTGCTCTCAGTTTGCTTTCTACTGTCAGTGATCTTTGCATTGTGGTTCCAAAAAGATTCTCCTTTAAGTCAGAAGTTAACATAATACGTATTTTTATCTACTGTATTTTACTTATTTTATATATTTTACATTTATTAACCTGTCTCTGTGGATTATACCATTTCAGTCGGTAACACCCTACAGTCGGTAATAGTAACCTGTCGGTAACATCCTACGGTCGGTAATAGTAACCTGTCGGTAATATCCTACGGTCGGTAATAGTAGCCTGTCGGTAATATACTACGGTCGGTAACCGTAGCCTGTCGGTAACATCCTACGGTCGGTAATACCAGGCTGTCGGTAACGCCACAGCCGGTAATAGTAGAACGTCGGTAATCCCTTCTGTCGGTAACAGTAAATTATCAGTACCGTCAATTGTTCAGTTATACAAATAGTTATCAACGATCGCAAGAAAGCCTCACCCCAAGTAATATTCGTAAAGCGATTGACTAAAAAGAGGCAACGTCGTGCTGTAGTAAACGGCTTCCTCGTGACACAGCCAGGACGTAACACTATTACCGACCGTAGGATATTACCGACAGGTTACTATTACTGACTGTAGGGTGTTACCGACTGAAATGGTATAATCCACAGAGACAGGTTAATAAATGTAAAATATATAAAATAAGTAAAATACAGTAGGTAAAAATACGTATTATGTTAACTTCTGACTTAAAGGAGAATCTTTTTGGAACCACAATGCAAAGATCACTGACAGTAGAAAGCAAACTGAGAGCAAGAATAGACGGAAATATCTGAGACAAATGCGTTTCTTAATTCTCTTTTACGCTGGACTTGTAGTCAGTAAATACACTGAATTATTAATAGTATAATTAAATATGAATATATCTGTGTTGTATGTATGAATATATATATATATATATATATGAATTATAAGTAATATAAATTTGTTACTATGACTACTCGAATTTGACAAGATTATAAAAGGAGATTTTATACTGACAGAATTATGAATATATATTAATCTTAAAAGAACCTACCTTCATCCTGCTGTCCTCTGGATCGACGCTTTCTCCTATGATGTAGGCAGATGGTCCTCAAAGTAACGCCGGGAAGGTATGAGGTGAGGTTGAATAATTGGTCACTGAATTGAAGTACACTATATATGAATATATATTTTGAATCACTACAAAACGCGTTAATCTACAACACTATTCTAGTTACACACAAGAACAATTAAATCTAAAAATATAATATTGAACTCTAAAAGAATAACTGAATTCTCTTTGATATTACAGAAACTCGGAAATAACTAAAGAATTTCGGAGCTGTTGCAAGGTACAGAACTACACGTACTGACGGCTACTCGAAGAGTGACGCTACTCAGACGACGCCGCAACGCTCTCGCCAGCCGCCGTCGAGCCGCCGCTGCGCTCTTTGTGTTCTTACGCGCTCTACCTAGTCTTCCTAAGGCACCGTGCTACGCCCGCAAGGCGTGCATGGACCGCGGAGTGACGAGGCCTTGCATGGGGCGCGTGAGAGAATGTGCTGACTTGTTATCTCTTATCGCTATTTGTTCTCGACTGGCTACCTATAGCCGTTACTAAATGTCTTAAGATTTACCGTACATCATTATTCTAGAATATTCTTTCTTATTATTCGACTAACGGATATTCGGATACATTGTTAATTGTTTATGATTATTGTTAACAAATAAATGTCGCTTGACAGAAACGCTATAATAGTTCGTCTTAATTCTAATATATGGATACGTTTATTGTTTATTGACAGTGTATAAGATATAATTATTATTAATATTGTTTATAACAATAGTGATAATAATACTGAACAGTACACGGCGACCTGTCGAATAGGTCGACGTGACAGGGGAGGTGGTAGGATGTGACGTGTGGGTGGGTGGGTGGTGGGGGGTAGGTAGGACTCGAACGCCAAGTGGGTGGAAGGGGGAAGGGAGGAAGGGTGATTCTTAGAAGCGAGCAGAAGTTTAGTTAATAAATTTAACTTTGAATGACAGTTATTGGGTTAATAAATAGAAAAACGTATAATTTATGTTATTGTGACGTTGTGGAATGCACCTGACTGGGAAAGCAGGTGTTGTCTCACACCTGAGACGCACCCCCCACTGAGAGGGTTCGGTTTGCCAACATTGATACTAGGTATTTTTATTACCTCTCGCATTTAAGATGGGTTAAAAAAAAATGGGATACATTGTTTCGCATTTGCTTGAGGTAGCCACCCAAGACGGTAGTTAACTTTCGGATTTCCTAGTTTACATTGCGGAAAACCAGGTGTTGTCTCACACCTGAGACGCACCAACCCCCGAGAGGGTTCAGTTTGCCAACATTGATACTCGGTATTTTTAACCGACTTCGAAAAGGAGGAGGTTACTCTATTCGACAGTGGGCGATCTTGCTTTTTTTTTTTTTTTTTTGTTTGTCCGGCCATAGCTCCGCAACCGGTTGACCAATCGAAATGAAACCACTTCCAGTTGCTAGGTTTGGGTCTCCCATTGGTCCCGTTTAAAAAATTTTTCCGAAATATTTATTATTAACTAAGTTATTGCAAAATTAGTGCTTTATTAAGATCTATCGCAATATCTTTGAATGGGATTGATTTTTTATTTATTGTAATGAAAAAAAAAAAAAAAACTATTACTATCTTCTTAGAAATAATTTGCAGATATTAATTATATAAACAATTTATTAATTGTTGCAAAATAATTTGTTTATTCCTCTATATCTCCTCAACGACTTCACTTATCGGAGCCAAACCTTTTCGATCCTTTCGCAAATATTCCCTACTTACTAGCATTATGCGACACATTTTCAATTGTTGCTATATTTAAATTGTTATTGCAAATTCATTTGTTTATTCCTCTATATCTCCTCAACGACTTCACTTATCGGAACCAAACCTTTTCGATCCTTTCGCAAATACTGCCCACTTACTAACATTATGTGACACATTCTCAATTGTTACTATATTTAAATTGTTATTGCAAATTCATTTGTATATTCCTTTATATCTCCTCAACGACTTCATCTATCGGAACCAAACCTTTTCGATCCTTTCGCAAATATTCCCTACTTACTAGCATTATGCGACACATTTTCAATTGTTGCTATATTTAAATTGTTACGGCACAATTATTTAATAATCCGGCTTTTTTTTACGTATTTATTCATTTAATGAAAGACTTTTTGTCATGTTGCAAATATTGTCCTCGTTATTGCGATTTGCGGAACACAGGCTGCGCAGTCTATGCATTTCAGCAAGAGATCTTTCATCATGCGGTTTATTTAAAATTTTGCTTGGTGCTAAATCAGATAAAGCGATGCCAGTCAAATTTTTAACTCGACTAAGTGCAACATATATTTGCCCTTTGGCGAAATTTCGTTTACCTAAATCGATGACAGCTTTATCTAATGTTGTTCCTTGTAATTTGTGCACTGTTACGGCCCAGCTTAGTATAAGCGGAAGCATTCGCCGTTCAATATCTCCGTAACCCTTCGTCGCTTGAAACGTCGCTGTGACGGGAGCAATCGCAACGCATCCATCCGAATCTTTGTATCTATTTGCAATCGTTTCATCATCAAATTGAATGAGTACTGATGTCGGAAGTTCACCCTCTTCTAATTGATCTCTACGAAGTGCCGGCCAAAGGAACTTCTTCACGATTCCCATTGCACCATTTACTAGTCCATCGGATAGTGATATGTTTCGTCGTAGCATAACTCGTGACCCTTCACCTAATGTTATAGTTTGTAACAAACCACCGCAATTATTTGGATTCGTAGGGATGACGTTCTTAGGCGGTTTCTTTCTATATGTAGCTGCCTCACGCGATTCGTCTACTGCGTTAATTGTATATACTCAAGATGAACCTCTCATTATTGCCTCAGTCATTTTGCAATTATACTCATCTACTAAATTTAACGTTGGAAATATTCTTACTGCTGCGCCATCATCAAATTCTCCCGTCAAAGGAATTCTTCTGCGTTCGCATAGAATTTGCAATTGCGATGCTGTTAGTTCGCCGTATCGTAAACTATTTAGCAGATCGATGAACTCTGTATCGTCTTTTTGTCGCATATTAATCGTTAGTTCGCAGAATGAAAACTGATGCCACAAATTTATCTCTGCTGCGCACCAGGCCGGTTGCATATAACACCAATGTCCTTTTACAGATGTAAGATGCGTAGGTGGATTGGGGACAGGTACACTTCAATAACCCTTTCTCCCTAAATAATATAAAGATTTAATATAGTCAGGAAAAATTACAATACGTCCGTTCGCTACGACGTCTCGAGAAACTCTGACCAAGACGGACTCGGGCGCTCGCTCGTTTCTTTATTTCGCGGAAAAACATTCGGGCAACAACGCAACGGCTACGTCGTTCGCTTTCGGGCGGCTGCCTACGTCGCTTGCCGCACGGCCCTTTGTTACTTATCTCCGCCGCTTACCGAGACGCACTCGCGCTACCGGGAACTCGGTCGGCACCGTATATTTCCTATAATTCGGCCATTTGTGACATGGGTCCGTCCCGGACCCAACACACAAACAATGTCTAAAGTTTTTAACACCAATATAATATAAATGCTTAACACTACTATAATATAAACGCTTAACACTACTATAATATAAACGCTTAACACTACTATAATATAAATGCAACTACTTCAGCCCGCGTCATTCGGGGAACGCCATCTACGCATATTTGCTGCTTCCCATACACCTTTATAAGGTCTCTGACTGGCTTGACAGCCTTCAATGTCCGCTATAACATATCTGTTATTTTGTAATTCTTCTAAAACTACGTACGGCCCTTTATAACGAGGGATCAGTTTTCGTGACGCTCCTGGTGTACTGTCGAAGTTTTTTAATACAACATAATCGCCTTTCTTATAGCACTGTGCTTCTTTACGCTTCTTGTCGAAATAAGCTTTGTTATATTCCTGCGACGCTAAAATCTTTTCGTGCGCGTCAGCTCTCACACTATCTAAATCTCGCGAATTATCTTTCACGTTTTCTTCCAGATACTCTCCTATCTTATCTATACATGTGCCACGCTGCCTAACGCCAAACAATAGTATACTAGGAGTCTCGCTTGTCGATTTGTGAACGCTGTTATTTATCGAATATTCAATATCTTTAAGAACATTATTCCATACATTACTAGGATTTTTATCTGTTAATTTAGATAACGCAGGTCGCAATACCCTGTTCACTCGCTCTACTTGCCCATTTGCCTGAGAAGAGCCGGTAGCTATTTTCTCATGTTTTATATTCAAACTATCTAAGAAATCTTTAAACTCATTCAAGGTAAAACCGGAACCTCTGTCGGAAATTATCACTCGCGGTCTACTATAGTTATTAAAATAGTCCTTTAAACAATTTATCACTTCTCTACTATTCGTAGTCTTAGTGGCATACACTTTAATAAACTTCGTAAATGCATCTATTACTAAAAGAACATATTTCTTGCCAGCTGACTGGTTCGTCACAGGACCAAAATGGTCAGTATGTACTGTATCAAATGGAACGTTACCCTTAGGACGATTATTTAAAAAGCCTTCTACTTTTCCAGACGGAGGTGAAAATGAGATACACTGTAAACAATTTCGTATGTGCGCACTAATCTTTGATTTCATGTCTGGAAACCAATAGTATTGCTGTATATTATTATACGTCTTATCGCTTCCTAGGTGTCCCATTTCGTCATGATACTTATATAAAACATTACTCTCCATTTCACTAGGTACATAAAATAATAATCCGCTGTTTTTCTTACGGTACACTATGCCATTCCGCATTTCGAACAAACTACTCTCATTATTTTCTAATTCCGCTTTTAATTCTTTAATTTTCAGGTCGCGACTTTGACTAACAACCAAATTTTGATCAAAGGAATTGCTTTCCAACACTAACACACTATTTATGCGACTCAATGCATCTACATGTTTCATTCTAGTTCCCGCTCGATGTTCTAACACATAATCATAACTCTGCAGCTCAAGTGCCCAAAGAGCAATGCGTGGATTAATATCTTTTTTCTTTAACGTTAACGTGAGAGCATTACAATCGGTGACTATCTTGAATTTTACACCTTGCAAATATATTCGAAATCTTCAAGCTGTGATATTTGCTCTCTGCAATTGTCGTTCTCTTAGAAAAATAGAAAACTGGATGAAACTTTAAATCTGATTTTCGTTGCATCAGTACCGCGCCAAAACCGAGAGCACTTGCGTCACAATGTAACTCTGTCTCATCTCGTGGATTAAATATCGCTAGAATAGGGGCTTCAATTAATTTGGCTTTCAACAATTCGAATGCACCTGATTCTTCTTCATCGAATTTAAATACTGCGCCTTTTTTCAACAAATCATATAAAGGCTTCGCAATAGTAGCAAAATTTTCTATAAATTTCCGGAAATATGGTGCTAATCCTATAAAACTATGAACACTCCGAATGTCTTTCGGGACTGGGAATTTTTTTACCGCTTCGATTCCCGCACTTGTAGGGTGTATGCCCTCTTTACTCACTAGATACCCTAAGTATTCTATTTTAGAGTATAAAAATTTACACTTATCTAGTCTATTATTCACTAGCAACGACAATAACCGTTTTATAATATATAGATGGTGATCCAATGTTTCTGTGGCCACTAGAAAATCATCTAAGTACGCAACTACGTCTCCCGATTTAATCAATTCGTTTAATACCGTATTAACAAACCGCTGAAATCTCGTTGGAGCGGTTTTTAGACCAAACGGCATTTTTTAAACTCATATTGCCCAAAAGGCGTAACGAAAGAGGTATACTTCCGAGAATTTTGCGCTACGGAAACGTGGTAAAAACCGTTTTTAAGATCTAGGAGACTAAAATACTTTTTATCGTGCAATACATCCAGCTGGTCTTCTATTAACGGTAAGGGATAATTATCTCGAATAATCGACTTATTAAGAACCCTGTAGTCCACACACATTCTATATTCGTTATTCTTTTTCCTCACTAGTACGATAGGGGACGCATATTCGGATTCACTCGCCTCTATTATATCGGCTTCTTGCAATTTATCTAGGATATCTCTTAACTTATCTTTTTCGGCAAACGATAGCCTGCGAGGTGAGAAATGAAATGGCTTCAAGTCTCGTACTTCCAATTCTAATTCTACTTTTACTTTCGGTTCCGTCGGACGTTTCGCTTCTATATAATTTTTAGCAAATATTTCTTTTAACGTCACTTTATAATCGTTAGAAATTTCCGGATTAATATTTAAAGTATCCACTACACTATCTTGCGACGGGCAAACATCGATATTCATTATCTCGTGAACTTCTTTCGAAATACCTAGTACAGGCTGTTTGACTAAACAAAAATTAAGTTTTTTTAAAATATCACGTCCTAACACTACGGAACTTGTCATCGTATCATCGGGTACGACTAATAAGACTATATTTCCTTTGGACACGTCATCAAACGAAATATTTAATTTTACCGAACCTATCACCGTTAATGCGGCATTATTAATTCCACGATATCGATCATTACCTTCGACCGTTCTATCTATTACTTCTCCCGGAATAAACTGTCGCTTAATAAAACTAATCGAACTACCCGTATCTAACAACGTATCTAATGCTAAAACCTCACACTTAATATCATTACAAATTTGATATTTCGCAACTTTATGGAATTCATTACTTATCTCATATATATTTGAAATCTGAGGTGCGCTTTTCACAGTGCTCTGCGTCGTTTTCTTTGGACAATCCTTTAGTTGATGCTGCATATCTCCGCATTTGAAGCATGCGTTCTTCTCACGCTTCGGTTGAGTGCACTGTCGGGATATGTGACCACGTGCACTGCAATTGTAACACCTCAAATATGTCCGCTGAATCCCGTCCTCCTTGGTAGTCTTCTGACTGCCGACGTCTGGTTTCACTACAGCATCGTGTGGGCCTCGTAGCTTCTTATCATCTTGTAAAGATATCTTCTCAAAACCTCTGAGTAATTCTTCCGAATTCCGGAACCGCATCATCCTCGCTTGATTTTGCAATTGATAATTCGGGATACCGTCAATAAGATAATCAATTATTTCGTCCTCTTCTATCGGCACTTTGTTTCCCAAAATTACTTTTTCGTGAAAATATTCACTGAACGGTTCACTTCCACGCCAAATTCTTGCCTCAAATTGCTTCTTTAAGGTCAACTTGCTTGGACGATGGTCGAATATTTTCCCCATCTCTTGCACTATTCGATCCGCCGGTAACTGCAAATAGTCTGGTTTTGAATGTAGCCATTCCATCGCTTTGCCTCGTAATTTCGATGCAATGAGAATTTTTGTAAGATTGTCATCCAGCTCATACATCTCCTTCACCAGTCTGACTTGCTGTTCCCACTTCTTGAAGGCATCTCCACTACCATTATATTCACTAATCAGGTCACCTAACTCTCTAACACTCGGCATTTTTCGATAATTCTGGTTAGACACGCCGGACTGGGGAGTTAATCTAAACATCTCATTCTCCCGACGGCTCAACGCCAACTCGCGCTGCATCAATGCAGTTTCACGTCGCAATAACGTTAATTCCGTCTCAGTGCTTAGATTTCCCATATTCGTCCCACTACTTTCGGCATTCGTATCTAACGCTGGTGCCGTATTCACTTCTGAGGTGATCAAATTGTCTGCGACACCCTCACTTGGTGGCTGCGCACTATCATCCATCGCTAATAGATCTTCGAGACCGACTGTCGCACTTGTCTTCTCTTGCAACGCTAATGTTAGACGGTTCAACAATTCCGCTTTTGTTCCCGTCGTACTGTTATGCGGAAAACGCGGATAAGTTGTTGAGTACGCGAGATTTTCCGGACAACGAAGAATTCGGACTGTTGAATTCTTATTATTGTATTTAAACAGAGATTTCTAATTTAGAATGAATATATATTTAAACAGAAGTTCTTTAAAATACAGACAAGTAAGTTTCTTAAATGTTACGAGCGCAACGGTTCGGTTAGAAGTGAGGATTTTGGGACGCTGTGGGAAGCTTGTCGGAAAGAGGAAAATTGCGGAAGGAGTAGGGATGAGGCCCTAGGATGACGTGGAAAGGAATGCAGTGGGAAAAAGGGCGCTAGGACTAGGCGACGCGCCCGACTTGGTGGCGCCGTTCGGATTTTGAATGCGCTCTATTCATAGTGTTTACAAGACCTTAACCTAAGAAATAAACCTAAGGACTATAAACTAAAAGGGTCTTGAGCGAGGTGACCGCTAGGGCCTTGTGGTATCGTAACACTCCCCCCCGCTAAGACTGAAAATTATGGATTCATGCAGAATTTTCGTCAAACTCGGACAGTGGAAGAGATAATTTTATACTGCGTTTACGTTTTATCGCGGATGATCGTGTATCGGTGGTAGTACTAGGTTTTACGCTCTCTATACTCTCTACAGATGTTGCCTTTTCAGCATTTTGTGAAATTCTATGCTGTCCTCCCCAATTATAGCAATTATTGTATATAACAGTACAAGGTTTCAGAGGTATGGATAATAACTTCAATATTTTACATTTGTGTGCGATGTATACAGTAAGGGTTGCCAGGAGGCCATAACCCGCGTAAGTCAACCAAAACCATGTAGTCTCCATAAGGGTACGTGTCCGCACGTGGTTGCCTATTGTCTCTGCTTCGTTCACTAATTCATCTAATCTTTTACCATATAACTTAAAATCAGAAACATCTATTCGTGGTTGTTCTAAAGATCTAAGACTGTATAAGGATATATTACGTATTTTATCAATGCTCGTATGCAAAGCGGTTATATTATAATGAATAATGTCTAAATGAAGCTTCACCGGAGTATCACTACCTATAGTACTTTGAGCATCTAGTATAGCGGTATCTGTTGCGGCCGTACAACCGGCTGCCATTGATAATATGCAGGGTTCTTTTATGGTGGTACTATATCCATGATTGTTGCAAATAATTTTTACTTCTTGTTCTGTAGGTGGTATAGCAACCCAAGAACGACCATCTGATAAAGCAATGAAAGTTAACGCGTTTATAGTAAGCATGTGTGGTGTACATTTAGATGCATCAATATAATTTATAGAATTTATGGTGGATTTTAAACAAGCACCTTGCATATTAGTCAAGTATTTAGCTGATTTTCTTTTGCAAATATATTTACGTCCTAGTGTTTTACAATCTTTTAGATATTCCTTGTCTATAGGTGTAATGATAGTATTCGTAGGATTGATTATGAGATATTCGTATGGGTTGTCGACATATATAAAACGTCTATTATCGCTTCTACCAGGTATAGTTACTAATCTGACTGCTCTGAAGATGTCAATTTCCATAATGGGAATTTCAATATGGTATATTAATCTATTATTGAATGAAGCAATACTTATTTCGCTAATAGTTAAATACTCGAAATAATTACTATCATCAACATCTATAGGCATGTGTTCGGATCCTTCTTTTAATTTAATCTTTAGCAAAGCGTTTCTTAATAGTGATGGTTCAATTAATTGTGGTGATATTTCTCCTTGTCTAGCATTTATGACGGCCTGATTTAACAAATCTAGAGTTCTAGTATATTCAACAATTGATATTTCTAATTCAAATTCATGATTCATTAAATTCTGATTCCTAATCATTTCGTTTTCACGTTTTGAAATATCTTTAAAATTACTTCGAATAACTTCTAACTTATCCTTATAGTCTATAAGCATCTCGTTAGTTTTTTCCAAAGATATCTTAACTAGCTGCGTTTGATTTTTGAAAAGCTCAGCGTTTCGCTTATTATCGATATGTATTAAATCTATTTCTCTATTATAATATTCGGCATCGCTTGCGCTCATAGTACCGAATAAGATCTTACAAATTTCGCCGAGAGGATCTAACAAACCCCTTCGTCGTCGTAGATTAATCGAATGGTGTCCGATGGATGAGAATAGTCGCTCACGACTATTTTTTGCCATCTTCAGCTGGTGTTGTAGGTTGCGCACAGCTGTTTTCTGTAAGCAATCCTTGCATTGTTCTGCAAGGAAGCTCACTCCTTGGAAGAGGTGCCGTTCGTGGACCTCGAGATCGTTCAGCTCGACATATGCCAGCAAGGTCCATGTCGAGTGGTATAGGCGAACCTCGCCTAGCTGCTCCATGTGGACTGCAGGTAGCACGTCAAAGGTACGGACGTGGTACGGTAATTCTTCCTCCTGTGAATTACTCGCCAGATGGCCCGGCCACAGGCTCATCATCGTTAGGATTCTCAACATCCTGCAACAAATTAATATTAGCAAACTTGCAACGATTACAATGGACTAATAAAGGTTTCCCTTTTACGTCAATTAATATATTGACATCGCTAGGTACGTCGAGGACTTCGTACGGTCCTTCGAATGGTACATTGAGACCAGTATTTTTGTCTCTTTTCTCGCGCTTCATCCAAACCATATCTCCTTGTTTGAAATTATTCGGACGAGCAAATCTGTCATATCTTTCCTTGGAAGTCCTCTTGGCTTCCTTCAATGCTTCTCGTGCATTGTTGCGCATTTCTTTCAAATGCAATCCGAGTTCCTGAACGTGGTCCTCGTACGTGTTTTTAAATTCACTCGCATGAGTGCTAATTGGGTTTGGTGGTGCTCCGAATACAAGCTCGTATGGTGTGTATCCTGTGGACTCGTGACAAGAAGTGTTATAGTTATATATAGCTAATTCAATGAAATCATCCCATTTATCTTGTTGCTTATTGCAATAACTTTTCAAATAATCTTTGAGCATTTGATGGCTCCGCTCGAGGCTACCATTACTCTCAGGGTGTATAGCTGTTGTTTTAATATGTTGTATTCCTAACCGTTTCTCAAATTCTTTCATAAATTTAGAAGTGAAGTTTTGTGCGTTATCTGTTAATATTTTCTTAGGCGCTCCGTAACGACAAACGTAATGTTTTAAGAATGCAACTGCACAATTTTCTGACGTATAACTGGCTAATGGCCACGCCCAACAATGTTTTGTGAGCAAACATTGTAAAGTTAGAATGTATTTATTTCCACGGTTAGTTTCTTTAAGCGGTCCTACAATATCCATTGCAATTTTTTCGTTGAATGTCTTTGGTGTATCGGTGATTACCATCGACATTTTTGTGGGTCTTCTATTAGCTTTTGTCCTTTGACAAATTTCACAATGTTTTATGTATTCGGTAATATCGCGTAGCATACCACTCCAGTAATATTGATTAATAATACGTAGATACGTTTTATGAACACCTCGGTGTCCACCTACAGGAGAGTCATGATTCTCCTTTAAGATTCTACCGATATCTTCTCTATCGGGCAATACTAAATCAGTATCGTGTATAAATATAATTCCATCCGTATTTTCCTTGAACTTCGTTTTAATAGTCTTAATAGTGCTTTCCCTATTCTGACCTGCGACCCTCTCGAGGTGTCGTAAATATACATGGGTATTTCTTTCCCCATATGGTAGTACTATTGAGCCAGGCCTTACTTTAAGAATCGACATGTGCGGTTCGGGTAGAAGGACCTCTTCGTGTCCGTTTACAGAGTCGTCTAGCTCGTAAAATATTATCTTATCCTCCTCGGAGGCTTGAGGCATTGGTTCGTCGGTTACTCTAATATTTCGAACTAAGGTTTCTATTTTTAAAACCGGGTTGCGCGATAACGCGTCAGCGTTCACATTTAATTTTCCCTTTTTATAAACTATCTCGTAGTTATACTCTTCTAGCTTAATTCTCCATCTCATTAATCGCGATGAAGGATCTTTATTCTTCATTAACCATTGAAGTGGCTTATGGTCCGTTACAATTTTAAATTTCCTTCCAAGCAAATACGGTCTAAAATGTTTAACGCTCCAAATGATAGCTAAAAGTTCTTTTTCCGTAGTCGAATAATTTCGCTCGGCACTGTTTAAAGTTCTACTAGCGTACGCGCAAGGCAAATCCTTTCCTATTTCTCCTTGCGATAGTATTGCTCCTATAGCGTCATTAGAAGCATCCGTCGTTAATACAAAATCTTTTGAAAAGACTGGATATTGCAATATTTTATCGGAGCATAGCTCATTTTTCAATGTGTTAAAAGCTTTTTCTTCTTCTTTCTCAAATACAAAATCTACATTTTTCTGAAGCAACCTAGTCAATGGTTTTGCGATTTTACTAAAGTTCCTAACAAACCGACGATAATATCCGACCAATCCTAAAAATTGCTTTATTTGTTTCTCATTCCGTGGTTTTGGAAAGTCCTTCACGGCTCTACATTTCTCTGGGTTAGGCTTTACACCCTCGGGTGATATAAGATGACCCAAATATTGTAATTCTTGTCGCAGATATTCGCATTTATCTGGTTGCAATTTTAATTGAACATCTCTAAGTCTTTGTAATAAAATTTCGAGTTTCTTATTATGTTCCTCTAACGTACTTCCGTAAATTACGATATCATCAAGATATACGAAACAAACTGTCCCTATCAAACCTCTCAAGGCTTGGTCCATCATTCTTTGAAACGTGGCAGGGGCATTTTTTAGTCCAAACGGCATTCTTAAGTACTCGAAGTGCCCTTGACTCGTAGAAAATGCAGTCTTTTCTCGACTCTTTTCGTTTAACGGAATCTGGTGAAAACCACTAGCCAAGTCGAAGGCTGAAAAATAACGTGCGCGTCCTAATTGCTCGAGAATTTCCTCTATATTAGGAATCGGATAGGCGTCCTGCCTAGTTAATTCGTTAAGCTTTCTAAAGTCTATAACGATTCTCCATTTCTTTTTACCGCTTGCGTCGCTTTTCTTCGGCACTACCCAAAGGGGTGCGTTATACGGTGACGAACTCTCTTGAATTACCTGTCTATCCAACATTTCTTTTACCTGCGTGTCTACCTCGACTTGATGACAACGCGCGTATCGATACTGCTTCTGATTAATTATTTTATCATCTACAACCTCGATTGTATGAGAAGTTAAATTAGTGCATGGCAACGGATCTCCCGGTAATGCAAATACATCTGAGAACTTCGATATGATATTCCAAATATCTTGTTGATCATTAAAGGAATTAATATGCTCGAGACGTGTATTGTTCCTCAATACTTCTAATCTATTTTCATTCACTTCTGCGTGATAAACAGGGTATTTACTAATTTTTCTTCCTTTGAAAATGATTGCGCGATTTTTAACATCAACTAGAGCATTTTCTTCTGCTAGAAATGGGCGTCCAAGAATTCCATCATTTTCTAGTGGGAAATCGTCATCTACGACGATAAATACGTGAGCGTTACCGTTTGTTTTTAATAATGCTTCGCGAGTAGAGATAACGGGTTCCGAGTTTATTCCCGTAATTTCATTATGTTTTTCGCGTTGTTGCAAAGTTTGAGCTGCTGATTTTTTTATAACATTTACAGAGGCTCCTGTGTCGGCCAAAAAGCTTCGGTAGTTTCCTCCGATTCTAATTCTAAGCTCGGCTCCAGGGTTTCTTCGGTTTCTCGCGAGATAAATTTTATGTCCGGCGGGGCGCGATTGAGGCTTGCCGTTTGAAAATTTCGTTTAGGACAAACGTTAGCGAGATGCTGCGTGCTTCCACATATGTAACATTTACCTTGAGTATTTGTTTGAGCGCGTTGGTTATTGAAATTTTGCGACGGTGCTGATTGCTTGGTTTTCTCGATTCTATGATCATAATTTATATTCATATTCTGGTTTCTATTAACTTGAGGAGACGCGTATCGATTAACTTGATTATATGAAGTACGTGCTATTCTCTCTTCGCGTTCTATATCTAAGGCTAAACTTTGTGCCTTTTTTAAAGATTCGGGTCTACAAGCTCGAACTGCAATTCTTATATATTCATTAAGTCCGCAAATATATTCCATTAAACCATGCTGTTCTTCATCTGACAGACTAAACCTCTTGTGCCTTGTTGATAAGGAGGAATTATTAATAATTGATCTCCTAACGTCTAACTGAGCTAATGAGAATCTCTTGTTATAATTTAATATAGAATCTTTTCCTTGTTTACAGTTGCTCCTATCTATTCTTGAACCTGAAAGCGTTTTTCCGTCTCCGAAATATAAACGAAGCATTTCTATAAAATCTTCTGTTGTGCGAATATCGCATCCATCTAACGTGCTCCTAGCTTCTCCTATTATTTTCTTCGTTTTAATTAATTTTACAAATAAAATTTTCTCTTCCACTGGGAGATTACGCAATACTGCCTTTATTTCTGAGATAAATCCTTCTACTGATGTACTTTTTCCATCAAACTCCTGTACAAAATGTAAATGTTCTATTAATTTTTTAATATTGATGCCTCGGCCATTAGTACTAGGAGAACTATCGTCTTCGTCTTCGTCTTCAGTTATATCTACTCTTTCGTTTAATATATCGTCTCCCGGTGTAACTTTCCGTTCAGGTAAAGTAAAAGTATTCGACTCGTTTATACTTAATCCGGATTCAATCTTTGACATTCTAACCGCCATTTGTTGCATTGAATTGCATAGCGCGTCAATCTTTCCTGATACGACCTCAGAGAATTGCTCTAAGTTGCTCGTTGTATCAGTCATTTTTGTACTTTTCAACGTCAATTGCTTAAAATCTTTACTAATTGACTCGTCAGTGGAGATAACAGTAACCTCAGTATCTGTATCTGAATTATCTCGAGCTGTACGATAAGTTGAAAAGCTCATGGAATACAATAGATAACTTGTACTTACTGTACAATCTTCGTCATTGATGATTCTTGTCTGTCTTCCAAGTTCCCTCAGGCTACTTGATGAACTTTGTTTCTTCAGGACCCTCAAGTCACTGATTCCTTCCGTTAGAAATCCCGACGCTGCCACCAGAATTGTTATGCGGAAAACGCGGATAAGTTGTTGAGTACGCGAGATTTTCCGGACAACGAAGAATTCGGACTGTTGAATTCTTATTATTGTATTTAAACAGAGATTTCTAATTTAGAATGAATATATATTTAAACAGAAGTTCTTTAAAATACAGACAAGTAAGTTTCTTAAATGTTACGAGCGCAACGGTTCGGTTAGAAGTGAGGATTTTGGGACGCTGTGGGAAGCTTGTCGGAAAGAGGAAAATTGCGGAAGGAGTAGGGATGAGGCCCTAGGATGACGTGGAAAGGAATGCAGTGGGAAAAAGGGCGCTAGGACTAGGCGACGCGCCCGACTTGGTGGCGCCGTTCGGATTTTGAATGCGCTCTATTCATAGTGTTTACAAGACCTTAACCTAAGAAATAAACCTAAGGACTATAAACTAAAAGGGTCTTGAGCGAGGTGACCGCTAGGGCCTTGTGGTATCGTAACAGTACGTTCACCTAACACACGTAACGCGTTTTTCAACTGTTACACGTTAAACTTGTTAACATCTGACATTATTCACTAGAAAACAATACGCAAATTTCGCGGTACGAACACTAATACTATCTTATTCGCGAAATTTGTTTCGAATCACACTTCTGAGATTGTAAGATGCGTAGGTGGATTGGGGACAGGTACACTTCAATAACCCTTTCTCCCTAAATAATATAAAGATTTAATATAGTCAGGAAAAATTACAATACGTCCGTTCGCTACGACGTCTCGAGAAACTCTGACCAAGACGGACTCGGGCGCTCGCTCGTTTCTTTATTTCGCGGAAAAACATTCGGGCAACAACGCAACGGCTACGTCGTTCGCTTTCGGGCGGCTGCCTACGTCGCTTGCCGCACGGCCCTTTGTTACTTATCTCCGCCGCTTACCGAGACGCACTCGCGCTACCGGGAACTCGGTCGGCACCGTATATTTCCTATACAGGTGGTAGTTGCATAATGTCTCCTAAGAACAGTAGATTTATGCCACCAAAGAGCATTTCATTGTTCTTAAATTCTTGCAGTCCTAAGTGAATAATTCGTAAATTGTCGTAAGAAACCATTGATATCTCGTCAATGATTAGCCATTTGATGTAACGCCATTTTCGCCTCTCTTGTTCAAGTCTCTGGCCTGTCATTTTTCGATAAGTCATCACAGAACCTTTTTCGACGGGTAAAGAGAACATAGAATGTAGTATTTTTCCAAATATCTGCCGAGCGGCAACGCCAGTTAACGATGCCACTTCTACGAAAGTTGCTTTCAGAAAAGCATCTACAGTTGGGCTATAGCAACGTTTAACAAGTTCAACAAGTAATTTTAAGATGAATGATTTGCCACTCCCAGCTCCTCCAGTTATGAAAAGTAACATTTGCTCAGTACATTCACCTTTAATATAGTACATTCACCTAATTAAGTAGAAAAGTATTTTCAATACTTTTCTGAATAAATCTTTCTGTTGTATGTTCATTCCTCGTACGCACCTAAGGAAAACTTCTTCCGGCATCGCGCCTATCTCTTGTTCTTGATCTTCTATTACATCATTGTTGTAGTTGTAAACTTCTTCGTCAGCATGAATAACAAGAGCCTCCTCTGTCAAGATTTGCTCTTCTCCATCCTCGCGAGCAGCATTTAAAGCTACAGTTTGGGCCAAAGCTGCTTGAATAACTTGCTCTGCATATGCAAATTGTTCTACGGATGTGTTGCCCAACATTGGTTTCAATTCGTGTTGTCTTCGTGCGAAATTCATTACGAAATGGTATGTGACATACCATCAGGTTGTAGAAATATCCTTCTCTGTCGCTGTTTAATGTGTAATATCGGTGACGAAGTACAGCAGGTTTGTTTCTTATTCGCATGCGAGTATTATCTTTCAATTTGATGAATTTTGGTCTTTCATCGGCATCGTTTCTAAGTTCTACATCACCTTCGTCTTCATTCCACATTGTATTAGATACTGTCTCGTATCGAACAGCGAACTCCGCTAAACTCAGATCTTCCAAGTCATCCGGTCTTTGTATGTAACGATCGAAAATATTATTGTAAATCATTGTTTCGTCTCCTTCAAAACGCAGAAGGCGATATCTTTGTTCAGGTCGACAGCTATTCACAAATACTGCTTTGCGCGAACTCATTTTAAGTGGTAAATGACATAAACGGTAGGCGCATTCCGGAGCACTAACCAAGCGTTGAGAAAGGATTGCCATAGATACTGAAAACAATTGATTCCATAGGGTGCCACCCCGTCTTTTAGCATGCGAAATTGCATCTTTTATAACGTTTCCGAATTCTTGCGGCTCACACTTACTTGCATATTTTGCGATATAGTACGCGACAGCTGTTACATTTCCGCATGGTTGAATATCCATGTTTCCTTTCCACAATTTCAGAAGAGTTGGGTTATAATTATTTACCATTACTTCATTTACAGTTCTTTGCAGTAAACAAAAACGTCCGTTATTGGCAAGTGTATCATCTGGACCCAGGCATACAGTCCTTTCGCTTATTGGTCTAGGGAACCCAAATCGGCAAGATGAATTGTTCCGTTCTTTGTAACAGGTACTTGAGTGCTTGTGAATTTGTACCTTTTCAATTATGTTCTTCAATCGTGCGTCAGGTACATTTAGGGAGCATGAAACTATCTTTTCGATCATGTCGCGGCTTCCGTTCGTTAGAAAGTCTGGAATATTTGCACACCAGACAAGCATGTGTAAATGGGGACTACCTCTATTCTGAAATTCTATTCTATACCAAAAGTCAATCACATTACCACCCAAGCATTCAGATATCTTCAGATACTGCATTAACGCGTTAACGCGTACTGTAAACTGTCTTGCTAGGACAACCGGATGTCGTTCGACTAGTTGCATTCGTTCAACAAAAGTCAGGCTTTCGCTCTCTATACTGGTGCGACCATCTGCTAATAGTAAAGCCTTTAACATATCAGACCAGTTTAAATCATTGCAAGAGAATGTTGCGAACCACGTGGGGGGACCTAAACTTCTGACCATAGCGATCAATTCCGAGCAGCAGCGTCTCCAATACGATGCTGAACCCCTTATATTTCTCATAGTTAGGTGTATGTTATCTACTAAACCATGTGGTGTGCATTCCCCCTGCTGCATTCTACATGATATAGAGACACTTGCTTTTGCGCGGTAATATTCAACTACGGATAGTGCGAAAAATAGGTAGTCTACGCGCTGAAATCGTCTCTCATTGCTCAGGATACGTGCCTGATAGTAATCTAATGGCGTTATAGGTATATCTCGTTCTTCTCCAAATCCATTTCTGCCATCGGGAAATAAGAAAAACCAAGCTAGTTCTTCCATTCTCCGTTCTCTATCTAAGTTCAATGGAGGTGCTGTCTTTCTTTGTATATCAACTAGCTTTACTGCTTGATCATTAATATCATTTAAATTGTTATTAGTAACTGTGACGACACTATCAATATTCGGTACACCTTCGTCAATTGAACGTAACATGCTTGTCGAGAAAACTGTATCTATTTCGTTAACGTCACGCCTCGATATTACATTTGACGCATGGTGGTATTCCACTGTATCTGACGATAAATTATTGTCGAATGTTAGTTGTAAAGGTGTTAACGAATAAACGTTCATATAGTTACTATTGCCCGTTTTAAGGTATAAATTACGACGTAGAATAGCGAATAAATTGTTAATGTTATTAAATCGCATACAACATGCCACACCTTTCATAGGTGCTATACATCCTTTTGGACCTCTAGCGTGTGAATCGAATAACCAGTAACTTATGCCGTTTGATTCATTTTGGCATGAGATTGCTACTGAGGTTGAATTAGCGGTAAGAATTCCATATGTGTAATTTGTGAAAAATGTTTCCAAACAGTTTCTTAAATTTGGAAATCCATCTTCGGTATTGTCATTGTCAATGTGTCCATTTATCATATCATTGCATAATATATTTATGCAAACTCTACGGTCGTTGTATAATAACTGCGGCACTAGCTCCGTCACAGCTAAGTAGTCTGCATTGATTTCTTGTGGATCAGGATTCCTCCGTGCTTGAATACACTCGCGGTAATATTTATTTCCCAATAATAGTACATAATCTACATCACTTGTATACCATGTGTTAGGGTGAATTGAATAAAATGCGACACAAGCCACTGCTGCAATGGCAGTGCACTGCTTTCCGCGCTTATCGATATTGAATCGATCGTTACCTTGATGAAATGCACCTCGTAAAATACGTACGTTTTCATTTAGACTTACGAATTCATTCCTACGGTTTACGTTTCGTTCTTGTACTAATATGTTTCTGTCATTCACTTGTCTCGAAATGATAGGTTCCTCATTAACATTAGCTATCTGTGTTATATCATTTGTGATATTCGCATATACTGCTCGTACATCTTTGTACAAACAATTGTTTGTAATTAACCATTCTAAAGCCTCTTCCAATATCTATTTGAAATTGACGATGACAATTTATGTTTTGTAGGTTTTCTGTAACAATTATTATATTCTGTAACAATTATGAATACCGGTTTCATTTAAATTAAGCGGCAATTGTTCCGCTACTTCTATTACATCGCGGGCGAACAAAACTACCTGACCTTGGCACCATTTTTGGCAATACCGATTATGTAACTTCACGATTTTTATAAATGGTACAATTCTGCATAACATTCGTCTTTCGATTTCTGTTAAGTTATTTATTACTTCAGGTATATCCGTTACTTTCATCTTATTCCAAAACGCTTGTGGTGGAACCTTGCGTTTTTTTAATAGATTGCAGCAACGGGAGCATGTTATTATTTTTTCTAACTCCAATAAATTGGCAGGAATTACAGAGGACATAACAGATGTATACAAGGTGCAACGTTGCTGTGGATATAGTGCCTTTTGACATATCGAGCACGGCACGTCTGAAAAAATGTTGATGGTCGCCTTGAAATTTTCCTCCTGCAGTATACGTTCCTTTCTTTGTTTTTTTGCTGTTTCACTACGTTGTTTTAAACGGATATGTCGATTTTCAGTGCTCTCATTTTCTAGTCTTTTTCGACGTCTGGCTATCATATTTCTTAAACGCTGGTGGTACTGTTCCGATAATAGATTCTGTTCTCGATTGCGTTGCAATCGTAAACGATGCTGTCGCTTTTCATCGGATTCCATTAGAGAGCGTTGTCGAATTAACTTTAATCTGCGTCCACGTTGTATGACAGATTCATTCCGTAACCGTGCACGAATTATATTAGTTCTACGTTCGCGTTTTTCTTTCGTTTCGTTTTGTAATCGTGCACGAATTAAATTTATTCGATGTTCGCGTTTTTCTTTCGTTTCGTTTTGTATTCGTCCACGAATTAAATTTATTCGATGTTCGCGTTTTTCTTTCGTTTCGTTTTGTATTCGTCCACGAATTAAATTTATTCGATGTTCGCGTTTTTCTTTCGTTTCGTTTTGTATTCGTGCACGTATTACATTTAATCGATGTTCGCGTTTTTCTTTCGTTTCGTTTTGTAATCGTGCACGAATTAAATTTATTCGATGTTCGCGTTTTTCTTTCGTTTCGTTTTGTAATCGTGCACGAATTAAATTTATTCGATGTTCGCGTTTTTCTTTCGTTTCGTTTTATATTCGCGTACGAATTAAATTTATTCGATGTTCGCGTTTTTCTTTCGTTTCGTTTTGTATTCGTGCACGTATTACATTTAATCGATGTTCGCGTTTTTCTTTCGTTTCGTTTTGTAATCGTGCACGAATTAAATTTATTCGATGTTCGCGTTTTTCTTTCGTTTCGTTTTGTATTCGTGCACGTATTACATTTAATCGTTGTTTTCTTTTCATAGTTGTCTCGCGTCTTAATTTAGTACGAGCACGTTCTCGTATTTCAAACAATCTCGATTGTCGTTCGTTACTATTTTCATTCTTTCGTTTCTCTGCAATTCTTTTGTAATTCTTTTCTAAGCGTTCCTCTTTCGCTTCAACCGACTCACCAGCACGGCTTTTTCTCTTACGAGACGCTTCCTTCGATGGCCTACCCATTGCGTGTTTTATTGTTATGAGACAATTAACTTATGATTTCTATCAGATAAAGTTCTTGTATTTTCTATGAAACAAATATAGTATGTGTTTTTATAATGATACAACAGTTTGTCTTTTGTTCGAGACAATTTTTATGCCTTTCTACGAAACAGTACTTCAGTGTCTTCCTAAGAGACAATTTTGATGTCTTTTTCTGAGACAATTTTTGTGTCTTTTTTTTTATTTATGAGACAGTACTTCGGTGTCTTCGTAAGAGACAATTTTGATGTCTTTTTCTGAGACAATTTTTGTGTCTTTTTTATTTATGAGACAGTACTTCGGTGTCTTCGTAAGAGACAATTTTGATGTCTTTTTCTGAGACAATTTTTGTGTCTTTTTTATTTATGAGACAGTACTTCGGTGTCTTCGTAAGAGACAATTTTGATGTCTTTTTCTGAGACAATTTTTTTTCTTTTACTGTCACCTATTAAATTATATCTATAGATTATATATTATGTCTATGGATATAAGAATCAATATTCGTTACCTAATGACAACGGTGATGTAGCGCTATTAAGTAGAATATTGTTTCGGAATTCTTTTCGAAATTCTATTTAAAATAGACGCTTTCGTGGTAGCGATTCTGTACAATCACTATATTCAATGTGAATGTGTCAGCTAGGTAAGACCTATCTATGGAAGGAACGATGGAGAAGTTTCACGAACATTTACGTTCTGCTACGGTTAACTGCGTGTACATTGAAAAAATATAAATATATATCGTACGATAGCTCGACCGTTCTCAATATTCCTTCTGTGATGAACTTCAGCAATCAAGAACTACGAAATTCGTTCTATACATTTACACTTTTACTACGTTTATATTTATTCTCTAAACTAACACATTTCAAGTGCAAATTTGTTTCCCCCACTTAGTAATATTATACTGTCGGTTAATACTTGCCGTGCCTTCAGTTATAATGAGTTCGTCAGAAAGTATGGATGTAAGTATTATTACTATTATTTCCTTATTTACGCAGTATTTGTGCACGAATTAAATTTATTCGGTGTTCGCGTTTTTCTTTCGTTTCGTTTTGTATTCGTGCACGAATTAAATTTATTCGGTGTTCGCGTTTTTCTTTCGTTTCGTTTTGTATTCGTGCACGAATTAAATTTATTCGATGTTCGCGTTTTTCTTTCGTTTCGTTTTATATTCGCGTACGAATTAAATTTATTCGATGTTCCCGTTTTTTCTTTCGTTTCGTTCTGTAAACGTGCACGTATTACATTTAATCGTTGTTTTCTTTTCATAGTTGTCTCGCGTATATAAACGTAGAATCATTTCCAGTTTAGCTTCATTATTTGTACTTATGTCTTTTTTGCAGACGGAGCAAGACAATCTGCCTCAAGGCCTGACCAACCGTAAGTAATATAAAATGCGACATATTATTCTTTATGAACGAAGTCTTTTTATTTTTTTTTAACTTCTTCATTTAGAAATTTGTTATGATCAACGCATTGAATATCTGGAATCGCAACTGCGCCAACGCGACCGCCAACTGGCGGAAGCGTTGGCGCAGTTGCGTCAAAATGCGGCGCATATAACGCCGCCTCCACCACCTCCGCCACAGCAGCCACCGTCGCCGCAACAGGGGCCGAGGAGGCGTCGGCAGATAGCTGGTAAGGTTTTCAAGTTCAAGTTGTTTTTCAAAGTTCTATTTCTCATTGTGTTTGCATTATTTATTTTTTCTGGTCTGTGCACGAAGTTTCTACATACCTTATTTTATAATATCATTAAAAAATTTAATGGTTTTCCATATGAATAAAGAAAGATTAACATACTTAATGACATATAGGAAAAGTTTTGTGTATTGTTGTAAAATATTGTCGCAATCTTATATCATGACGAAATAATGTTTATATATGTATGTATTTTATTTTGCAGAGTACCGCGGTCGGGCCCGTGGACGCCGAGCGGCGGGACGCTCCCGCGTGGTACGCGGCACGCGGTAGGCGTCGGTATAACGCCCGCCGCACATGCTCACACTCGCACTCGTTCACGATACTGCGCTGGTGTGTCACTGATATTGGTCGACACGTGTGCATCCGCATTTGCTCACACGGGTTGTACATCAGTGGCATTCGTCGATGCGAACCAAGCAAGATGAACGCGACAGATTTAAGTTCGGAATCCGACAATGATAACGAATTTTTATATCGATTATCGTTAATAAAGAAAGTATGTTGCAAGAAAAACTGGAAGAGCTCTTACATGTCCAAAAGAAAAACACATGGAGAATTCATATTAACTTCTGAGTTTTCAGACGAAAAATTTAAAAATTATTTTAGATTATCTAGGGACGAGTTTGTTTTTGTTTGTTTGTCATATAAACATTTTTCGCTTCGAACAGCTTCAATTAATTCCTCCTCCATGTTTACGAACACTCGCACTACTGCCACTCGAAAAACGTGTCTCAGCTACCTAGGCCACTCGCACGACTCGCGCGTACACGCTCATGTACGTCTTTGCGTGGACACGTGAGAACAAATGCGTAGTTCGGTACGACGCCATACGTTTTAAACGCTGCCACTCGCACGCGGCTCGTGACGACCAATGCGAGTGTGAGCATGTGCGGCGGGCGTAACCGGGGCAACATTGTTCACTATCATTTTAATAATTAAATAAAAAATAAAAAAAAAATATAAATTTGATTAATTGTGTATTTATTCTAGTCTTCCTCACCAACATGTCATTATTTTTCTTTTCAAAAGTATTGTTGTAAGAACATATGTATATAGAAAATAACAGTAAATAGGTCGTAACTTATGTTTGAATTTACACTAAAAAGTATGAAATAAAAAAAAATTTAAAAAAAAAATGAAAACCGACTTCGAAAATAGTACAAATGAAAAGCAATAAACGAGATTAATATAATTTAGAAAAAAAGCGCTAAAAAGAATGAAATAATTTTGTTTGATTATATACCATATAGATGGTAATAACTGAGTTATGCAGTCAATTTTAGTTAAACATTATATAGATTCTTCATCTTTGTCAAACTAAAATATTGCAACTTTTTCGGAGGCGGCACAAAATTAATTAACAATACACTAATAGTCAGAAATTTAGGAGGTTTGAAGAACATTTACATATTCCTAGTCCCTATAACCGGAGGACTAAATACCACTTCAGTCCTTCTGCGCCGCACTCTACGTCCCATTTCCTTTTTCAGAAACAGTGATTAGGTAGAAGTATATTGCCTTCCTTAACTTTACTTAGTCATCGTATATATTCTACGTTTCAATAGATAAAGTAGATGGTGATAATACCGACGGGATAATTAATTTATAATAACACGTTCAATCTCTGTTAAGTGAGGGCGCCATGCGTGTTTCCATAACACAAGCCAATCTAATGCACATAGTTCCATGGTTCCTACATTACACCATGACCTAGCGATGATTGCATTATTTATTAAAAAAGGGCTAGGGCATTCACTACTTTGTGCGTGCAAATAAGTACATTAATAGCCACAAATTCACGGACATTGCTGGATATTTATATATTAGGCACTCACTCCTTTGTTCGTGAAAACGACCGTGTTGGAATATTTTGTGCCGCCTTCGAAAAAGTTGCAATATTTTGAGTTTGACAAAGATGAAGAATCTATATAATGTTTAACTAAAATTGACTGCATAACTCAGTTATTACCATCTATATGGTATATAATCAAACAAAATTATTTCATTCTTTTTAGCGCTTTTTTTCTAAATTACATTAATCTCGTTTATTGCTTTTCATTTGTACTATTTTCGAAGTCGGTTTTCATTTTTTTTTTTTAAATTTTTTAAATGTACGCGTGGAAAGAATTATTGAAGGTGAAGGCAACGATAAACCAATTATTCAACATCTTCACGCCCACGCTACCAACAAATGAAGTTATAAAAATCGGTGACAACGGTGATTTAACAGTGCAAATCGTTCTAATAGCCGGTGAAAAAAAAGTTATAAAGATATCTAACAATAAAACCGCCATTTTTCTTACCAAACAAACTATGAATAAAATGTACGACTTCGAGCAGTGTATAGATCATATGTTTTCTTGGTTATCGGAGAATATTACGTTGGTACATAGTAAATACGTGCGTTTTGTTGAAATTGTAAAAGAATCGTATACGACGGACTATGTAAACGCTATAATGCGCGATGAAACGTTTGAGAGGCATTCTTTGATCGATTGCGAGCTGCTAGTCATCTGTTTAAAAGTGATCTTGTACGACGCGTCGATAAAGCACGATGCGTTGAAATTTTAAAAGAATCGACGGACTATGTGAACGCTAAAATGCGTGATGAAGGCATTCTTTGATCTTGAATAAATATATATAGAACAACATTATGTAAAAACCATACAAATATTTTTTCTCCTTCCATCCCATTAGTCTTCGATGGAGTTCCTGCTAATCGGTTTATCCTTGCGATAAAGAGAGGAAGCACAGAACATAGGTGTGTGAGAGAGAGGAAAAAATTAGAGTTTTAAATACTTTTATTATATAGATTCATTTTTTGTAATACATGGTTTTATAATAATAATTGAATTACATAATATTTTTAACGATACTCGTCAGCGGGTTGTACTTGACTATGCGATCGTGTATGATTAAGCAATGCGCCGTGGTATCGTACGGTACGTTCTCCTTACACTCGAACTCTAGTCGTATGTCAATCATCCCACTCTTCAGAGATTCGTTTTGTCGCATACAATTTATAGCGACGAAGGGTCCATATGTCTTAAAATTTTTGATATCGAGAAGAGGTTCTCCGTGTCCGTAGTAAGATTCTTTAAATTTCGCGTACATGTCGTAAAGTATCGCGAATTGATCCTTGTCGAAGTCGAGGTTCAAGCTGTCGTACGGATAAGTTTCGGCATTCAGAAAAAGTCGTACGTTCTCGAGTTTGCAACTATCGAATTGGGACATCATTTTATTCGCATTGTTCTTACGCGCCGTCTGCAGAGCGAATATCACGTATCGCGGTTTTTCTGATTGCGTCGTAGTTTTTTAACCGACTTCGAAAAGGAGGAGGTTACTCTATTCGACAGTGGGCGATCTTGCTTTTTTTTTTTTTGTTTGTCCGGCCATAACTCCGCAACCGGTTGACCAATCGAAATAAAACCACTTCCAGTTGCTAGGTTTAGGTCTCCCATTGGTCCCATTTAAAAAATTTTCCGAAATGTTTATTATTAACAAAGTTATTGCAAAATTAGTGCTTTATTCAGATTTATCGCAATTTCTTTTTGAATGGGATTGATTTATTGCAATGAAAGAAACTATTACTATCTTCTTAGAAATAATTAGTATATATTAATTATATACAAAATTTATTAATTGTTGCAAAATAATTTGTTTATTCCTCTATATCTCCTCAACGACTTCACTTATCGGAACCAAACCTTTTCGACCCTTTCGCAAATATTACCCACTCTCTAACGTTATGCGACACATCTTCAATTGTTGTTATGTTTAAATTGTTACTGCAAAATTATTTGTTTATTCCTCTATATCTCTTCAACGACTTCACCTATCGGAACCAAACCTTTTCGATCCTTTCGCAAATACGGCTCACTTACTAACATTATGCGACACATCTTCAATTGTTGTTATGTTTAAATTGTTACGGCAAAATTATTTGTTTATTCCTCTATATCTCTTCAACGACTTCACCTATCGGAACCAAACCTTTTCGATCCTTTCGCAAATACTGCTCACTTACTAACATTATGCGACACATTCTCAATTGTTACTATGTTTAAATTGTTATTACAAAATCATTTGTTTATTCTTCTATATCTCCTCAACGACTTCACATATCGGAACCAAACCTTTTCGATCCTTTTGCAAATATTACCTACATAACTTTATTTCCACATCTTGATCGATTATACACTAAAAAGTATGAAATAAAAAAATTTTTAAGAAAAAAAATAGAAACCGACTTCGAAAAAAGCGCTAAAAAGAGTGAAATAATTTTTTATGTATACCGACAATATTCGATTTCATCATTATCATACTCAGAATATTGCAGCTTTTTCGGAGGCGACAGAAAATTAATTAACAGTACATTAATAGCCAGAAATTCACGGACATTGATGGATATTTATTGTGGTAATCCGCGCTCGTAAGCCGGCTACCGGTTATCTTTGGAAGCGGAAGGAAGGTGGTGTTTGAGGTATAGATCAGGTTCTTCTTGAGTATAAGTATGACTTTTATTAAATAACTGGTTATTGGTGAGGCACAAGTAACCCTCCTAACTCTTTGCTCGCTCTCGATGATCTGTCTATCCGTTTTCTCGCTTCTACGCGTGCCACTCCTTAGCGTTCGGTGCTAAGAAGGGAGAATCGCTGAATTGCATCTTAGGCTCGGGACTCGCGATGTCCAGGCGCTTGGGTGATGCAATGCTTACACATTACTTTTGGGTCGCCTCTTCGGAAGGCGGCCTTGAATATGATACTACTGTGTCGCTTAGGCGACTCGCGGGTACAACACCCCTCCCCCGCGGGAAAAAAGAATGTGCCACCATTCTTACGCTTGATTACCTTTGGGTATACTTGTGCATTTATAAAGTACAATTTTTTAATTATTCCCGATAACATATGTGTAATATAATCGTTTACCTATATTGTAACGTTTCGCCTTCCTTACCTTTTCGAACGCTTACGTTACTTCACCGAACGATTCGGTCCTTTTGGGACTGGCAGAGGAAAGTGGAAAAATTAATAAATAATAGACGCGAAAATTCGATTAATTTGCGTTTATTTAATGCTTCGTATTCTTCGGAACCCGCTCGTAGCTCCTGAACAGCTGATCGCGCCGTGTTTATCTTTTTTCTAAGTGTCGTCGTCTTCGCCGGTCTCGTCTGACTCATACACGCAGTCACACGCCTACACACGTTCGCCTACACCTACGTTCGCTCGACGATACTCTGATCTTCGTTCGCACACACAGACGCTCTCACACACACTCTTCGACTCGATTCGCACGCACCTATGCTTGCTTTCCCACACAGACGCTTGCTCACACAGATGCTTGCTCACACAGACGCTCTCACACACACTCTTAATCTACTGCTTATGACTAATGGTACGAAGAGGTATTGAAAATAAAGCGATACACCTTACTTTAGGCGACGTTGTGTATGGTATAGCTTCGCACGCCGTAGCACTGTGTCTGTGTCCGGCCTTCCCCTCTCACCCTCCGTTTGCCGTCGATCCTTGCTTTGCCGCTTCTCGACACTCGCGAAAGCACTTTTTTCAACCCGTGATTTTTAAAAGCGTTTCACGTACTTTAAAATTCTGATGATGCACGAAATTATAACTTCTACGAACTGCGATCTTTAAGAGAAAACTCGGAATGCACTATCTTCCCTTGCGTGGGCTTGCTATTTAAATGCTTGTCCCCACCGCTCTTACTTGCGCGCGATCGAATTTCTATTGTCTATTACGATCCCCTCTCTTAATTATTACATGCGGTTATTGTCCTCGCCGCTAGCCCTGAACTCGTTGGCCATCAAATTCCTATCTCGCCGAATTCCGATCTATTTCGCGTATCTTCCTACCTTGTCTTTCTTCAACGTTTTTTCTATGTTTTCGCGCTCGCGTGCCAATCTCGCGGTGCGTTTACCTTATAACTTCTATTTTTAGACTATTCGCGCATTCCTTCGTTCGTGAGCTTATAATTTTCATGTCGTGTTACTTATGATTTATTGTAATTTAATTGTCACCTCAGCTATACCGTATCAATATATATATTCTTTTCTTACGCTTTATTCGTTTATTGGTATTTATTTTATTTATACATATATTCTTCATTTATATATTATAGGAAAATATATTTCTTTATTTCTTTATTTTATTTTATTTTATTTTAATTTTTTTTTTTTTTTTTTTTTTTGACAATGTTTATTTTTCCCGATGACATGTTTTAATATAATCGTTTATGCTTACATAGATACTTTTCGCTTTTAAATACTACGTTAGTTTTTTGTTTCTTGTTTGTTTCTACTTCTATTGTTAACTCGCGGTTTTTACGCTGTTTTCGCTTATAGTATATGTTATAAAGCGCTACTAGTACTAAGATTATAATTCCTATCGCCACAAGTGGAGCATGATTAAATACGTGGTTATTATTTTTATACTTGTTAGTATTTACCTTCCTATGGGAGGTATTCCAATTATTACCGTAATTATTGCGCGTTATCGACTATACGCTTTTACTTCTGTTACGCGATCTAAGAGGTATCCTGCTTCTATATTTAAGGAATCGGAAAGTTTAGTGCTGTCTATAAGTGTGGTAATGCTTTTTGCGAGTATTGAACTATTTGGGTACACGATAATAACGTAATTGTTGGTCTGTCTGTTCAATGGTGTCAACTTTTGAAGAGTGTGTTCTTAGGTTTCGTGCAAAATCTTTACTTATAACATGTTGTAGGTAATCCGCTAGTATTTTATGATTTCGTTCTACCGTTTTCCTCTCTTTAGTTTTTAATTTTCATTCATTAAAGTGTTTCAATCGGTTCGCGTGTACCGTAATTGTTTTCTTTCCTTTCTTTATAATATAGTTTTCCGCGGATTTCTGCTTTATTATAGTGTATGGTCCGATCCAATAATTATCTAGTTTCTTTGACCGTCCTCGTCTCGTCGCGTCGTCATATAGTAATACTTTGTCTCCTTCGTCGAAAGTTCTCGGTCGCGACGTTTTATCGTAATATTCTTTTGCGTGTTCTTTCGCGCGTGTTAAATTCTCTTTCGCGAACGTGTTAGCCGTCCGGATTCTTTCGCGTAATTCATTAGCATAGTTATCGTAGTTATATAAAGGTTGCGGTTCGCGCTTGATAGAGGTAGGCATTTCGGCTAATCTTCCGAAGACTAATTCATACGGGGTATAGGTAGTCGCCGTATGTGGGGTTGTATTATATGTAAACATCGCGTATGGTAACCATTCGTCCCAATCCGCTTGATCCTTTCCTACATAATTTTTTAGATAATCTGCCAATGTTTTGTGGCTTCGTTCTAGCGCACCGTTGGATTGCGGGTGGTAGGCTGTTGTTTGTATCTTTTTTATATTTAATACTTTGCATACTCCTTTAAAAACTTCAGATACAAAGTTAGTTCCTTGATCTGTTAATATTGTTTGCGGTATTCCGTATTCGCAAACTATTTTTTTAGCAAATTTTTTCGCCACCGTATTGGCTTCCTGATTTGGTATAGGGATGGCTTTGCTATATTTTGTTAAATTATCTTGAAATGTGAGTATGTACTGATTGCCTCTATTAGAAACTGGTAATGGTCCTACTATATCTAGGCTACATTTTTCGAAAGGTTGGGTAGGCGTATCCGTAATTACCATTGGCATTTTTGTTCGCGTGCCTAATTTATTTTGTTGGCATTTCGCGCATTTTGATATATAATTCTCTATATCCTTTCGAAGTCCTGTCCAATTGTATTTTAATTTAATTCTATTATATGTTCTATCGACTCCTTGATGGCCTCCTAGGGGGGAATCGTGATATTCATATAAGATTTGTTTCTTTTCATCGGCGGAAAATTCTCTATGTTCCTTATTTTCGGTGTCGGGTATCGCGTTTGTAACGTATACGCGGCTTAGCGCGTCAGCATTGCTGTTACTCTTTCCTTCTTTGTACGTGATTTGGTAATTGTATTCTTCTAGCATAATACGCCATCGCATGAGGCGTGATCCGGGATCTTTTACATTAAATAGCCACGTCAGCGGTTTATGGTCTGTTACTATCGTGAATTTCGTTCCGTACATTTGTACCATATTTATGGTCTAAAATGTTTTACTCCCCAGACTATTGCTAATAATTCTTTTTCAGTCGTGCTATAATTTATTTCTGCCTTATTGAGTATTCTACTCGCGTATGCTATTGGTAAATCTTTTCCTACTTCTCCTTGGGATAGAATGGCCCCTAGCGCCTTGTCTGACGCGTCCGTGGTTAGCACAAAAGGTTTAGAGAAATCTGGGTATTGGAGTAAAGGTGTAGATGTTAGTTTATGTTTTAATAATTCAAATGCTTCCTGTTCTAGATCGGTCCACTGGAATGTTGTTCCCTTTTTTAATAATTGCGTTCATGGTTTCGCTGTTTTTGAAAAATTCTCTATGAATCGCCGGTAGTAACTAGCTAATCCTAGAAATGTCTGAATGTTTTTAGCGTTATTTGGTTTGGGGAAATCCGTCACCGCTTTTGTTTTCATGGGATCCGGTTTAATTCCTTCTGGTGTAATGATATGCCCTAGGAATACGGTTTCTTTTCTGAGGAATTCGCACTTTGTTGGTTGCAAACGCAATTTATGTTTTCTTAATTGCTCAAATATTGCTTTTAGTCGTTTATTGTGTTCTTCTAGGCTTGCCGCGTGAATAACCACGTCGTCCAAGTATACGAAACATTGAATTCCTTGTAGTCCTGATAATACTGAATTCATTAATCTTTGAAAAGTCGCGGGCGCGTTTTTTAAACCGAACGGCATACGGTTATATTCGTAATGTCCGAACGGTGTAGAGAATGCTGTCTTGCATTTATCTTCTTCTCGCATTTTTATCTGGTGGTAACCTGATGCCAGATCTAACGTTGTAAAGTATTTTGCACCGCCTAATTGATCGAATATATCTGCTATATTTGGTAATGGGAAAGAATCTCCTATCGTTACGTTGTTTAGTTTCCTAAAATCTATTACAACGCGCATTCTTGCTTGTCCATCGTTGCCTGGTTTTTTGGGTACTACCAGTAATGGTGCGTTCCATGAGCTCTTGCTCTTACTGATTATCCCTGCTTCGAGCATTTCCTTTACTTGCTTACTTACTTCTTCTTTTTGTTTTTGTGGTAACCTATATGGCGCCACATTTATGGGTGCCGTTCCTGATTCTACATTTATGCAATGCTCTGTCGCGTTAGTACTTTCTAATATATCTCCTTCTAGGTAAAATAAATCGTTATATTTCTCGCAAATGTCTCATATTTTTTGTTTTTCCTCCTGGTTTAGATGCTCTGTTCTAATGCTAGTTCTAAGTTTTTCCATTCTTTCGGCTCCGCTGCTTCTTTGTAGCGTATTTATTTTCGCGCTGACTGTATTATTCGCGTGTTCTTTAAAGAGAATCGCGGGGTCTTTAACTTCTACTGATATGCCGGTGAGCTCGACTTCGTCGTCGGTCGTATTCATTACGCTGACAACGCATTCCCCTTTTTCGGCTTTGGTTAAGCAATTTACTATATACACTCCCGATTCTATTTCACTTTTTTCTACTAATCCTTCCCCTTCTGAGGTTGTTCGTACTGTTATAATTTTTTCCGTTCGCGGTGCTATCACGTTTGCTCCTATATTTTTTAATGGTATTTTTTCTCCGTATAATGCTAAATGTTTGCGCGGCGTTATGGTTACGTTATGTTTTTCCATGAAATCAATCCCTAATAGTCCGTCGGCTTCTATCGGAAAGTCGTTTCGGACTAAATAGCATGGGTGCTGTATTGTCTGGTTCCCTAGTTGTATATTTAATGTTACTTGGCACAGGGGTTTCTGCACAGTTAATCCTATTCCCGTTAATTCTATGTTTGTCGAGCGTGCATCTTTTTCCTCGTCTATTAGCCCGATTTTTACGAGCGTTACTTGGGCTCCTGAATCTACTAGCATGGTGGCGTGTCCACCTATTATATCTTCGGACGTGATTTTGCAGTGATTTTTGTGTTCTGTTTTTGCCGCAAGGCTATTTACGTTATATTGCTTTACTTTAGCGTCAGTCGCGTTACTTGTGCTGGGTTGCGTCTGTCGTTCATTTTGGTTGGTCGTCGTCGGCGTTTGTGGTGTCGACGGTCTTTCGTTTGGTCTGTTAGTCAGTCTATTTTCTGGTCTAGTACGGCAATTTCGCGCCATGTGCCCGGGCCGTCCACAGGTGAGGCACACAATTTGGTTCCTGCCGGGTCCCGTGCCTCCTGTACGGTTTGGTGTATTTCGCGGGTTTATTGTAGTTCGCGCGTAACAGTCACTAGTCGCGTGCCCTACTCGGTTACAATTTCCACATCGGAGGGTTGAATTTTGCCCGGAGGGTTGGTACGGTTGGGATATTTGATACGTCGTTTCTATGTCTACCGCTCCTACGATCGCTTCTTGCAGGGTTTTGTATCCCTTAGCCTGAACAAGCGTTCCTACTCGCCCCTGCAGGCCATTCTCGAAAACGTGTTTAGCCTGGTCTCTTAGAACCTCGGTTAGGTTTCGCTTGGAATTCGCGTCGTGATGCGGTTTTATCGTTAATCTTACGAGTTGCATGTATAGCTTTTCTATGCGTTGCCCGAACGCCTGCGCGCTTTCCCCTGGTTTTTGATAGCTTCTATGTAGCTCAGCTTGTACTGCCGATACTGAGCGTTTTTCTAAAAATATTGCTTCTAATTCCGTTTTTAATTCTTCGTACGTATTAAGTTCTTTATATCGCATTTCTTCTGCCGCTTTTCCTACGAGTTTAAGATTTCTTATGTACGCGAATAATGCTGGTCTATCGGTTTCTTTAAGTTGCGCAAATGTATAGTCGCACGCCGTTAGGAATTCTAAAAGTTTGGTGGTTGAACTCCCGTCAAAAGGGTTTATGCACTTGCGTGCTTCCTTGAGGCTTAATTGTTCTGTCATTTCGTCGTCTTCTATTTCTAAAAGCGAAAAGTCTAGCGTTTCTATTGGGTATTCTCGTCTGGTTTCTATTCGGTCACTTATCGGTGATTGTAATCCCGATGCGCCGTGGTCTGATTCGCTAAGATCGCTATCCGTACAGAGATGTTTTACGGCTGTCGCGGACAATTTCCTACGTTTACCTTCGCTTTCTGGGGTGGTAAATATTAATTTTTTGTCGAAAAACGATTCGAGTGATCGACTAAACTGCTGTTTGTCTGGCAGGAAATATACTTTTGCGGATTTGCCCTGGTCGGACATACGGTCGCTACTTTTACGTTTGTCTTGCGTGCTGAGCTAGGTGTGGGTGTTACTCACAGTAGAAGTGTTCGCCACATTCTGCTGGGCTGCCGCCGTTGCTGTCACCTGTTCGCTGGGAGTTGGCTGCCCTATATCTCGTTCTCCGCGCCGTCCGCAGATAAGCTCGGTGAACTGGCTCGTGCCGTAAGCTGAGCTGTCGATAAGGCTCGTCTCCTCCTTGTCGCTCGTCCAGTCGTCTACTTCCTCGTATGAACCTTGACTGCCGCCTGGTGTTAGATTGCCTGGTCTGCTTCCTCCGTCTCGGTGTAGTTTACACCGTCCTTCACCTTGGCCTTTGCTTCTTCTGGCGATAACTGCCACGTATTTGCAAAATTTTTTTGCAAAACGATCCCACTCGCTGCCACCAATGTGGTAATCCGCGCTTGTCAGCCGGTTACCGGTTATCTTTGGAAGCGGAAGGAAGGTGGTGTTTGAGGTATAGATCAGGTTCTTCTTGAGTATAAGTATGACTTTTATTAAATAACTGGTTATTGGTGAGGCACAAGTAACCCTCCTAACTCTTTGATCGCTCTCGATGATCTGTCTGTTCGTTTCCTCGCTTCTACGCGTGCCACTTCTTAGCGTTCGGTGCTAAGAAGGGAGAATCGCTGAATTGCATCTTAGGCTCGGGACTCGCGATGTCCAGGCGCTTGGGTGATGCAATGCTTACACATTACTTTTGGGTCGCTTCTTCGGAAGGCGGCCTTGAATATGATACTACTGTGTCGCTTAGGCGACTCGCGGGTACAACAGTGAGTTGTTCTCTTGTTTTGTGAGGGCGCTGTCGTTGCCCATCCTTCAATATCCGCTCCGCAGCCAATGGCTGCGCACTCCTGCTTGCCACTGTGACCTAACGCCACAATCGTAATCGACTGCAGCGCCACATAGCGGACGTCGGCAACATATGACCAAAAGTAGGGACGGGGTCGGCAAAGTCTGGCTACAAATAAGATTAATTATGACGATGTTTAAAATAATTAGTCAGTAATCAACATAGATTAGTTAATATTTTAATCATTACATTTTTGTCATTAATACATTTTGTCCAACACTGTAATACATATATATGTATATACAGGGTGTCTCACGCAAGTTACAACCGCGGAAATACACGTGTCCACATGGATAATTGGAAGCGAAAAGTGAAATAAAAAGTAATAAAATTTGTCCTCGTTAACGAGTTATTAAATAAAATAGATCAGCGAATCAGGAAGCACGGAAGCGGTAGGCGGTGAGTAGCGGCCATGCTAGTCTGAAGATAAGAAGCGATAAATTTCGACGGGCGGAGCGTTCTGGCACGTATACAGGCGTGAGAAGGTAGTGGTCAGGAGTAGATTTCCAGGAAAAAGTGTCGACTTTCGCTCGTCCTCTCTCACTCTTTCTCTCTCTACCTTTCTTTCACGACGCTACCTTACGCACAACAAAAATCTAATCTAATCTCTCTCTCTCGCTCCCTCCTACCCTAACACGGCGCTACCTCACGCTGCCTGCACGCGCTGACTCTCTCTCTCTCTCTCGCCCTTTCTTTCGTTGACTTTCTCTCTCTCTCTCTTTCTCTCAATCTTTCGTCCACGACGCTTTCTTACGCTATCGCTTCTTGTCTTCAGACTAGCATGGCCGCTACTCACCGCCTACCGCTTCTGTGCTTCCTGATTCGCTGATCTATTTTATTTAATAACTCGTTAACGAGGACAAATTTTATTACTTTTTATTTCGCTTTTCGCTTCCAATTATCCATGTGGACACGTGTATTTCCGCGGTTGTAGCTTGCATGAGACACCCTGTATATGTAGGATCAGATTTGCATGTGAAGGTGTAGCATGCGATTAAAAGTTGAACTCGTCTTTTAATAAAGAAAACACTATTTATTATTAGTACAAAGAAAAAACACGTCTATATGACTTCACGTCCGTCCTATTCGTCTTTCGGCTTACGACCACTTACGACTGACTGCCCCTTCGCAGGACAACGCCTCGGAAAAGCCAAAAACCTTTGTCGCGCCAACAAAGGTGATGACGCGTACACGCGCCGAGTGGTCGCTTGGCCACGTGCGCTCGTCTATCGCTCGCTACGAGATTTCGAGGAAAATCGGCGTCGTCTCCACATATATATATGATATATGATGTGTATTGCAGTAATACAAAAATTCGTAAAAAAACGTATACATGAGAAAAATGTTTTAATTATAAAAATATGCGGGCTATTCCAACAAAACCAGTTAAAGTTCTAAAAACCTAGGCAAAGTATATGACTTATGGATATTTAGAAAAACAAGTCATTTAATATCGCCAATCTATATCATGTCGAGCGCAAGTTCCCTTAATCGATAAGAAATTATTATAAAGGTTTAAACAATTCTGAACAAAATATACATTACGCTTGCATTTTCATGATGTCGGTTTCATGGGAGAGCAGAATTGTATATGAAAAAAAAGTGGCGAGCGCAAAATATATTTTGTCAAAGTATTTCTAAACTTTTGTAATAATTTTTTTATCTATATAGGAAACTTGTGCAGGACAAGTTATAGGTTGCCAATATTTAATGATATATATATATCTTTAACGCGTTAAGTAGGTAGTTTAAAGTGCCCGGAAAATATATTTTCATGGAAAGCAATTTTCCATAATGTAATGAATTCAATTTTGTTATCGATTATAATGCGTGGAATCTATCGCGATACTGAGAACAATAACGTTCATATATTATTAACAAGATATTAAGCAATTAAAATAAAGCCCTTTTCCCCCAAAAGCGTAAAATCTAAAAATTCTAGTGGCGGGGAATCTAATCGATGGATTCGAAATTTAAAAATCGATGACGCAAAGGAAGGCAGCCTAGAACACTTACATATGCATACTTCATGTGTATATGTGACACGTGGTCTATGCACGTTGCACAGCCTTCGGTCCGGGTCGAAACAATAAAAAAAAACAAATATAAATATTTTGTACATTTTTTTATCACCTTTTTTATTTATTACATTCAATAATGTATATAAATATATATATATATATTTATACAGGGTGTCCCACGGTTCAATGTCAGACGAAGAATGGCATGTGCGACTGATTTTTCTGAGTCGAAAGGAGTCATAAAAAGTAACATATGCCAGGTTAGTTTTCGAGCTATTAATTAATAACGATCTGCTAATCGTGAAACGCGGAAGCGGTAGGTGTACTCTCGCCGCCATACCAAAACTCTAGCCAAGCTATGATTGGACCGGCGGGCGATAGAGAAAAAGCGAGAGCGAGAGTGAGAAAAAGAATGAGAGGCCTGGTGGTCCGTCAACGTAAGATAACGCCGTAGAAGAAAGCTAGGGCGAGAGACAGAGTGAGCGAGCGAGCGAGCGAGAGAGAGAGAGAGAGAGAGTCAGTGCTACGAGGCTATCTTAAGCTGGCGGCTCGCGACGACCCTCTCTCTCTCTCTCTCTCTCTCTCTCTCTCTCGCTCACTCTCTCTCGCCCTAGCTTTCTTCTACGGCGTTATCTTACGTTGACGGACCACCAGGCCTCTCATTCTTTTTCTCACTCTCGCTCTCGCTTTTTCTCTATCGCCCGCCGGTCCAATCATAGCTTGGCTAGAGTTTTGGTATGGCGGCGAGAGTACACCTACCGCTTCCGCGCTTCACGATTGGCAGATCGTTATTAATTAATAGCTCGAAAACTAACCTGGCATACGTTACTTTTTATGACTCCTTTCGACTCAGAAAAATCAGTCGCACATGCCATTCTTCGTCTGACATCGAACCGTGGTACACCCTGTATAAATTATATTTTTTAATCGTCTAGTTTAAAAAAAAAAAAAATTATTGAAATATAAGATTAGCAGACCTTAAGTTAGCTACCAGTTTAGCGAACATAAAGTTAGCTACCACTTAAGCATACTTAAAGTTTGCCACAATTTTAGCCCTTATAGATAGAACATTATTCTATATCATAACTTGTTCTGGTTCGTTCGTTTGCTTTTGCAACTAGATAATTACTTTATTTATGTTACTCTGACGTATAGTCAATCTGCTGCAAGTTGTAGTCTAGTTTTGCGACTTGTAATATAAAAGTATTAAGTTATCAAATTATTGAAAATGGATGAGTTAATACAATTCAACTGTAATGTCCTTCAGAACGATGTCTGGTTTTCTGACGATGACATAGATTATTTTGCTTTTAATTTCTTTCATAAGCAACATAATTTTGCATTCCGGCATAGTTGGAGTTTGCAAATTCCAAATTTCATTGAACCGCTACCATATGACAAGCCTCACATACAGTCAGCGAAATTTCCATAGTTCCACTAAAAATTTAATCTATTTTTTAATGTAATCGATTGAGTTTGTACTTTTTACCGACTGGAATAGTTGATGCTTCATTGTTTCTCGGATTTCAATCGTTTTCTGTATCAATAGTTCATATCATTGCGTAAAGTTTTCATTATTACAGTGATATTTCATATCGAGCTGCGAATTTCACCGAAATTACCATAGTTCCAATTGTTATATAATTGTATTCCTTGATCTTCTGTTGTGCAGGTATTGTTTATATTATAAAAATTTAATTGATTTAATTTTATCATTACGAAATAATGTATATTTTTAGGTTAGTTAAATTATTTTTAACAATGCCACGTGGCAAATTGTTAACTAGAGAGGAGCAGGTTAAAATATTAGCTTACAAAGATGCAGGACTTTCTAACAGACAAATTGCCTTAAAAATAAGCAGATCCCATCATGTGGTCAATAATTTTGTAAAGTTAGGTGATTTATATGGAAAAAATCATCCGAAAGGCGGAAATAAAAAGCTAAGTCGAAGGCAAACCTCCTTAATTTTACATGCTGCGTCGAATCAAAACGTCACAGCGAAGCAAATAAAAGCGAATTTAAATCTTCCGATATCTAAACGGCGTGTCCAACAGATTTTACGAACCAGTAAGCGTTTCGTGTGGACTAAAAAGATATCAAAACCGCCATTAACGCGTGAGCATAAAGAAGCAAGACTTGCTTTTGCTAAAGCTCATATGTCTTGGAGTGAAGAGTGGAAGAAAGTAATTTTTTCAGACGAAAAAAAGTTTAATTTAGATGGGCCGGATGGTTTTAAATATTATTGGCATGATTTGAGTAAACCACATGACATTGCCATGAGTCGAAATTTTGGTGGTGGAAGCGTTATGGTTTGGGCCGCATTTAACTATTCTGCGAAGACACCGATATGTTGGATATCGACAAAAATGAACTCAGTAATGTATACTGAACTTTTAGAAGATATTTTAATTCCATTTATAGAAGAAACGGATCCAGATGACTTTCATTAAAGGAAAAATATTCCTTTAATGAAATGGCCTGCGCGTTCTCCTGATCTAAACCCCATAGAAAACCTTTGGGGAATATTAGCCCGCAACGTATATGCAAATGGGAAGCAATATGCTACAGTTGCAGATCTTAAAAATAGTATAAGGCAAGCGTGGGCGGATATACATAAATCGACACTGGAAACATTAGTCAACAGTATGGCTAATCGAATTTTTCTAGTTATTCGAAAAAATGGTAGTAATATACCATACTAATATAATTATATTGTGTATATATATGCATATAATAAAATAATATATTCAGTGGAACTATAGAAATTTCGCATATTCTTTTAGCAAAAGTACATACTTTTTCAATTATATTTATATTGATAGATTATATTACTTTGAAACTGTCAAGACGTCTTTGTAATCAACTTTGCAAAACATTAATAGACCGAATTTATGCATTTTTCATATATGAACACAAATTACAAAGAAATGGTACATGGAACTATGGAAATTTCGCTGACTGTACAACTCTTGCATACATTTGTAGGGCAATTTTCAGATATTGATGCCCACAAAATGATAGGTGGTCATTGGGTTTGTAGTTACTTTGATACTACTACAATTTTCATATTCGATTCATTGAATCATAAAAAACTTGACAGCTATTTGAAAAAATATCTGGAATCGCTGTATCCATTTTATGATTTTCAGAGTAATCCAGTACAATTTCCTAATGTACAACAGCAAAATAATACTTCTGATTGTGGAGCATTTTCTATAGCTTTTGCTGTCTCACTTGTTCTAGGAGAATGGCCCGCATCACAGATATATAATCCTAATTTAATTCGTCGACATATAGTTAACATGGTTGATACAAAGAAATTAACAGAGTTTCCAAAAATGTTAACAAATGGATCTCAAAATGTATCCTCCAAACCAATAAAGAAGAGAAAGCTTAATGGAAGCGCTTGTAATAGTAATAATAATATTAAAGCGAAAGAATTTCCATGTAAAATAAAAGTAAGCAATACTGATAATTTAGTTTGCGCTAAAAAAACTAATAGGTCGACTGTGCAACTGGATATTTCTAAGTCAAAAATCCAGTGTAATAAGCAGACTTCGACAAAAGATTTTATGCTGTCTAGTAGAGATAAAAGTAGAATATCACAAGCAGAAAGATTGACTGATAAACATATAAATTATTTTGGATGTTTGTTGCAGCGATTAACTAATTATGTTCATCAAGATACCTTGTTTTTACAAAGACCGGAACTTATTAAACCTGTAGCACCTTGGGAGAAACATATTCAAATACTTTGGAGCCGAGATGAACATTGGGTTTGCAGTTTCTATGATACAAAATATATTTATATATATGATTCATTAAATAGAGGAACACTGAATGAGGATCAAAAAACGTTTCTTAAACATTTGTATCCATTTCTTGAAATTAATGCGAGTGCAGTTTATATTTATATATATGATTCATTAAGTAGAGGAACACTGAATGAGGATCAAAAAACGTTTCTTAAACATTTGTATCCATTTCTTGAAATTAATGCGAGTGCAGTTTATTTTGCAAAAGTACAACAGCAAGAGAATGACAGAGATTGCGGAGTATTTGCAATTGCATTCGCTGTGTCTCTTTTATATTTACAGAATCCAGAATCTGTTAAATTTCAAGTTGCTCTTATGCGGTCTCATTTATTCACTATTTTTGAAAGTAATAAAATTATGCATTTTCCGACCACTCATTCAGCTAATTTATCAACCTTACAAGAAATTTGTAAAAAAGAAAAAGCTTCTTGCGCAACACGCAAATGTCGTTATTTAAAATCTACAATTAAAGATGACATAAAAGATGTGACAAATATTTGTGAGGTTAATGAGATAAAATGTAACGATAGAAAAATGCATTGTCCAGTTACAAATAAGAAATTATACAAAGTTGGGAGCAAAAATAACATGATTCTTTCACCGGAAGGTGCTGATGGAACTAAAAATATTGAAATGATACAGTCACAGAATCAGCTGACAGATCAAACGTCGCTCAATAAAAAAAGTTTTGGACAAACTTATCATATTGACAAGTTGAAAATAAATCTTAAAACACAATTTACAAAGAAGTATGCTAAAGATAGTGAGAAGTCCAGTACTTGTAAAAAATCGCCAAAATTATTAAATGAAAGTCTTAGCGACGCAAACAATAATAATAATGGTATTAGTAAACAAAACTTAAAGGACCACTGTAATCTTCAAAAAAAGTTTCAATCAACAGAAATTTACATTAGAAAGCTACAAAAAGTTATTATGGAATTGGGATGCACTGGAAGCCAGAATGAAGAAATTGAAACGGTTGAAGCGTCCAGTCGATTATTAGCGGAAAATATCATTAAGTGGTGTTTATACCGCAGAAATCGTTACCTGTGGAGATTGAAGAAAATAATGAAACTTTTGAACAACAATATAAACAGATATATAACGGATTTTACTGTAAATGATAATGAGAATAAAGTAACAAATTTATGTGGTAGATCTTTACATACATCGTCAACGGAAGCATATTTCGCGGAAACAGCATATTCTTTCAATTTTACGAATGAAAGTAATTTCTCCATAATAATGAATGCACAAGGGCAAGCAATGAATATTTTGCCTTTGATAAATAACAGAAAGAAGGGACAATTTTCAAAACAATGGAAATGTACCGAACATTGTAGAGTACAGAATGACCGAATTAATGATAGTATTTTGATTAAATATCATCAATTGCTACATTCATTAAAATCTGTACAATTAAAAACACTTCCACCATTACTTAAACGTATTTTCATTTCTCATAATACGAACAAAAAAGGCCATCCTTCTATTTGTTATACATTGCATAACTGTTGTCCATCATCGCTAGTCGCTGTTGAAGCTTTATCCCCACACTTTCCTAGGGTACGATACATAAAAAGAAGAATTTATAGGTTAAATGAATTGTATAATAAATTGTCAGCATTGAATATTGCCTTAGAAAATACAAATTATAATGAATTGAAACAAATAAGCGATTCGGCAATACTAGAAGGAAAAATATTTCCAGAAACCGAAGAAATGATTTGTCATAATGAAGATAAAATTATGGATGACAATAAACAAGCATTTGTTATTTTAACAAAGCAGTCGTTAGATGTTCCACGTTATCCGTGTTTATCTTGTCAAAGACTCTGTTTCAAGCGAAATACTTCAAATATTAATAATATATTAAAAGTAAAATTACAAGCAAAGTATGGAATGATTTGTTGAAATACGTTGAAATGCACCAAGAACTAAAAAGTGAATTTATTTGCCATTATTGTTTGCGAAGATTCAAGAATCAAATATGGCCGTCTATGTGTATCTTAAATTGTCTTTATACTGGAAAAATTCCTGATGAAATCGCAGTTTTGAGTGACTATGAAAAGATTCTTATACAACGGGCAAAAGCATTCCAGATTGTTCAAAGAATGACAAGTGTAGGTAAGCAAAGGATTCCGCAGTCTGCAAAAATAAATAAATCTAAAGGTCAAACGTTTTATTTACCGCTACCTTTAGAAGAAACTCTTAAAAAAATTTGTCCATCATCAGATGCCATAAATGTAAATCACGAATTTCACATATTAGTACATGGAATTCCTAATAGAGAGAAGATTGTTTGGCGAGATTTGGTTGATGTTAGAAAAGTTTTCACTGCCCTGCAATGGTTAAAACAAAATGATATTCTTTATTCACAAATTAAATTACCAGAGTCCCATATTACGTTGCTTGAGAATTACAAATTTCATGATATTGAATATAATAACGTAAACTCGGATGACATGGACATGCAAAATAACTGCGACGAGTCGTCAAGTCACAATGTGAAAGAAATAAGTAATGCTCACTCAGTTAATGAATCAAAAACTATCAATGTGGCTAATCTTATTCGGAATATTAAAAAATTAAATATTGAATGTAATGAAAACCAAGGAAAGTTATCTTCATTAAATGTTTGTGCGAAAGCTGCATTATTAACACAAATATTAGATATAAAAGCTTATAATGGACAGTATACCATATATCCAATACATGACATGAGAGTAAATAAGACGTCTGTAGACTTATATCAAATGAAAAAAATTAACGAGTTGGCATTAGATAAAAGGATCGAAACTTTAGACTTGCTTTGTTTTCCGGATCTATATCCTTACGGTGTAAATGGAATGCTGCAGGAACGAGGACTTCGTTTGTCCAGTCATGATTATATTAATTTACGTGTTACATCTAGAGAACAGAGATATCGTTTAAATCAACAATATCTGTTCCATTTACTAAGTGATACTAATATTCGTCAAGTAAACAGTGGAATTTATCATGTTTTAAATATTATTAATCCTTGTGAGCGATATACAGCAAAACGTTACTTAGATCGCTTAAACAAGGGTGAATTGGATGGGAATTTAAATACTATATTTGGGCGACTCAGAAATTCGGCACAGTTTTGGAGTCGTCCACGAAATAATTTATAGTGTATGATCCGTCATTACGGACCCGCGACATGGTTTCTCACGTTAAGTCCAGCGGAATATAACTGGCCCGATTTAATTCAATATGTCCGAGATGTAAACGGTCCTCATTTTCTAAAATTAAATAATGATCAAGTAATCGCTGCGGACCCGGTGTCAGTTTCACGATTCATTGATAACAAATTTCGTGCGATGCTTCAATTCTTAACATCTTCTGACAATCCCATCGGAGAAGTTTTACACTATTTCTGGCGACGGGAGTATCAAGGACGTGGGATATAACATTTCCATATGTTGTTTTGGATCAAAGATGCACCAATTCTGGGTCAAAGTTCTAATGAAGAAGTCATACATTTCATATCAAAATATATTACGTGTAGAATACCCCCCAAAAAAGTCTCGCCGACATTATTCAGGCGAGTTACTTCATACTTTAGTACACAGTGCCAGTTAATACACATTAACGGCATAATCATAACAGCTATTGCTTACGGACCAAAAAACATTCTTCTGGAAAATTTTCTAAGCGCTGCAGATTTGGATTTCCTCGGACTGAAACCAAAGATTTTATACTACGAAATGCTGCTGTTTGGATTGCAGGACGCAAAAATTTAAAAATGTGACTATATGATCTTCCTCGCAATAAAGACGAGGCATTTATTAATGATTACAATCCAACAATCCTTTGTGCTTGGGAAGGAAACATGGATATACAATTTATTGGCGGAAAGTCAACATTATTAACTCATTATTGCACAAAATATACGATGAAATGTGAAAAGGCTTTTGAAACGGTGGCAGATATCAATTCTATCAAGTCATTATATTCTCGACTTTGGAATTTCGCCCATCGTATGTTGAATAATAGAGAAATTGGTGCACTGGAAGCTGCAGACACCCTTTTAGGTATTTCTTTGTATGGGTCGGATCCAGATACAATTATTCGATGGTTAGACGTGAAAATAATAAGAAATCGTAAATTGAAGACACGAGAAGTCATGGCTCAATTAGATCCAGACTCAACAGATATCTTTTGTCCATCTTTTATCGATCATTATGCAAATCGTCCTAAAGAACTAGAAAGCATATCATTGTATGATCTCACGGCTAAGTATGATGTTATTAAAAATAAACCTTTGAAAACAACAATGGAAGTGTATAAAACATATGAATCCTTATATTTAAAAAAAAGAGATCGTATATGTTTAGTAAATTATTATCATTATAATGTAAACACTCAACCGGAGAATTATTTTTATGCATTATTATTTTTATATCAGCCATGGAGAAATACTGACCAGCTAAAAAATGACTGTGAAACTTATGTCGATTCATTTAATGCAGTTAAAGGTGTTTTAGTAAATGCTATGAAGATGCATGAGAAATTTACCGATTTGCAAAAAGGTTTAGAATTCGTCAAATATCAAATTGCTGAATTATTATCAAATGAAAAAGCTCAAAGCGGAGAAATATCTTCTCAATCTGAGCCACTTGACAATAAAGTGATTGAGGCAAAAAAGGCTATGAAAGATTTAAAAGATATCGGTCACAAGACAGAATGTAGATATATTGAAGATATGATTTCAAAAATAAATACTGAGCAAAACAGAGTATTTGAACGAGTTACAAAAGCTTTACAATCTGACAATGAGATATTGCGACTTTATGTAAGTGGAGAGGGAGGCACAGAAAAAAGTTTCCTCATTGAAGTTATTAGATCGTGGATTAAACAAATATTAAAAAAGGAAACTGCAGTTACTGCTCCGACGGGAATAGCGGCCTTCAATGTTAATGGATTAACTGTTCACAGAATATTCCAATTGCCTGTTGAACACGGTGTGGTAATCCGCGCTTGTAAGCCGGCTACCGGTTATCTTTGGAAGCTGAAGGAAGGTGGTGTTTGAGGTATAGATCAGGTTCTTCTTGAGTATAAGTATGACTTTTATTAAATAACTGGTTATTGGTGAGGCACAAGTAACCCTCCTAACTCTTTGCTCGCTCTCGATGATCTGTCTGTTCGTTTCCTCGCTTCTACGCGTGCCACTCCTTAGCGTTCGGTGCTAAGAAGAGAGAATCGCTGAATTGCATCTTAGGCTCGGGACTCGCGATGTCCAGGCGCTTGGGTGATGCAATGCTTACACATTACTTTTGGGTCGCCTCTTCGGAAGGCGGCCTTGAATATGATACTACTGTGTCGCTTAGGCGACTCGCGGGTACAACACCCCTCCCCCGCGGGAAAAAAGAATGTGCCACCATTCTTACGCTTGATTACCTATGGGTATACTTGTGTATTTATAAAGTACAATTTTTTAATTATTCCCGATAACATATGTGTAATATAATCGTTTACCTATATATATACATATATATTCTTCGTTTATACATTATAGGAAAATATAGTATTTCTTTATTTTATTTTATTTATTTTTTTTTTTTTTTTGTTTTTGACAATGTTTATTTTTCCCGATAACATGTTTTAATATAATCGTTTATGCTTATATAGATACTTTTCGCTTTTGTTCGCTTCTACTTGTTACGCTAATCCTAATAATTCCTATCGCCACGAGTGGAGCGTGATTAAATACGTGGTTATTATTTTTATACTTGTTAGTATTTGCCTTTCTATGGGAGGTATTCCAATTATTACCGTAATTATTTCGCGTTATCGGCTATACGCTTTTACTTCTGTTACGCGGTCTACGGGGTATCCTGATTCTATATTTAAGGAATCGGAAAGTTTAGTGCTGTCTGTAAGTGTGGTAATGCTTTTTGCGAGTATTGAACTATTTGGGTACACGATAATAACGTAAATTGTTCGTCTGTCTGTTCAGTGGGGTCGGCTTTTGAAGAGTGTGTTCTTAGATTTTGTGGAAAGACACAAAGGAAAAAAAAAATTTTGTCATGGGGAGGATCTTTTATTATTTGCCTCCTGTTTGTTCTTCTCGTTTAAGTGTTTTAAACGGTTCGCGTGTTCTGTAGTTGTTTTCTTTCCCTTTTTTATTACATAGTTTTCCGCGGATTTTTGTTTTATTTTAGTGTACGGTCCGATCCAATAGTTATCTAGTTTCTCTGATCGTCCTCGTCTTATTTTGTTACCTCTTTTTATTATGTGTTTTGTTTTTGAAGCGCATGCTGCCTGGCTTTGCTTCTCGTCGCGTGGTGTAGCACACGAATTTCTTGCAGCTCGGTGGCTGTATTCGAACTCGCTTCTCTTGGGGAGTGGCTCCGGGTTACTGGTCGAGTGCTTCGGGCGCTCGGCTATACTTGTGCCCAGTACTGATTCGCGAGGTTTATAATTAGTAGCCGTACGCGGTGTCGTGTTATATTCGCACGTCGCGTAAGGTAGCCACTCGCCCCTGCCTGTTTAATTTTTACTTATAAGATGTTTTAGGTAATCTGCTAGGGTTTTATGGTTCCGTTCCAGGACGCCATTTGGTTGGGAATGATACGTTGTAGTTTCTATATTTTTCACATTTAGTAGTTTGTATCTTCCTTTAGATATTTCTGACATGAAATTAGCTTCTTTATCTGTTAATACTTTTTGTGGTATTCCACATTCGCAAATTAATTTCGTAGCAATTTCTTCCACTATTGTATTCGCTTTTTGGTTGTGTTTTAGTATGGCTTCCCTATAATTTGTTAAGTTATCTTGGAAAGTGAGTGTGTATCGATTGCTTTCTTTCACAACCGTTAATAGTCCTACTATATCTAAATTGTATGTTTCGAAAGGTTGACTGGGTGTGTCTGTAATTACCATCGGCATTTTTGTACGCGTGCCTAATTTGTTTTGTTGACATTTCGCACATTTTGCTATATAATTCTCTACATCCTTTCGAAGTCTTATCCAATTGTATTTTAATTTAGTTCTATTATATGTTCTATCGACTCCTTGATGGCCTCCTAGGGGGGAGTCGTGATATTCGTATAAGATTCGTTTCTTCCCATCGGCGGAAAATTCTTTATGTTCCGTATCGTCGGTGTCGGATATCGCGTTTGTAACGTATACGCGGCTTAGCGCGTCAGCATTGCTGTTATTCTTACATTCTTTGTAAGTGATCTGGTAATTGTATTCTTCTAGCTTAATACGCCATCGCGTGAAGCGTGATCCGGGATCTTTTACATTAAATAGCCACGTCAGCGGTTTATGATCTGTTACTATCGTGAATTTCGTTCCGTACAAAAATGATCTGAAATATCTTAATTCCCATACTATGGCTAATAATACTTTTTCCGCGGTACTATCTTTAATTTTTGCTTTATTTTGTCTTCTACTAGAGTATGCTGTTTGCAAATCTTTATTTATCTCCTCTTGGGCGTCTACTTTTGGAAAGTGTTTTATAATTTGGTAATAATTTACTGAATCAAGAAATGTTTCTACGTTCTTTACGTTCACCGACTTTGAAAATTCGTTTGCTATCTGCACTTTCATGGGATCCAGTTTTATCCCTTCAGAGGTGACGGTATGGTCTAAGTAGGTTGCTTTTTTTCTTAAAATTTCGCCTATTTCCAGCTGTAGCCCTAATTTATGTTTTCGTAGCTGTTCCAATTTATTGGGTACTGTTAATCTGGGGGCGTTCCATGAGCTAGATCCTTTACCTATTATTCCGGCCTCAGTTATTTCCTTTGCCTGCCTATTTATTTCTTCTTTTTGTTTTTGTTTTAATCTATATGACGCCACATTGATAGGTGCCGTTCCCGGTCCTACATTTATGCAATGCTCGGTTATGTCGGTACTTTCTACCACATTTCCTTCCGAGTAAAATAAATCGTTATATTCCTCGTCAATTTCGCAAATCTTTTGTTTTTCCTCTTTGTTTAATTTCTCGGTCCTAATGCTAGTCCTAAGTTTTTCCATTCTTTCGGTTTCTCTACTGCTTTGTAGCGTATTTATTTTCGCGCTGACTTTGTTACTCGCGTTTTCTTTAAAGAGATTCTCGCGGTCTTTGACTTTTACTGATGTATTTGTTAGCTCGGCTTCGTCTTCGGTCGTATTCGTTACGTTAACTACGCATTCACCGTTTTCGGCTTTGGTTAAACACTTTGTTATGTATATTCCCGCTCCTAAATCTCTTCTTTCTACTAATCCTTCCCCTTCTGAGGTTGTTCGTACTGTTATAATTTTTTCCGTTCGTGGTGCTATTACGTTTGTTCCTATATTTTTTAACGGTATTATTTCTCCGTATAATGCCAAATGTTTGCGCGGCGTTATCGTTACGTTATGTTGTTCTATGAAATCGATCCCTAACAGTCCGTCGGCTTCTATCGGAAAGTCGTTTCGGACTAGATAGCATGGATGTTGTACTGTCTGCTTCCCTATTTGTATATTTAATATTACTTGGCACAGGGGTTTCTGCACAGTTAATCCTATTCCCTTTAATTCTATGTTTGTAGTGCGTGCCTCTTTTTCCTCGTCTATTAGCCCGATTTTTACGAGCGTTACTTGGGCCCCTGAATCTACTAACATGGTGGCGTGTCCACCTATTATGTCTTCGGACGTAAGTTTGCAGTGATTTTTGTGTTTTGTCTTTGTCGCAAGGCTATTTACGTTATATTGCTTTACTTTACCGTTGGTCCCGTTACTTGTGCTGGGTTGCGTCTGTCGTTCGTTTTGGTTGGTCGTTGTCGGTATTTGTGGTGTCGACGGTCTTTCGTTTGGTTCGTTAGTCAGTCTATTTTCTGGTCTAGTACGACAATTTCGCGCCATGTGCCCGGGCCGTCCACAGGTCAGACACACGATTTGGTCTCTACCGGGGCCCGTGCCTCCTGTACGGTTTGGGGTATTTCGCGGGTTTATTCTAGTTCGCGCGTAACAGTCACTAGTTGCGTGCCCTATTCGGTTGCAATTTCCACATCGAGGTGGGGAATTCTTTTGAAATGGGTCCTCATTTTGGGACGATTGCGTGTATTCATAACTTTGACTTTCTCCGTACTTTATTTCTGCCTCTGAGGCTCCTATAATCGCGTCTTCCAGGGTTTTGTACCCTTTCGATTGGACGATCGTCGCTGCGCGGCCATACAATCCGTTTTCGAACACGACTAGGGCCTGCTGCTTGAGAGTTTCCGTTATTGCGCTTTTCGCGATTGTATTCGATTGCGGTGCCACGGTTAATCTTATTAGTATCATTAACAGATCTTCTATGCGTTTTCCGAACGCCTGCGCGCTTTCTCCCGGTTTCTGTCGGCTTTTATGTAGTTCGACCTGTACCGAGGATATTGAACGTTTTTCTAAAAATACTGCTTCTAACGCCGCTTTTAACTCTTCGTACGTCTCAATTTGTTTGTATCGCAATTCCTGCTCCGCTTTTCCTTCGAGTTTGACGTTTTTTATGTACTCGAATAATGCTATTTTGTCGGCTTCTTTGGCCATCGAATATGCGTAATCGCACGATTTTAGGAATTCTACTAGTTTGTTGGTGGATCGCCCATCGAAAGTTTTTACGCACCTAATTAGTTCTTTAAATTCTAATTTTCCTGCCATGTCGTCGTCCCGCTCTTCTAACAGTGAAAAATCTAACGATTCTATTGGGTATTCCCGTCTGATTTCTATTCGGTCGCTGGTCGGTGACTGTAGTCCCGACGCGCCGTGGTCTGATTCGCTTAGCTCGCTATCGGTACAGAGATGTTTTACAGCTGTCGCGGATAGTTTCCTACGTTTATACTCGCTTTCTTCGGTGATAATTTCTACTTTTGTTTCAAAAAACGATTCGAATGATCGACTAAAATGCTGTTTGTACGGTAGGAAATATGATTCTGCGGGTCTGTCCTGGTCGGACATGCGGTCGCTATTTTTACGTTTGTCTTGCGTGCTGAGCTAGGTGTGGATGTTACTCACAGTAGAGGTGTTCGCCACATTCTGCTGGGCTGCCGCCGTTGCTGTCACCTGTTCGCTGGGAGTTGACTGCCTTATCTCTCGTTCTCCGCGCCGTCCGCAGATAAGCTCGGTGAACTGGCTCGTGCCGTAAGCTGAGCTGTCGATAAGGCTCGTCTCTTCCTTGTCGCTCGTCCAGTCGTCTACTTCCTCGTATGAACCTTGGCTGCCGCCTGGTGTTAGATTGCCTGGTCTGCTTCCTCCGTCTCGGTGTAGTTTACACCGTCCTTTACCTTGGCCTTTGCTTCTTCTGGCGATAACTGCCACGTATTTGCAAAATTTTTTTGCAAAACGATCCCACTCGCTGCCACCAATGTGGTAATCCGCGCTTGTCAGCCGGTTACCGGTTATCTTTGGAAGCGGAAGGAAGGTGGTGTTTGAGGTATAGATCAGGTTCTTCTTGAGTATAAGTATGACTTTTATTAAATAACTGGTTATTGGTGAGGCACAAGTAACCCTCCTAACTCTTTGCTCGCTCTCGATGATCTGTCTGTTCGTTTCCTCGCTTCTACGCGTGCCACTCCTTAGCGTTCGGTGCTAAGAAGGGAGAATCGCTGAATTGCATCTTAGGCTCGGGACTCGCGATGTCCAGGCGCTTGGGTGATGCAATGCTTACACATTACTTTTGGGTCGCCTCTTCGGAAGGCGGCCTTGAATATGATACTACTGTGTCGCTTAGGCGACTCGCGGGTACAACAACGGTGATATCCCCAAATATCGACAACTTTCTGATAGCGCTCTTCAAGTTTTACGCGGTGAATTAAAAGATGTAGCATTGATTATTATCGATGAAATATCTATGATTTCAAATGTTACATTACTGTATATTCATTTGAGATTAACGGAAATCTTTAATAAAACAGGTGAAGAAAATGATAATAACGTTTGGTTTGGTGGAAAGTCTATTCTTGTATTTGGTGATTTACTCCAGCTCCAACCAGTTCGAGAAGACCCTGCGTATGTGCAATTGTCGCATAATAAAGTAGAGAAACTCGTTGGTTCTTTGGGAAGCGTTAATCTTTGGGCAAATCTATTTACTTACGATGAGCTAACAATTAACATGAGGCAGAGAAAAGATAAAATATATATGGAGATCTAATGTCTCGCATAAGAATTGGTGCACTGACTAAGGATGACATTAAATTTTTGGAATAGAGAAAAATTTCGATAAATCCATCTTTGGATTTTTTCTAAATTTTTGGAATAGAGAAAAATTTCGATAAATCCATCTTTGTCATGTACGGATCGGATGAAAGCTTTATGTGATTTTATTGAGAAATTACCTTTAAATACAATTTGTTTGTTACTGACTTGTCAGCAATGTGATATTTTAAATGCTAAAATGCTTGATCAAATCCCATCTGATGAGATAATACTTAATGCTATTGATTCGATTGATAGTTCCAAGTTGCTAGTGAAAACAGTCACTCGTCTTTTGAAAAAATTCGAAGAAGATAATAGTCGAACTGCTAGACTTGTTCGAAGTGTCACGTCCGGGTGACCGAGAATTTACAGACTCCCCGCAAATAAATGAAGTCTTTTATAAAATGCCCGCCGAGGGTCGTTCAGGGGGATGTTCCGGTAATGTGGGAAATCGGAAGCTGGAGTAATTGGGATAGGAGGGTGAGGAAAGGGGATTTGTGGACGTCGGGAGGGGGAAAAAGAGAAGGAGAAGCAGAGGAATCGAAGGTAAGGGATTCAGGGAGGAAAAGATCCGATGGTGGACCGAGGTCGGGGAATTCGTCTATGAAAATTAGAGTGTCCAAGTCTTCTCTGCACACCGGTACAGTTACTTTAGAGAGAGCTGGCGTTTACGGCCCGCTCGTTTACCCATAAAAGCAAGGAAAATTAGAGGAAGAGGGAGTGATGATTTCGTGCTTACTAACGCGCCTCGGTTTGAAGCGCGAGAGTAAGACAACGAAAGTCACTTCTTTCCTTGAAATCTGCGTGGGAGCGCTCAACTAATTGGTCACGCCTCGGTTTCAAGCAGTTTCTCAATTAGTCGAACGGTCACGGGTATATTTCTAGTTTGATTCGAGTGCAAAGAAAATTGGGATCCTCTTTTAAGCTATGGCGTCTATGCGACGCAGCTAGGGATGAGGAAAGGGGTTTTGGAAATGATTGGATAAAAGGAAAAGTGAAGAACTCCGTGTTTAAAAATGAAACTTACTAGTTTAATAGTCACTACTTGGAAACTTGTACAAAAAGTGAATTTAGTTGAAGCGCAGGGCTTGTCTTTGAATGATCGTTACTTTTAAGAATTTAGTACGGGAGTGAAGCTCCTCGCTGGAGCAACCCCTTTTAAGATAGTCCAGCCGCCGAGAAAGGCGGAGGAAAAGGAGGGATTTTCTAAATTCTAGCTAATTATTGGCTACTTCCAGTTTTCCTCTTCCCTTTTTTCCGAAAATTCTGGCTTCCTCGTGAGGGTGGGAGTTCCTCCCTTGCGAGTCAACTCGCTGGGCCGTGTCCCCACCCTTCTGGTTTTCGGTAGGTCCTCGCTAGGGCGAAGTGGGGGTGCGTCGCGCTCGAAACCCTCCCCACTCAACTTGCTTAGGACCCGTACGGAGAAACAATGGAAAAAAATGTTAAAAATTTATCTGTATGTAAAAGCCGTTGTTTCTCCGTGATTATTATCTTAGTTAAATTAAAAGAAAAGAAATAAAGAAGAGAATTTGTTAGTAGAGAAAAATATGTTAGAAAGAAATAAATGTTAGTAATAAAAATACAAGGTTTCCATTCCTTTCGTTTCATGTTTGTAGTTTGTTATGTTAAAGTATTTAATTCGCGTTATTTTATTGTGAAACGAAAGCATTAAAAACCTTAACTTAAATAATATTTTATTCTAAAAGGGAGAAAGTGTTTCGTCTATACGGAACAAGGAAGTCTTGTCCTCGGTCTTCTGTTTATCTCTTGCCACATGTGGCTTTTATAGCTTGGCCTGGTCGCCTTGCGAAGAGAAAATTCCGTGCGCAAGGGTATGGACCGTAGTAGCTTAGATTTTGAAAATTATACGAATATTTTATTATAAGAGTTTTCTACGGACGTAACAGAAGCATTGCCATCAAATTGGGAGCAAAAGTCATGATAAGGCGTAATATCGACGTTACATTAGGACTCGTTAATGGCACGATTTGTAAAGTTAAGTCAGTGTCAAGAGCCGTAGATAATAACACTATAGAAAATGTCACAGTGGTTCTTGAAAATGGTAAGGAATATAAAATTGAACATGTAAACGTCAAATTTGAGATAATGGATAGAGCTTATGTTGTCCGTCAACAATTTCCATTATGTTTGAGCTATGGCATTACTGTACACAAAAGTCAAGGTTTAAGCCTAGAAAACGTTGTGATTGACGCTGGCAATTCTATGTTTTGCAATGGGCAAATATATGTAGCACTATCTCGATTAACCACATTATATGGTCTTCATTTAATTAACTTTGATCCTCATGAAGTTCAAGCAAGCACAGAGGCAATTAATGAATATAATCGCTTAAGAAAATGTTTCAGGTCAGATTTGCCACAGATTCCGCTACCAGAATATCGTTTTACTAAAGTCTTTGATATTAAATGGGCAGTGCTTGAACATTATATGGACCTCAATAATAATAATAATAAAAGTGAAGATATTCAGCATTGGGTCATACGGGCTTTTGAAAATAAAGGCAACGTATCCAGTTATGCGAATTCTATCTTACAGTGTATTTTCCACTCTCCATTTCTCAGAAATACAATCTTTGAGAATTCTGCTTCGCAATGTGCATTAACAACATTATTAACGATGTACATGAATAATACGAATAGTATTCTGACTTCGTTACAAGTAAGAGAATATGCTGGAGAAATGTTTATGTTAAATACAGAACAAGATTGTGCAATATTTTTTGACGCAATATGTGCTAGAAATGAAAAACTGAGAAAAATAGTTAGTTTTCAAATCAATTATTCACAACGATGTAAAATATGAAATTATGTCTCAAAAGATAGTAGCACAGACAATATTCTATCGGTATCGCCGAAAATTGATGTTAAAAAAACAATAGATTTACAAGAATTAATAAATAATTTGTTATCTCGATGGTACGATTGTACAGGATTCTGTAATACCTGCTCAAGAGTTGTTGAAAAAGTACAGAGAATGGAAATAATAAATACATTCAATGAGGTACTAATTATTAAATTTCCTAAAAGTAATAAGGGATTTTTAAAGGCAGTTCCCTCGACAACGTTATCGCACTGTGGTCAAAAATATATTGTTATTAGCGCTATATTCCTTAACAGTAACCATCATTATACGTGTATGTTAAAAGTTATTGGTACCAAACAGTAGGGTATATAGGGGGCTTCTGGACCACCGCTCCAACGGAAATCGTTCGACGCATCATAGGCGAGAGGAAATGGGGGGAGGTGGGGTGTTCGCTCCATCGGAAAGTGGGTGGTGGGTGGTGGGTGGTGAGGTGTTAGAGGGGGGTGGGGTGTTAGAGGGGGAGGTGGTAGGATGTGACGTGTGGGTGGCTGGGTGGTCGAACGACAAGTGGGTGGAAGGGGGAAGGGTGGAAGAGGGGAAGGGTGATTCTTAGAAGCGAGCAGAAGTTTAGTTAATAAATTTAACTTTGAATGACAGTTATTGGGTTAATGAATAGAAAAACGTATAATTTATGTTATTGTGACGTTGTGGAATGCACCTGACTGGGAAAGCAGGTGTTGTCTCACACCTGAGACGCACCCCCCACTGAGAGGGTTCGGTTTGCCAACATTGATACTAGGTATTTTATATATTTTATTACCTCTCGCATTTAAGATGCGTTAAAAAAATTGGGATACATTGTTTCGCATTTGCTTGAGGTAGCCACCCAAGACGGTAGTTAACTTTCGAATTTCCTAGTTTTCGTTGCGGAAAAAACATGTGTTGTCTCACACTTGAGACGCACCCCCCCCCCCCCCCCCACTGAGAGGCTTCGGTTTGCCAACATTGATACTAGGTATTTTATATTTTTATTACCTCTCGCATTTAAGATGGGTCAAAAAAATTAGGATACATTGTTCCGTATTTTGCTTGACGTAACCACCCATGGTGACAACTAACTGTTACGTCCATATAAATACGTATACGCATACATGTATATACATATATATATATGTACGTGTGTGTATGAGTATGTACACATATGTTTTTTAATACCCTTTTTCCTTTTAACTAAAATTGTAACACCTACCCAACTTGAGATACGGGGCGATGTACGCCACGCGCCACGCGCCTTAGCAACTCCCCCCCCAAAATCACACGATGACCATAGTCCGACCAGCCACGAAGGGCTGGAAAAGCGCGCGAGTACCTCCACCAATAGGCATTAAGCATAGGGGATCGAGAATCCCGTTAACGGATCGATATTCCTCTGAACTGTGATTGGTGCGGTCGCAGTACCACCGAAACCTATATAAAGAGGCACGCGTAAGCCTCCAGAGAGCAATTTAGTACGAAACAACCGCGCGTAAAGAACGATAAACCTAACCTAAAAAATTATAAAGTCGGAAGCAAGAATTGTAAGAGAGAGATCAAGCGATCGAGTAGCAAAAAGGAGAGAAAGAGAATTGTAAGAGGAGGAGAAAGAGAGAGAGAAAGAGAAAGACGCTTATAAAGGTAATATATACATATTTCATTTAAATATTCTATTTTTTTCTTTTCCCTTCCTTCTTTACCTCATTTTATATCCTTTTCCTGTTCCCCAATCCCAGGGTGGATCGCATAGATCCCATACCCGAAACGGACGAGTAAAAAAAAAACTATAATAAGACGTAACAAATTTTGGTGACAGCGCGGTGGGATATTCCGTAAAAAGGGGAACAAATCTTTCTTTTTTTTCAAAAAGAAAAATTTCGGTTGCATAATAAATAAAAAGGGAACAAGAACTTTTTCACACATTGCAAGCATCGTTGGTAAAACATCAAGAAAAGAAAATGCCGTTAAAACATACACCGTCGAAGAAAGCAGCAGATAAAGGCCAACGCGAGGAACAAGGAGAACGAGAGGAACAAGGACAGCGCGCGGAACAAGGAAACTCGGCGAGCTCGATGGAGGAAGCGAGACAGATAGTGGAGAGGCAACAAAGGCAGATCGACGAGCTTCTAGAACGACTGCAGGGCTCACCCCTTCTCACACCAACAAAGGATCCACCACCACCACCACCCGCAGCGCCTACTACTACCGCAGCCGATGTAAGTCATATTTACCATTTGACATCTTTTCGAGACGCATTAGACGCTATTCCGATTTTTGACGGTAGTAATTTAGCATTTGTGTATTTCGCGGAAGGATGTGAGGAAGCTTTAAATATGATCTCGCCAAGTTACGAAGGAAATTTGGTAAAATCGGCTCGGAATAAATTACGCGGAAATGCTCGACGATCGATATTAGGAACGCAATTTAGAAAAATGCAGGATTTAGTTGAATATTTGAGAAATATTTATGGGCCTCGCGAAACCGTGTACGAAGCGCAAGGAAAATTAGCGTATATGTATCAAAATTCCGACGAAAATGTAATTACTTATGCGAATAGAATCCGAGAAATAGGGAAACGGTTAATTGACGCGGAAAAACGAAGAAATAAGGGAATAACTTTAGAATTTCAGGAAGCTACCAATGAAAATTTAATTAATACTTTTACGCGCGGTTTAAAAACGGAAATTTCTACGCGAATACCGCGACACGGAAATCTCGATCAAACGATAAATCATGCGATAGATATAGAAAAGAAAATCGAAGCAATCGCCGGAATGTGGCAAATGTCGCTAGGAAACCGTGGGAGTCGCGAAAGATTTGATCACGCCGCAGTTAGACATGTACAAACCGATATTCCAAGATGTCAGATTTGCAATAAAAATGGTCACGTAGCTTTGAATTGCTGGTCGTATACGAGAAATTATCCGGGAAATTTTAATTCGAACTATCGGATCCAACCTCCGCGAGTCAATGAGCAAAATCGAAATCAAAATCTTCAAAATTCATGTCCGCAACAAAATCAGGGTAGAAACAATAGCGCATATTACAATAATCAACCGCCATCACAGAATCTTTATCCGAATAGACAATATAATCCGCGTCAATCGTACGAAAATCAGGGGCCGCCGAGACCGTCCGCACCGGTGCAGACCACGACGCAGTTTCCAATTCAAAACCCGACGTTTTACGGTAATAGGCCAGAAACGCGTAATAATAATAATAACAATAGTCAAAATAATATTAATAATAATAATAGAATCCGCCAGTGTAATTGTTGTTCCGCGGAAAATGATTTTGAAACCGAAAATTCGGGAAACGAGGCCTTCCGCCCCCAAGTGGACGCGTTGAGCGCGGAGGAGACCGAGCGTCCAGTATCGAGCACAGCGAAGTAAGGAAACATAATCGCGAAATAATCGATAGCTTTAGGGATACGGAAATTACGGAAAAAGATGGAATTAGGCAGGAAATAACGGTTAGCGGAACGGAATTCGTAGAAAAGGAAATAAAGGGTGGAAGATTAGAAGATACAAGAGTCAGGGAAAAGGAAATTAAAATTATAGAAATAGAAATGGGAGAAGAAGAAAAGGAGATCAATAGGAATAAGGAGAATGAAATAGGAAAAGAGGAGGTAGGAGCTTTAGAGATAGGAAGGAAAAGGAAGAAGGTTAGTAATAATAAAGAATCAATAATTATGGAAGTAAAAGGAAAAATGAAGGAGAATATTAAAAATAAAAATAAGGGAGATCAGATGAAAAACGTAGAATATAAAATTTTAAAGGAAAATAAGGAGATTAATGAAAGCAGAAATAAAGATATACAAATAAAAGTAGAAAACGAAAACGATAAAAACAAAGAAAGAAAAATAAATAACGTAAAAATAAATCTAACTCGTGAAGGATATGTGCCTACGGTAAAAATAAATAGCCAGCATCTTAAAGCTGCGACAGAATTTATGATAGATAGTGGGAGCGGTCCTAATCTCGTAAAAGAACACGCGGTCAGTGAGGACGTTTCGATCGATAGGGAAGAAATCTTAAAGCTTAGCGGGATAACGGCGCACTATGTAACCTCCTTAGGGCGGGTGAAAGTGAGTATCTTAGAATGCGAAACGCCTTTTCACGTTGTAGTAAATGATTTCCCTATTTCTCAGGACGGGATCTTAGGATCCGATTTTCTCGCGGAGCGACGTGCAATTCTTAATTACGGGAAAAATCAATTGGAATGGGCCGATGAAATAATACCCTTCGAGTCGGAAGAAATAATTATCGCACCCGCAAGATCGTGCTCTCAAATATACGTTAACGTCGCGAATCCGGAAATACGAATAGGTTATTTACCGAAACTAAAGATTAAAGAAGGGATTTATAGTGGAGAAGCATTATTAAAAGTAAATGAGAATAAAAAAGCATACTTGCGAGTGATAAACACGACGGAAGAAAGTATAAAAATCGCGGTGCCGACGTTCGAACTATTAGAAATAGAAAAAATATACGAAATAGAAAAAGCAAATGAAGGAAATAGTAAAGAAGAAACTCGGAAATGTTTTTATATAGAAAAAAATAATTTACGCGAAGATTTAGAAAATATAAGGGAACGATCAGCAAAGATAGAAGAATTACTTCGACTCGGACATTTGAACGCGGAAGAGAGAGCTAGCGTAGACCGTTTAATCTTCGATAATGCAGATCGATTTCATCTGCCGGGTGAACCTTTGAGATCAACCGATTTCCTACGTCATAAAATAAATACGATAGATGATAGACCGATTGCCACTAAGCAGTATCGTTTTCCTCCCGCGCATAAAGACGAAATTAATCGACAAGTCAATGAATTAATGGAAACCGAAATAATCGCGGAATCGGAATCTCCATATAATACTCCCGTCTGGATAGTACCGAAGAAACCGGATTCACAAGGCAATAAACGCTGGCGAATGGTACTTGATTTCCGCGCATTAAATGAAAAAACAATAGGAGACGCGTACCCTTTACCGAATATTACGGAAATTTTAGATCAACTAGGAGGCGCGAAATATTTTTCAACGTTCGATTTAGCGTCCGGTTTCCATCAAATAGAAATGCACCCCGATGATAAGCATAAGACCGCGTTTTCAACTCCACACGGGCATTATGAATTCAATAGAATGCCGTTCGGTCTAAAAAACGCCCCGGCTACTTTTCAAAGGTTGATGGACAGGGTATTGATTGGAATGCAAGGAATTGAAGTCTTCGTCTATTTAGATGACATAGTATTATACGCGAGCTCCCTTGAAGAACATGAGAATAAATTTACGAAATTAATGAAACAACTACGGGAAGCCAATCTTCAATTGCAACCCGATAAGTGCGAATTTTTACGGAAAGAGGTAGTTTATTTAGGCCATATCATCGGTGAAAACGGTGTCCAACCGAATCCCGCAAAATTAAGGGCAGTAAAAGATTTCCCGACGCCGAAAAGCCCCAAAAATATTAAACAGTTTCTCGGTTTGGCCGGATATTACCGGAGATTTATAAAAGATTTTTCTAAAATCACAAAACCACTAACAGAATTATTAAAAAAGGATAACACCTTCGCGTGGATGGACGAACAACGACTAGCGTTTGAAAAATTAAAAGAATTATTATGTGGCGAACCCGTCTTGCAGTACCCAGATTATACGAAACCGTTCGTAATTACGACCGACGCTTCAGGCTACGCGGTAGGGGGTATACTAAGCCAGGGAACCGTAGGGAAAGACTTACCAGTAGCATACGCCTCGCGCACTTTGAACACCGCGGAAAAAAATTATTCGACAATAGAAAAGGAATGTTTAGCGATCGTTTACGCCGTACAACAATTTCGTCCTTACATATATGGGAAAAAATTCACACTAGTAACTGACCATCGTCCGCTCATATGGATGCATAGTGTAAAAGATCCGACGTCGCGACTCGTTCGATGGCGACTAAAACTAGCGGAATACGAATATGAAATAATACACAAAGCCGGTAAAACAAACGTGAACGCCGACGCGTTGTCACGCAACCCCGTGGATGTTAAAGCGACACAAATCTGCCCGGTAACAACACGAAGTCGCGCTTTAAAAGAAAACCGCCATTCTCCGCATGTAGAAAGCACGCCATCGGAACAAGTACCGAAGGAAGTACCGGTTAGCGGTATGCCGCGAGGAAGACCACGCAAAATCCCTCTAGATAATACCGAAGGTTATACAGCCGCCCCGCCAAGGAAATCGGGAGAACGCGATGATTCGATAATGACGCGAAGTAAGACGAGAGGCGAGCGCGAGAAAGAAAGAGGGGTCGAGCGCGAGAGAGAGGGAGATATCGGGCGAGAAAGAGAGGGACGTAGCGAGCGTGAACGGGGCTCGTCCTCTAGCACGGATGACGACATAGACTCGTATCGACCGGTAGCATCCGCGTACGAAAATACCGATACTTCTACCGATGATTCCGATCACGAAGAAGAAGTTGTTCGCGCCGATATACATCACACTTCCGGACCAATTATAAATAACGAAAATTAGAATAGAATCCCGAATACACGCGACGCGGAACAAAATAAAATTCAAGTACCATTCGAACTTTTACAAATCGCGGATCATTTAATCTTCGATAAAAATAGAAATAATAACAACGTTAATAAAGTACCCGACAGTTCATCGGAATCCGACGATGAAGACAAACAATGCGATCTATTCCTAAATACCCCACATTAACGCGAGAAACTAGGAATTTTAAAACGAACTTAATAAATAGCCGCGATACTTTAACCCATAGAAAAGACAACTATCTATACTTTATAACTCTCGATGGTCACCCATGTGACAGAGGTGCGCAATTAATAAGAGATCAGTTAGGAATACCAAAATTTAAAAATCCGTCTGTAGGTAGTGCGTCTATAATAAAAATAGGGAAGAGATGTCAAATTGGTTTAATATGCAAAGAAGATGTGAATGATTGCTTTACAGCACAGACTCTTCATAATTTAGCAAGATCTCTTCAGGAAGTAATTAAAACAACGAGTCTAGAAACACTAAGTATCGCCTACACACCAAGGATCGACGCGTTTGCCTGGGAAGAAATAGTACCGAAGCTTCGCGACGCTCTGACAGGAATCATCTCTAAAATAACGATCTGCCACGGAATCGTAAAAGACGTGCCACCACAAGAACGACTAGAAATAATAGAAGAAGCACACTCATCCAGAACAGGAGGACACAAGGGTGTAACGAAGACTTACCATCGAATCAGGCAAGATTATTATTGGAAAAACATGAAAACCGACATCCAACATTTTATTCAGCGGTGTTTGCAATGTCAGCTGAGAAAGTTAGTTCGCGTGAAAACACGCCAGCCAATGCTAATTACCGACACCCCTTATTCCGCTTTCGACAAAGTGTCTATGGACATAGTCGGACCGCTTCCCAAAACCTCCAAGGGAAACGAGTATATTTTAACTATTCAAGACCATTTAACCAAATATTCATTGGCTATACCTTTAAAAACTATAACTTCAATAAACGTGGCTGAAGCATTTACAAAAAATTTCATTTGCATTTTCGGAGCTCCTAAATCTATATTAACCGATCAGGGTACAAATTTTATAAGTAATTTAATGAAAAGATTTGCAAAATATTTTAGAATCAAACAGTATAAAACTACTGCCTTTCGTCCACAGTCTAATGGTTCTTTAGAAAGGTCTCACTTGGTATTAATCGAATATCTTAAGCATTATGTTGACAGTTACTCGGAATGGGATGATTTATTAGAAATCGCAGCATTTTCATACAATACCAGCGTTCACGAGGGAACAGGGTTTACTCCACATGAATTAATTTTTGGTAAGATAGCAAGGACACCATCGAGTCATCCGACTGACGATAACGACGCAGGACGAACATATGACGACTATCTGACTGAATTACTGACGAATTTACACGACGCACAACAAACAGCACGGAAACAGTTAATAGAATCCAAAATGAAATCAAAAGGGTATTGCGATCGCAAGATCAACCCTCAAATATTCCAAACAGGTGATCGAGTTTTCCTTCAAAAAGAGCCTGTTAAAGGGAAATTCGGTGACCGATACACGGGCCCGCATGAAGTGCTCGAAGTATTAAGTAGTGGAGATCTAAAAATTCTCGCCAAGGGGAAGCATCGCGTTGTACACCCCAACAAATTGCGCCATTCTTACCTTTAATTAAAATCATATTTTACTTTCCTTTTTCTTCCCAAACGCAAACCTTTTTCTCTCTGTTATTCGCGTCAATAATCAAACAAACTATGTCCGCAGGAAAAAACATGTACATAAATCGGTCCATTATTGTAAATCCCAACGGGAAATCACTACCACCGGAACCTATTAATTTGTATAAAATGGGGGGAATAAAAGAACCTCGGGCACCAAAAGAGAAACGAAAACGCGCTAATTAAAAGAGAATGTGTGGAAGGATGTCCAGGGCAAAAAGCACGAAAAGGAAGAAGAAGAATACTATTAAAAAAAAAAAACAAAACAAAAAACACAACCAAGGATACGAAAGGACGAACCAGGGTCCGATAAAAGAAGAACTCGCTCCAAGAAGTCACGGTCAGAAGAACGCTTCGATGACTTTTCAAAAACGAACTATAACAAACATGGGCTACCATGAAAGGGTTATTTCCAAAAGGAGTGCTCTGGCCTATGAGTACTCCAATGAGGAACAACTCTCAGAATCAGAGGGGGGAACATATCTTACCCCTTCGAAAATAAACAACCCGTTAAGGTCTTATTCTTTCGTAATTTTGATGTTATAGTCAACATGACGCTGCCGTATTTGGCGACCGAGGAGGAAGAGAATGAGTTTTACGGACCGATTGACGGCGTTGTTCCGGGTCAACACCCAAATATTTATAAAGAGCTACTGGAGTCGACATGTTTTGTAAAGGACCCAACCATACAAGTGGTTTTTTTCCACGCAATCAACAGTTGCGAACTTCTATGCAGGGAGTGTTGGGAGAGAGAGCCGAATCCCGGTTACCTACCAGCGAACGGCTATCATATTTTGGCGTACCAGGATCATCTGGCCCACTACCTGGCCCCGCACTGTAGCGTTTGTCCTAAGCGGTTATTGGTCCCGAGGTGCAGCGGAAACGATTGCCGCGAGTGCATCGAGGAGTTTTTAGTAAATAAGGAGAAACTATTAAGAACCGGATGTGTGGCGGTGATCACCCGTTGGTGATGTGATCAAAAGACTTTTTTATTACTATTATTATTATATTAATCATATTTTGTTTATCTTTTTTTATATATATATATATATATATATATATATCTAAATAAAATGTTACCCTGTTTTTTTTATCAAATATCGTTTTTCTTTCTGCTCAAGGAAAATTATTATTACCACTGTATAATTTAAACACACCATTTGTTCAAACCAATAGCATGGATTTCTTCGAGAATAACATCACTGTATGCATCGGGATGCGAGAGGAAATCACCGAAATATGGGCATCAACCTGGAACGAGCATCGATTGTGCAAGGCCTGCATGCCGAAATACGGATACTTATTTCAACTACGGACCACACCACTTGGCAGACCATGCAGCTATTATCAGCCTGGCGAAAACACAACGAGTGCTGCACCAACTGCGACATTCCCCTCCTGGAAATAAAAGCAGTGAGCATCGCCTGCCAGGAGTGCCGCGCCTATCATCCTCGCTATATGCAAGCGCTTATGGATCGGCGTGAGATCCCGATACGAGGGCGACGATTGGGAGAAACCACCGCCCCATACAAGCATTAGAAGACAGTGTATAAGTGGAAGTTCTAGAGTGCAATATCCGTCTTTTCCATTACTATATATATACATATTCATAGACTTAGTATTTAGACTTTAGAATGTAAGATCTCTTGTACGCACAGCATAGGCTCTGCGTCCATCTTAAAGAGGGGAGGTGTTACGTCCATATAAATACGTATACGCGTACATGTATATACATATATATATATGTACGTGTGTGTATGAGTATGTACACATACGTTTTTTAATACCCTTTTTCCTTTTAACTAAAATTGTAACACCTACCCAACTTGAGATACGGGGCGATGTACGCCACGCGCCACGCGCCTTAGCAACTCCCCCCCCCCCCCCCAAAATCACACGATGACCATAGTCCGACCAGCCACGAAGGGCTGGAAAAGCGCGCGAGTACCTCCACCAATAGGCATTAAGCATAGGGGATCGAGAATCCCGTAAACGGATCGATATTCCTCTGAACTGTGATTGGTGCGGTCGCAGTACCACCGAAACCTATATAAAGAGGCACGCGTAAGCCTCCAGAGAGCAATTTAGTACGAAACAACCGCGCGTAAAGAACGATAAACCTAACCTAAAAAATTATAAAGTCGGAAGCAAGAATTGTAAGAGAGAGATCAAGCGATCGAGTAGCAAAAAGGAGAGAAAGAGAATTGTAAGAGGAGGAGAAAGAGAGAGAGAAAGAGAAAGACGCTTATAAAGGTAATATATACATATTTCATTTAAATATTCTATTTTTTTCTTTTCCCTTCCTTCTTTACCTCATTTTATATCCTTTTCCTGTTCCCCAATCCCAGGGTGGATCGCATAGATCCCATACCCGAAACGGACGAGTAAAAAAAAAAACTATAATAAGACGTAACACTAACCCTTCGAATTTCCTAGTTTACGTTGCGGAATGTACCTGATCGGGGGAAAGCAGGTATTGTCTAAAAACCTCGGCATGCTTGTGCCGGTCTTCTCGAAAAAAATATATGGGGGTGTAAACTCTCGAGTTTGAGGCGTACCACAGACACGCTGGCGTTGGTCTTCCAAAAATAAATGGGAGGGGTGTAAATTCATAAGTTTTAGGGATGTACCACATTGCGCCAAAAATCGGTCCTAGAAAGTGAAGGTCTAGCCGCACCTCTACTCCTACCCCCAAAAAATTCTAATACCCCCTCCAACGGCTTAGGAGGTTGACTCTTATGTAGTCCAACTGACCAGTCTTCGAACTATCATTGATATATATTTTTCCTATCAATATGAGACTTACCGCGTGTATTGAGCACATGAGGAAGCAAAGAGAGCGAATGCTCGCCATGGAGTCGCAAAGTGTAAGTATACCAAACATATATTTATACATATATTTTTGGAATTGTACATAACCAATTTTAATTATAGATCAATGCAGCGGATTTCAACAAAAGCTTGTACGAAGAAACGCTTTCAGAAACGCGTGCATTGGAGTATTTGCTGGACTGCACCTCGAGCGATGACGGGTCGAATTCAAGCAATGGCGACAGCGGTCTAGAGGACGACCATGATGGCCACTCCGTCGCGATTATGGTCGATAATTATACCATAAAGCAGGAAGAGAGAGAGAAGAAAAGAAAAAGAGAAATTGAACGACTGGAAAAGTTGGAAGAATATTTATGTTATGAAAATTTTGCTCAACGGTTTCATGTTAAGAAAAAGAGGCGAAAGAATTTGTAATAATAATAAAATGAATAAACAGATGAATCAAATCTTAAAATTTGTTGTTTCATATCTTCTTATCAATTTAAGGGGGCACTATGTTATAGAAAATTATTTTATTAGAACGCTCGCATCATCAATGCATTGAATTTAGTGAAGGGTAATAAAGTTAATGTTATGGGCATGCATGCGATTGACAAAGCGAACATTGTCTAAGGTCCCATCACGCTGACGATGGTCTTCCAAAAAAATATATGGGAGGGGTGTAAATTCTTAAGTTTTGGGATGTACCTCATCGCAGGCAAAAAATCGGTCCTAGAAAGTACAGGTCTAGCCGCATCTCTACTCCTACCCCCGCAAAATTCTAATACCCCTTCCAACGTCTAACATCTTAGAGGGTTGGCATTTATATACCATCGATGTTTTCCACTCGTCAGTTAGTCGTCTACATTTCTCACGAAAAATTAGTCGCAGGCTGGTCACAGTATTTTGACAAGTTTTCAGTGACAAGTTTTCAGTGACAGTTTCAATACGAGTTATACGTAAGAAGATACAGCAGAAAATGCAACAATCCCATTCCACACATGTGAGTGAATATGAAGTTTTTAAAGAATTTTAAATGAATTTTGAAAGAATTTTTATTATAACTAATCTTTCACATTTTTTTTCTACGGTAGAAGAAAATGGAATTTGAAACGACGGGCCAAATGTGTGCACTACGACGTTTGTACACCAAGATACTCGTGAGTGGATATGATGTTACATATAGTTTAATTTTGTAATTTTATTATAGCTAATTTCATCATTTTTTTACAGCAGAAGGAAAATTTAACACCAGTGGGGGAGGAGATGACCAGAGGACCAGCCGTAAGTAAATATAAAGTTACTACTAGTTTAAAACATGCAATATCGTTATTGATGCATTGTTTTAGATAACGCACATCATGGATATGGATGGGTTTTCCGTTGATGGCAAGTTTCTATGCAAAGAGCTTGCCATCATTGGCATTAATGATGCGAGGCCATGTTTAGCACAATTTCGCCTAGGACGACGCTTCGGTGATCTTTCTGTGAAAGATAGAAGAACGGCAAAGTATGCATTCCATTTCTCTCTCTAGCATATGTATATCATTTCTTTTAAATCTAATAATATGTTTTCCCCTCTTTCAGCTTCGTGTATCATAATATCCACGGGATACCGTTCAAGGATATTGGTATCGAAAGATATGCTCACGATGAGGTGGATGACGTTGTACGGAACCACCTGGAAGATTGCCGAAGCGTCGTCGTCGCGTACAAGGGCGGCACCGTCGAAAGAGATCTGCTACGTCGGATAGGCGTAAACAGTATAAATTTGGAGGAGTTGGGGTGCCCAAAATTCAACATTATTATTAAAGATAATAAATATAATAAAAAAAAACATACTCTCTACACACTGCCCTCTGCATGTGAAGAAATATAATAATAAAAACGAAAAAATGCATTGTAGCTTAGTAGAGGTGACCACATTTAGAGAGTGGTATATTTTAAATAAATAACTAATATTTTATTGTAAAAGCGTATTTCCACTTCCAGCTTACCCGGGGCTGAAAAATTTATTTTGGGGAAAGGGAAAAATTGTAAGAGAGGGAAAATTTTTTACTTATATGGAGGGGGCAATATTATAAGAGCAACGCGCGGAGACGGTGGGATCACATTCGAAAAATATCATTTCACGCATCAAGAGAACGTTTTTCTATTAAACATCATGCAGAACTACTGGAGGCCAACTACTTATACTGAGGGGAGATTATCACCACAATCATCTGTACAAAATAAAAGGCGAAAAACCACTCCGTAAGTACCATCGAAAAAAGTTTTAAAAGAATTAATTAATTAAAATCGTTAACATCTATCTGTTTTCTTCAGTGAATCATTGCTACTCCAGCCATCATGCGAGGAGATGTCGAAAGTGATACGTATCCTCGGTCGAAGATATGCGTTAACGAGCAGCTTCTCCAAATACCTTGAAATTGGTATAAACGTGAGGAGCGGCTGCTACGTCGAATTGGCTGTAGGAGATAATCGAGGACACGAAATATCTTTATGCATGCATGTGTGGGATAAATTATTAATGGCGAAATCGGCAATACACCAGTTATTCACCAATTTCATATCCACACAGTCAACAAATGAGGTTATAAAAATCGGTGATAACACTGAATTAACTGTAGAAATTGCATTAATAGATAGTTCGAAAAAAATTATCAAGTTAAGTAACAATATAACATCTATTTTTCTTACTGAGCAAACTATGTGTAAAATTTATGAATTCGAGCATTGTATAAATCATATGTATTCCTGGTTATCGGAGAACATTACAATGGTACGAAGTAAATACACACGTTTTGTCGAAATTGTGAGGGGGTCAGACGCGGAAGACTATGTAAACGATATAATGCATGACGAGGAATTTGAAAAGCATTCTTTGATCGATTGTGAGCTGCTGGCCAGCTGTTTAAGAATGATCGTGTACGATGCATCAATAAAAAATCAATAAAAGTCCAATTGTAGATAAATTTTGACTTAGATCCTTTCTTAACATACCCCCTTCACCTTATCCTAGAATGCGATGTTGTATTTTTAAGTTTGATGACAGGATGGTAAAAAAATAAATCGTTTATTATATAATGTATTTTTTAATTTAATAAAAATCGGCTACATTTTTGGATACATGTGAATATGTTTTATTAACTTCTATATGTAAAATAAACCTTTTCTAAATAGTATAAATGTCACATTGATGAACAAAGTCGAGCCATTATGTTATCTTCCGAACGATATTCATTAGCGGGCTGTACTCGATTATACGATCGTGTATGATCAAACAATATGCTGTAGTCATCGGTGGCACGTTCTCCTGACACTCGAACTCCAATCGTATATCCACCGTCGAACTCTTCAGAGATTCATTCTGACGGGCGCAATTTATAGCAACAAACGGCCCGTATTCCATAAAATCCATGACATCGTGAAGAGGTTCCCCATGTCCATAGTAAGATTCTTTAAATTTTCTATACATCTCGTAAAGCATCGCGCATTTGCCATTAGTGATATCCAGGTCCAAGCCGTCATATGGATACGTTTCAGAATTTAGATAAAGTTTAACGTTCGATAGTTTACAATCATCGAATTGAGATACCATTTTTGTCACACTGTTCTTACGTGCTGTTTGCAAAGCGAATATCACGTATCGCGGTTTTTCTAGTTGTGCAGAAGTTTTTACAGCCCACGTATGCTTCGTGGTGGTTTGCAACAGAGGGTACTCGTAAAGATCCCACGATCGAAAGCTCATGTTGATCGAACGGCCACTCTCGAGAATGCGTAACATGGACAGTCGATGCAGCTCTTCCAAAGTAACGTGTGGTACTCTCCATTGAATCTTGTGCAATTTTAGCACGGGTTTAAGTTTTGCCGAGCCGAACAATGCGTTCGTGTCGACTCGTGTGCGGATCAAAACCAAATCATGACGTGCATTTATCACGATGCGCTTGTAATCTTCACAAAAACCCAGTAGCATGCTCAGCGGCACACAGAAGTTAAAATTCGATGTAGCTGTGGTAGTCCGCGCTCGTAAGCCGGCTACCGGTTATCTTTGGAAGCGGAAGGAAGGTGGTGTTTGAGGTATAGATCAGGTTCTTCTTGAGTATAAGTATGACTTTTATTAAATAACTGGTTATTGGTGAGGCACAAGTAACCCTCCTAACTCTTTGATCGCTCTCGATGATCTATCTATCCGTTTCCTTATTTCTGTGCGTGCCACTCCTTAGCGTTCGGCGCTAAGAAGGGAGAATCGCTGAATTGCATCTTAGGCTCGGGACTCGCAATGTCCAGGCACTCGGGTGATGCAATGCTTACACATTACTTTTGGGTCGCCTCTTCGGAAAGGCGGCCTTGAATATGATACTACTGTGTCGCTTAGGCGACTCGCAGGTACAACACCCCTCCCCCGCGGGAAAAAGAATGTGCCACCATTCTTACGCTTGATTACCTTTGGGTATACTTGTGCATTTATAAAGTACAATTTTTTAATTACTCCCGATAACATATATGTAATATAATCGTTTACTTATATATATATATATATTCTTTTCTTACGCTTTATTCGTTTATTGGTATTTATTTTATTTATACATATATTCTTCATTTATTTATTTCTTTTTTTTTTTTTTTTTTTTTTTTGACAATGTTTATTTTTCCCGATGACATGTTTTAATATAATCGTTTATGTTTATATAGATACTTTCCGCTTTTGTTCGCTTTTATTTACTATGTTAGCTCTTTGTTTTTTGATGTGTTTTCTTTTTGGCGGTTGTCTATTCTCGTTAGTTTCTACTTCTATTGTTAACTGGCGGTTTTTACGCTGTTTTCGCTTATAGTATATGGTGTAAATCGCTACTACTACTAGAATTGTAATTCCTATTGATACGACTGGGGGATACGCGAATGTGTGGTAATCATTATTATAAAGATTCGTATCTACCTCTTTTTGTAACGCTGTTAGCTGCGTGCTCGCTAATTTTAGTTCTTCTGGATTTCTAATTATCGGTTGGAGGTCTATTTCTGCTACTTGGTTTCGTGTAATTTTTTCGGCTACCTCTTGAGTAAGGTTAAGTGTTAAATTATATGCTGGTAAATAATCTAGCTGTCTCTTTTCTTTGAATTCTTGTACTGTTTCTATTGTTACTTCTGATGTCGAAATTATGCATTTACCTTTTATATCTAATATACCTGAATCTTTTAAGATTTTATGTATGGTGCCTTTCCCGTTGCAGGTTATTGCTAACGGTTCTTCTTTTGGGGCAACGAAAATCCATGTTTCTGGTGCTTCTAATTCTAGTAATAAGGTCCTTTCTAATTTGAGGAGCCTTGTTTTGCACTTTTCTGGTTGTTTATTGATTTTATTGTACATGCGTACTTCGCACGGTCCGTGTGGATAAATTTTGTAAATTGGATGTCTTGATGAGCACAGAAACTGGGTTTTGGTTGTCTTACATGCTTGTATATCTGTTTCGCTTAGCGATACATATTCGCGTCGGATTTCGTCGACTATCGCATAACGCTCGCTTGTCTCGATTATAGCGTATGTACTGTTGTTCATACGCGCTGGTATCGGGTGTACTCTTTTAATTTGAAATATTTGTGTCCCTATGAGGGGTATTAAGATTATAGTAATTATCGAACGTTGCCGACTATATGCTTTGACTTCTGTTACCCGATCTAAAAGATATCCCGATTGTATGTCTAGGGGGATTGGAAAATTTAAACCTACTGGCAGGTGTGGTAATGCTTCTTGCAAGTATTGAATTATTTGCGCGAATGATAATACGTTGGTGTTTATTAGTCCTTTGCGTATGTCTGTTACGTAATGCGTCAAGTCTTGTACGTCTTCTAGTAAGTTATCTATCATTAATGTGATTACTGTAAATTGTTCGTCCATCTGTTCCCTAACGTCTTGTGTGTGTTGACGTGTATTTAACATTTGTTCTACTTGTGCTATCGCTTTTGCTAAAAGTTTTTCTCGTTGCTCAACGTTACCAAAGCTATCGTTAAATATTTTTATACTGGAATTAATTATTTGTATTTGCTGCGATAATGCATGCCAAACTCTTGTTTCGCTTTTCTCTAATTTTTCGAGGTGTACATTTATACGTTCCTCGTCGTTAGCATCCATTAATCCGAATAAATATTTTCCTGCTGTTCCTAAGCCGTTGATGAGACCGCGTTTTGGTCTCTGTTCTACTCCTAATGTCGCTCGTATGGAATTTAATTTCCCTGTAATCGATCGTAATTTCGGCGTGATTGTATTTATAAATGGTCGGCAAATTGTTGCGTGCCATGCCTGGTGCGCCAAACAAATTTGCGTCAACTTATTGCAATATGATGCTAATTTTTCTTCGCGAAGATAATAAGGTATCATATCGATTTTTAACACTAATTTCCACGTGTCTTTGTAGAGATGTAAGTTTCCCACGTTTTCAAAATATATTCTCGGTTGGTTCTCGAAGTTTCGGATTTCTACGGAGTTCTCTATGTTGCCCATTAGATAAGGGCTCGCTGCTCTTGCTGCCGCAAGTATTCTGTAAGATGAGTTAGTGTATCGATTGCTTTCTTTCACAACCCTTAATAGTCCTACTATATCTAAATTGTATGTTTCGAAAGGTTGACTGGGTGTGTCTGTAATTACCATCGGCATTTTTGTACGCGTGCCTAATTTGTTTTGTTGACATTTCGCACATTTTGCTATATAATTCTCTACATCCTTTCGAAGTCTTATCCAATTGTATTTTAATTTAGTTCTATTATATGTTCTATCGACTCCTTGATGGCCTCCTAGGGGGGAGTCGTGATATTCGTATAAGATTCGTTTCTTCCCATCGGCGGAAAATTCTTTATGTTCCGTATCGTCGGTGTCGGATATCGCGTTTGTAACGTATACGCGGCTTAGCGCGTCAGCATTGCTGTTATTCTTACATTCTTTGTAAGTGATCTGGTAATTGTATTCTTCTAGCTTAATACGCCATCGCGTGAAGCGTGATCCGGGATCTTTTACATTAAATAGCCACGTCAGCGGTTTATGATCTGTTACTATCGTGAATTTCGTTCCGTACAAAAATGATCTGAAATATCTTAATTCCCATACTATGGCTAATAATACTTTTTCCGCGGTACTATCTTTAATTTTTGCTTTATTTTGTCTTCTACTAGAGTATGCTGTTTGCAAATCTTTATTTATCTCCTCTTGGGCGTCTACTTTTGGAAAGTGTTTTATAATTTGGTAATAATTTACTGAATCAAGAAATGTTTCTACGTTCTTTACGTTCACCGACTTTGAAAATTCGTTTGCTATCTGCACTTTCATGGGATCCAGTTTTATCCCTTCAGAGGTGACGGTATGGTCTAAGTAGGTTGCTTTTTTTCTTAAAATTTCGCCTATTTCCAGCTGTAGCCCTAATTTATGTTTTCGTAGCTGTTCCAATTTATTGGGTACTGTTAATCTGGGGGCGTTCCATGAGCTAGATCCTTTACCTATTATTCCGGCCAGTAGATGATATAGGCCGGTTCTGGACCACTGGGCGAGGGGGTGTGCGGTGATGCGGGGGAAGGACCCACCGTGGGGGGGGGGGGGTCAAGAGCCGCGACTCGAAGAGGGGGGGGGGGTGACGTGATGCCGGTAAGTAATATATCTTTCGACGCCTAGCGATAAGAAGAAATGAATCGCATAGTTTATGTTATGTTTGTTGATACCACCGTAAGACCATAGCGAGCATATTATTATTAGGGAGTTTACATTATGACATACGAAAAGTTTACGTTTGACCAAAGAAATTTTATCGCCCCTTCGAGCGCGCAGCGTTCCTTTCATTCATCTTATAAGAATTCGAAAAACATTTGTTCCGTAATATAGTCTAGTGACGAAAGGTATCCTCGGACCATATAAAAAACATTTACCGAGTTTTAACGGCCAAGTCGAAACGAATATCTCGAGTGGATGCGACGAAGCCGGATATAGACACCTAGCGATATGAAGAAACGAATCGCATAGTTTATGTTATCGGTATCCGATGCCACCTAAGACCATAGCGTGCATATTATTATTGGGAAGTTTACAATATGACATACACGCACGCTCAAGATTTGTCGGTCGGCGATGAGATGCAAAAGTTTACGTTATACCGCATTTAAGAGCTCTAAGAGGGCTGCAAATGATTACGTTTGACCAAAGAAATTTTATCGCCCCTTCGCAGCGTTCTCTTCATTAGTCGAGAAACCGCCGTCCTTATTATTCGTCCTACGAGTATCATCGAATTCGAAAAACATTTTTTCCGTAATATAGTCTAGTGACGAAAGGTATCCTCGGACCATATAAAAAACATTTACCGAGTTTTAACGGCCAAGTCTAAGCTAACGCGTACTCGAGTGGATGCGACGAGGCTCAAGGAAATATCATCGCCTATTTACGAAACGAAACGCATAGTTTATGTTCTCGGTATCCGATACCATCGAAGCCTAGCGTGCATATTATTATTGGGAAGTTTACACTATGACATACACGCACGCTCAAGATTTGTCGCTCGCTGGTTGAAAAGTTTACGTTTGACCAAAGAAAGCAAATTTTATCACCCCTTCGAGCGCGCAGCGTTCCCTTCATTAGTCGAGAAGCCACCATTCTTATTATTAGTCCTACGAGTATCATCGAATTCGAAAAACATTTTTTCCGTAATATAGTCTAGTGTTAGTGACTGTGAAAGAACAGGTAGGCACGAAAAAGCAGAGACGTCAGAAGAAGAAAGAGAGAGAAGTATATTAGAGAATGAGGTTTGGACTCCTCGATTGCTATAAAAGAATAATGGAGTGGCAAGAACGAATGCGGTCGAAGAGCGTAAGTATACGAAACTCGTGCTCGTGTATACATGTTTGCAAATGTACGTAGCCAATTTTTTAATTACAGATTGATGCAGCTGATTTCGACAGAGAGGCCTATAAGAAGGAGCTCAAGAAAATTCGAATAAAGGAATTGCACCGACAGCACTTCCCGAACGATGTCTACGTTTCGATCTCTGAAAGTAGCGACGAGGAGGATAGTAGCGACAACGACGATAGCAATGACGATGATGATAACGGCATCGTGAAAGATCATAAGGGTATCGCCATTGCTCTTCAAGCGCATAGGTATATAGCGGATGAAAAAAAGAGGGGTGAAAAAAGGGAACGAGAAAGGAAAAGAGCCGCGGAACGGATGGAGGGAAGAGTCGAATATGTAGCGTATGAAAATTTTAATAAACGGATTCGTAAAAATTAAATATAAGTTGCTTTTTTATCGCATCTTCTTATAAAATTAGGAGAACACTATGTTGTAGAACGTTGAAAATGTATTCTATTGAAACGCCTGCACCATCCTTCGAACAACGCGAGGTTTATTTGACGCGCCATGATATTTCAATGGTCCGTAAGCGTTTCGGGTGTCGATGGGATAAGGGACGAAAAAGTTTACGTTATACCTCGCGTTCACGATCGGTCTCAGTCTCTTGCTGTGCATAGAACCATACGTCTAGTAGAGTACGTGATAGCTAAGTTAAAGTGAAGAAAATAGTGAAGAAGCAGCAATCCGGATATAACAAGCTTGTGAGTGAAAATAAAGTTACGTGTAGTTTTTTCTGTTTTTAAAAATTGATCATAATTAATCTCCTCATTTCTTACAGTCGAGACAAGTGAGTCAATTTACGTTGAGAGAGAGAGGAGATAATCGAAAAGAGGAAGATGGAGAAGCAGGGACATAGCGCGTTCGAAGGACCATGCGTAAGTAAGATGTGACGTTTTCCCCATAATTTAACACACACACATAAAATATAATTAGTGATGTATATTACTTCAGATTACTCATATAATGGATATGGACGGGTTTTTTATCAATAACAAATTCCTATGCAAGGAATTAGCGATAGTCAATATATACGACGATAATTTTTGCATTGAGCATTTCCTCCTAAGAAGACGTTTCGGTGATCTTTCCGAGAAAGACAAGAGAACGGTAAAGTATGTATTTTAATTTTCACTCTCAAGCATATGTAAATCATTTATTTCCTTTCTTTATAATGAAATCTAATAAAACATTATTTTTTCTCTTTCAGCTTTGTATTTCATAATATACATGGAATACCGTTTGCGGATCAAGGATGCGAGAAATACGTGCAGGACGATTTGGAGGGCGTTATACGCCACCATATAGATAAATATTTAGGCGCTCCAATCATCGGATATAAGGGAGGTCACTTGGAGAGGGATCTCCTACAACGGATGGGATACTCCAATATCAATTTAGAAAACTTGGGATGCCCTAAATTTAACATTTTAATAAATAATAATAATTATAATAATGAAAGTTGCTCGTTACATCGAATTAAATATTCAAAAAAAAATAATCAAAGAATGCACTGTTCTTTAGAGGAAGTAAGGGCATTTAAGTCATGGTACGTCGGAGAAATAAAAATACATATTTCGTAAAATACATATATATATATATTTGTGTGATTTCGTTATTGCAGTACATCCTTCTTGTCGATCCACGAATTATGAGAAGCGTCGAATCCCAACCACTTCACGTAAATCTTACTTCCTTTCTTACGCAACACCTTTTCGACGAGGTGTACGTCCGGACACGCGGTCGCTCGTAGTTCGTACTCGTAAAATCCTCCCGCGATAGAATTTCCCTTGTAATCCTTTAGCAAGTACGTCACCGGAATCGTTGGTTTTATCGCCGTAACTTCAAACACCTCCGCCGACCAATTTGGCGTGTACCCTTTATCGAACACCGTCTTGAACTTGCTCACGCGTACTTTGTCACCGACTCGAAATTTCGCCGATTCCATGTTTTTAAGCTTGTCGTAGGTATATACGTTCGACAGGAGACGACTCTCGATGTCGCGAGTCACGTCGATAGGTCGCATTCCTATGGTTCGATGTTTTCGTTGATTGTAATCGGACACCAGAGTGGGAAGGGCTCCGATCCAGCTATAGGTACCGTTCAACGAGGACGACTTCCACATCGCGTTCTTGAGCGTGCGATTGAAGCGTTCCACCACGGAGGCCTTCATGACGCTGTGCGTGGAGTAATGATTTATATCGTGCTTCTTCATGATAGACTGAAAATCCGTATTATAAAATTCTTTTCCCATATCGCTTTGCAAATTTTTCGGAATTCGTCCATTCATCCGTACGATCGTAGCAAAGGCCTTAGCCGTATCGCTTCCGCTTTTATTCTTTAGGGGGATCGCCCACGCGTACTTGCTGAACACATCGATAACGGTGAGTATGTATTGATGCCCGCGGTTTTGTTTCGCGTAAGAACGAACGTCGACTAAGTCAGCCTGCCAGAGATCGTCGAATCCGCGTACGATGACTCGTCTGCGCGCAAAGTTACGCCTCGCAGGTGCGTGCAGCTCGTCTACCAATTTCACTCTCTCCATGTTGTGACCGACCCTCGCCTCGACCTTCCGTCTTATAGCGAAAAAGTATTTCCAGCACGCGTATAAAACAATCCATACATTTGACACAGCGCTCGTTATTCGCATCATCTAACGATATCTTTTGTTCCGTTACCTTCTTCGTTATCTTTATAGGCATAGCGAGAAATGCATCGTTTAACTTTCGATCGACGACTGATCAATGTTTCCCCCTCTCTTATTTTATAGTCACCAACTCGGCCCGTAACGCACTCCCGTAAGCTCGCATCTGTTCGCCGTTACGATGTATTCGTTCGCTCAATATGCTCATCTTTTCGTACAACAGTTTCTCGATTTGATCTCGTTCGAACTTTAGCATTTTTGTAATCGTATCGTGATGCTCGAGTATCCGTTCTTTGATGACATCATCCATCTCGCCTTTCGCTTGCGCTTTCATTCTCTTCGATATTTCGATACACGCCACACGCTGAGCGTGGAGGTCTTCGTCGAATGCGTTTAGGCGTTCGGTCATTGATTTCTCCAGTTCGTTCTTTAACGCGTCGTATTTCATGGTCGTGAGAGCTTCGATGTTTTTCGTAGCGTCCTTTAGAACGCCCTTGACGTAGGACATGGTTGTGACGTCACGATCTTCCACCGGCTCTGCCACGCGCCTAATCTTCGCACCTCTGGCATTAAATGCGTCATCGTCTTCGTCCAAACACAAGGCGTTATCGCGTACGTAATTTCTGAACGGGAACGTTGAACCGGAGACGCTCTCCTTCGGCCGTAGCGACGTTCCAAATTTATTGATCGGCATTTTACAAGCTACTGTCTCGACAATCGACGGAGCGCTCAATTTATAATCAAACCAGCTTCACCGAGTTCCTCGATTATAGATACGATTTCGTTATCGTGACCCGTATGACCAGCGTTTCGCGAGGAAACGAGCAATCTCAGTCGATCCACGAGTTCGTTCGGATCGTCCCAATAAACGTAGTCCGTCGGGTTTTTCGACGCACGCTTGTTTTCAGGTAACAAACCGTCTTTGCGCGTTGATGTTTCGAAAAAATCGGACGAAAAGGTAAGGTCGGAATCATCTCGCGACGCATCTAATTCGTCGCTTTTATCATCATCGTCCTCGACGCGCTCGTACGGCGTCGGACGCGTCCTCTTGCTCTTAGGCATCTTTCCTACGTTCGGTCTTACGTCCTGTATCGCAGGTAATAATCTCTCGTTACGAACTTTCTTGACATCGTTGCGATCGTACGGCGTAGAACGCATCCTCTTGCGCTTGGGTGCCTTGTTCGGTCTTACGTCCTGTATCGGAGGTGGGAATTCGCCATCATCATCGTCGTCGAAACGAGCTTTCTTAATTTCGTCGCACTCGTACGGGGCAGGGCGCGTTCCCTTGCACTTGGTAACGCTTCGCGCGATCGGCCTTACGATATGTATCGGCGGCGGTGGTGTCGGTAATCCATCGTCATCGTCGGCGAAACGAACTTTCTTGGGCTCGATACGCTCGATCAGCGTCGGACGCGTACCCGCGCGCTTGGTCCCCTTTCGTACGATCGGTCTTACGACCTGTATCGCCGGTGTTTCAAATGTCATCGTCGAGGGTGGTGGTGGTGGCGGCGGCAACATCGGTTTTAACTCTTCCGTGGGAAGAGATGAGATTTTTGACAACGATGTCGTATTTTCGACCAATCGCTTCAATGGACCGACTATCGGTTTAAACGTAGTTTCGAGCATGCTGTCCCTAGTCATTTTCATGTTCTTCAAGGCTAAATGTTTTTTACGTATTGTCTCGCTCGTCTCTGCGATTTCTCTCGCGATAGCCTCCTTCTTTCTCGCATCGCTGGGAAGACCGCCGTTGTCGTCGTCGTTTGCTAACGCCTTTGCTTGTTCCATAGCGACGATCGATGTAACTTTGAGAGAATACGTTGATCGACTGAACTAGCTACGCAACGACAAATTCGTTAAATCCGCGTCGATAGCGACCGTCATGCATAGGACTGTCCTTGTCTATCACGAGAAATCCATACTTTCGCTTCCAACATCTCGCGCAAAGATCGTTAAATTTGTCCAGCGACATATCCGTGTTCACGTGATCGTGGTACACGCGTCTTAAATTCGTTCCGTCTTGTTGGAACAATATCACTAGATTGACGTTATCGCGAATCAAATGCTTCGGTATTCTTGCGTACGACTGCGACAGGTAAAAACAATCCACACTCGAGTGCCGACCCATCGCGAAGTACTCCCTCATGACGTTTTGCTCGTCGCACGCGACGTCGTCAAAAATGAATATCGAATTGGCTCGAGCCTCGGAAGGTGGAACGATATCCGTGTTGTCCGAGAAAGAAAAGTAACCAATGTCTTCCACGGACGTTAGTACATCCTCCAAGTACCGATACTTTGGTTGTTGCAACGACTTTGAGTACACGTAGACGTTTTCGAACCGCAGACCGTTCGGGCTCTCGAGCAAGCTCATCATCGCGTTCGTCTTTCCGCAATTGGATGGACCGCATATCACACCGCGTATGCTACACGGTAACAGTGGACCGTGTTTTCGAAATTGTTGTTCCTCATCGAACGTACGATTTGCGGTAACGCGTATATCGACGGGCTGCTTTACGAATCGCATGATGCTCGATCGATGATAATACTCTCCGTGCGAGGGGGTACGCGTGCTATTTATATGGGTGCGTAGTCGCTCCGCGGCTCATTTTCTGTCCGAACATGCGAACTGAACGAACATTGTTAGATTTGTTCACGGAGGAGTTGAAGCAGGTTCCAAAAGTAATCCTATTGACACTCTTCGAGTGGCAGATACCTTACGTGTGGGAGAAGTTACCGAGTCATATAAAAGCCGATCCGGAAGTACAAGCGTGTCGTTGGTGCTTCGAGCACTACCCTCTTCCGGACGATCAAACGCAGATAGATGGGCCACCGTCTATGATCAAGGACTGTTATCTATGCATACGACGACGACGAAGAGAGGATCAGGCCTCTTAAACAGGGCGATAAACGCTTTACCTTTCGAGTTACATATACCCGGATATCAATTTTTGGGCCCGGAACGCGACTGCAAAGTAGACTCGCTCGCGGCGATCGTGGTGTAAATCCGCTGGATGCAGCGTGTAAAGAACACGATATAGCATATTCAAAGCGCAAGGATCTCGAAGGTCGTCACGAGGCCGATAAAATTTTAGCCGAGCGAGCGCGGCAGCGTATAACGGCGAAAGACGCTTCGTTGGGTGAGAGGGTTTCGTCGACCGCGGTCTGGTCCGCCATGAAAGCTAAAACGAAACTCGGTATGGGATTGAGAGGGCGAGCGAAGAAGAAGAGGAAACTTCCTATCGCGAAACGCGGGGGCTTTCTACCGTTCATATTACCGGCCTTATCGGCTATCGGAGCGTTGACCGGTGGTGCGGCGGGTGTCGCGAAGGCCGTGAACGACGCGAGAGCCGTGAAGAAACAGCTGGCGGAGTTGCAGCGTCATAACCGAGCTATGGAAGGTCACGGTCTTTATCTCTCACCCTATAAACAGGGAGAAGGCTTAAGCGAGAAGAAGAAGAAGAAGAAATGCTTTAAAAAAAAAAAAAGTCCAACAAAAAAGCAATAGTTAGCGACAGCGGATTCACGACCGACGTTCAACTACGAAACTCGTGTAAAAAATTACGATATTTTCGAGGAGTATTTATGCGCGACGAGTTACCGAAGAAGGTATGGGCGAACGAGTGCGGTATCGTCAATTTGGACGATGGCTACGGCCCTGGAACGCATTGGGTGGCGTACGTGAAGCGAGGATCGAACGTCGAGTACTTTGATAGCTTCGGGGACCTTCGACCGCCCAACGAACTTATCGAATACTTTGGGGAAGATGCGAAAGTCACATACAACCATGCGCGTTTTCAAAACTACGACGAGAGCATATGCGGACAATTGTGTGTAAAATTTCTTCGTGAAAATTTAAAATAAATTCGCTACGAACGAAACGAACGTTTCATTTTCATCCTCGCACTCAACCATGTCGCTCACCTTCACGTTAACGGGCAGGAGCAGCGTGCTCTCCACGAGATATTTTCCACCCATAGACCTGAACGATGTAGGCGCGTACGAACTCGGTCTCGTGTGTCTCGAGACGTACAACACGATCCCAAATATCAGCGCGAATAATAACAATAAGTTTTATTTCGGTGACAAGAACGAAGAGATCACGATTCCCGACGGTTCGTACGAGTTGGACGCAATCAATAAGTTTTTAAGGAGAGAAATAACGAAAAGATATCCCAAGGTGGAATCGAGCAATATCGACGAGTATCCTATCGAGGTGCGAGCGAATAACAATACCATGAAGAGCGAGATTCGCTGCTCGTTCAGAATCGACTTCACGAAACCAAAGTGCGTCGGATCTCTGCTGGGATTTTCTAGGAATCGCGTCTTGTCGCCCAACGAGTGGCACGAATCGGACACGCCCGTAAATATCATAAACGTTAACATGATTCGAGTGGAGTGCAACCTAACCACCGGCTCGTACAGTAACGACAAACCCGTACGCACGATACACGAATTTTCCCCGCAAGTACCGCCAGGATATAAGATATCGGAAACGCCACCACGAATCATTTACCTGCCGATCGCCGTACGAGCAATAGACGATCTGATTATTCGAATCGTGGATCAGAACGGACGACCGATAGACCTTCGCGGAGAAGAGATAACGGTGCGATTACACGTGCGTCGACGTATCGCGCCCGATCGGTAGTATGCTAATCTTTCGCTACGGTAAAAACGAGTCGACGTACGACCATTTTGACGATCGTAAGAACCTTTACGTTAACGACGACGACAACAACGACAACAAGCCTACATATATTCCCGCTGCTTCGTCAGCTGGTTCGAAGAAGAAGTTGCGTACCGAGAACGTGAAATTTCTACGGTCTTTGGGTTTAATCGTCGACAAGCAGTAAAAAAAAATAAAGAAGAAGAAAATGTCTGATAATATCTTGGACGTGATGAGCGCACCGGTCTTTGAGAATCGTATAACGAAAGTTGAACTGCACACGTACAGTCCATACGCCAATAGTAGGTACGGAAATGGCGATGAAATAAGAATACCCATTCAGCACCAGGAGCTGTACACGCTACCGTCTCAGAGTTACCTATACGTGGAAGGTGAATTGAGCCTCCCGGAAGGTGTACCCGACGGAAGCAACGAATACATAATTCTCGATAATAATTGCGTCAGCTTTATGTTCGATGAGATTCGATACGAAATGAACGGTTTCGAGATCGACCGTACGAGAAATCCTGGGATAACGACCACTCTGAAGAACCACTTGAGTTTGTCAACGGAGAGAAGCAATGCGCTGTCCAATGCCGGTTGGAATTATCAGAATGATAGAACGCACGTGTACAAAGCTCCGACAGATTTTAACTTCTGCGTGCCGTTGAGCATGCTATTCGGTTTCTGCGAGGATTACAAGCGCATCGTGATGCATGCGAGTCACGAGTTGATTTTGTTCCGCGCGCGAAACGACACGGATGCGCTGTTTGGTTCGATAAATCTCAAGCCAGTACTGAAATTGCGTAAGATTCAATGGCGCATGCCTCACATTGCTTTGGAAGAGCTGCATCGATTATCCATGTTACGCGTTCTCGAGAGCGGGCGATCGATCAGCATGAGTTTTCGATCGTGGGATCTCTACGAGTACCCTGTACTACCAAGAACCACGAAGCATACGTGGACGATAAAAACTACGACGCAATCAGAAAAACCACGATACGTGATATTCGCTCTGCAGACGGCGCGTAAGAACAATGCGAATAAAATGATGTCCCAATTCGATAGTTGCAAACTCGAGAACGTACGACTTTATCTGAATGCCGAAACTTATCCGTACGACAGCATGAACCTCGACTTCGACAAGGATCAATTCGCGATACTTTACGACATGTACGCGAAATTTAAAGAATCTTACTATGGACACGGAGAACCTCTTCTCGATATCAAAAATTTTAAGACATACGGACCCTTCGTCGCTATAAATTGTATGCGGCAAAACGAATCTCTGAAGAGTGGGATGATTGACATACGACTAGAGTTCGAGTGTAAGGAGAACGTACCGTACGATACCACGGCGCATTGCTTAATCATACACGATCGCATAGTCGAGTACAACCCGCTGACGAGTATCGTTAAAAATATTATGTAATTCAATTATTATTATAAAACCATGTATTACAAAAAATGAATCTATATAATAAAAGTATTTAAAACTCTGATTTTTTCCTCTCTCTCACACACCTATGTTCTGTGCTTCCTCTCTTTATCGCAAGGATAAACCGATTAGCAGGAACTCCATCGAAGACTAATGGAATGGAAGGAGAAAAAATATTTGTATGGTTTTTACATAATGTTGTTCTATATATATTTATTCAAGATCAAAGAATGCCTTCATCGCGCATTTTAGCGTTCACATAGTCCGTCGATTCATTTCACCGCATCGTGCTTTATCGACGCGTCGTACAAGATCACTTTTAAACAGATGACTAGCAGCTCGCAATCGATCAAAGAATGCCTCTCAAACGACTCATCGCGCATTATAACGTTTACATAGTCCGTCGTATACGATTCTTTTACAATTTCAACAAAACGCACGTATTTACTATGCACAAACGTAATATTCTCCGATAACCAAGAAAACATATGATCTATGCACTGCTCGAAGTCGTACATTTTATTCATAGTTTGTTCGGTAAGAAAAATGGCGGTTTTATTATTAGATATCTTTATAACTTTTTTTTCACCGGCTATTAGAACGATTTGCACTGTTAAATCACCGTTGTCACCGATTTTTATAACTTCATTTGTTGGTAGCGCGGGCGTGAAGGTGTTGAATAATTGGTTTATCGTTGCCTTCATCTTCAATAATTCTTTCCACGCGTACATTGTAAAAGATATTTCGTTTCCTCGGACATCTCCTAGAGCCAATTCAATGAAGCTGTCTTTCCCCACATTTATGCCGATTTCGAGATACTTGAAGAAGGCGTTCGTTAAAGCGTATCTTCGGCCGAGGATGCGTGAAACTTTGGGTCTCTCTTCGACCGATGATGCTGGTTCACTAAATAAAAAAATCGAATAGAGATTAGTGAATTTTCTAATAGAAGTTTTTAAATAAAGTACTTTTGTCATGTACTTACGCCGTGAAGTTTCTTCTTTTATTTTGGAACGAAAAAGTATCGCTAGTAACACGTTTCCTTTGGTCGCACTGCATGATGCTCGATACTCCGATCGTAGTCTTCGCACGTCAAATGGGTACGATGCTCTCTCGACTAATGAAGTATATCGCCAAGAAATCGGGCAGTTGAGAGGAGGTGACAACGTCGCTTTCTTTGGTCAGCTCTTAAATGAAACTTTTCACATCGACGAACGGGTTTTTGAATAATGCTGCTGCTTTATTCATCCGTCACCGCGTACACTATGCGATATTCGTTCTCATTTATTATCTCCAATATCTTTCGGGGTGTAGCGCGTATAGGCCACCGTTGCACCGCTTGGCTGAATCTCTTCGTGTAGTATACGCATACGTAACTAGATGCGTCCATAGACATTAAATGTTCGACCATCGTTTTATTTTCACCACTAAAGAATCCACCCAAATATAGGTTTATGACGAGTGGCCACGATAAGTTCACTAATGTTTCAGGTGACATGTTACACGGATGAAAGAATGGTTAGAAGCACACGCGTTATTTTTTCCAACCGATCTTACAAGGGGACATTACGGCCTCGGAAATTGACTTCGGGATGAGACTTTGCAGGTTTGTAGTATACTTTTAGACTATTCGATTTGCAAAGTAAGAGCGCGCACTATCCATAAACTTTCGAGAAAAATGGCTTTAAAGTTTTACGTATAGGACGTATACCGGTGACTTTGAACACCATCCAAGAACAGCGAAGTGGCCGAGTTGTAGCGAACTCGCTTGCGGCGCGGGCGGTCCGTGTTCGATCCCTGCGCGTGGAAACTTTTTTTTTCAATTCTTTAAAAAATTATAAAATCTGTGAAATAAAGTTAATGACATACTAATATGAAGAATTTAATTATACATAATTTTTTCTATTAATGAAATTTCGGGAATATCGTCTTTCTTTTTCAATTTTTAATTTTATATGCAAGATCCTGAATGATAATTGTCATAGAAACATTGAAAACAAAAAATATTATTACATCTCGTACAATTTATGAAGGAAGATTGTTCACATGAACAACCCTTTTTTAAAAGTTCTACCGGCAAACATACTTCATTTACATTCCTGAAAATTTCTCTTTCGCCAGGGAGCTTGGAAGCGTACGAGGCATACCGGATAATTTCATTAAAAATTGACGATGATAATTTATGATGAACTATTGATTATATTTTTATGCAGTCCTCACGGGAATTGATTTCTCTATTTTTTCCAATCAGATTCAATTTTTTACTTGTCTATAAAAATAGACATCGCAAGGTTGAACAAGTGGAGTACATTTTGGAGGAATCACTTTGATTGTGCAAGTAGGTGATTTCTCGTCAGCCTGAAAGATTTCGTCATATAATTAAGACTTTGTTTGTCCTCCCCAAGAGTCAATAATTAACAGTAACAGTCATTTCATTAATAGAAAAAATTATGTATGATTAAATTCTTCATATAAGTATATCATTAACTTTATTTCACAGTTTTTAAAATTTTTTAAAGAATTGAAAAAAAAAAGTTTCCACACGCAGGGATCGAACACGGACCGCCCGCGCCGCAAGCGAGTTCGCTACAACTCAGCCACTTCGCTGTTCTTGGATGGTGTTCAAAGTCACCGGTATACGTCCTACACGTAAAACTTTAAAGCCATTTTTCTCGAAAGTTTATGGCTAGTGCGCGCTCTTACTTTGCAAATCGAATAGTCTAAAGGTATACTACAAACCTGCAAAGTCTCATCCCGAAGTCAATTTCCGAGGCCGTAATGTTCCCTTGTTAGCCGTAGGACTAATAATAAGGACGGTGGTTTCTCGACTAATGAAAGGAACGCTGCGCGCTCGAAGGGGTGATAAAATTTGCTTTCTTTGGTCAAACGTAAACTTTTCAACCAGCGAGCGACAAATCTTGAGCGTGCGTGTATGTCATAGTGTAAACTTCCCAATAATAATATGCACGCTAGGCTTCGATGGCATCGGATACCGAGAACATAAACTATGCGATTCGTTTCTTCATATCGCTATAGAAAACGCTGTGAAGTATAGCGCTCGAGATATTCGTTTCGACTTGGCTGTTAAAACTCGGTAAATGTTTTTTATATGGTCCGAGGATACCTTTCGTCACTAGACTATATTACGGAACAAATGTTTTTCGAATTCTTATAAGATGAATGAAAGGAACGCTGCGCGCTCGAAGGGGCGATAAAATTTGTATTCTTTGGCCAAACGTAAACTTTTCGTATGTCATAATGTAAACTCCCTAATAATAATATGCTCGCTATGGTCTTACGGTGGTATCAACAAACATAACATAAACTATGCGATTCATTTCTTCTTATCGCCAGGCGTCGAAAGATATATTACTTACCGGCATCACGTCACCCCCACCCCCCTCTTCGAGTCGCGGCTCTTGACCCCCCCCCCCCCCACGGTGGGTCCTTCCCCCGCATCACCGCACACCCCCTCGCCCAGTGGTCCAGAACCGGCCTATATCAGCTACTCCGGCCTCAGTTATTTCCTTTGCCTGCCTATTTATTTCTTCTTTTTGTTTTTGTTTTAATCTATATGACGCCACATTGATAGGTGCCGTTCCCGGTCCTACATTTATGCAATGCTCGGTTATGTCGGTACTTTCTACCACATTTCCTTCCGAGTAAAATAAATCGTTATATTCCTCGTCAATTTCGCAAATCTTTTGTTTTTCCTCTTTGTTTAAATGCTCTGTTCTAATGCTAGTTCTAAGTTTTTCCATTCTTTCGGCTCCGCTGCTTCTTTGTAGCGTATTTATTTTCGCGCTGACTGTATTATTCGCGTGTTCTTTAAAGAGAATCGCGGGGTCTTTAACTTCTACTGATATGCCGGTGAGCTCGACTTCGTCGTCGGTCGTATTCATTACGCTGACAACGCATTCCCCTTTTTCGGCTTTGGTTAAGCAATTTGCTATATACATTATACACTCCCGATTCTATTTCTCTTTTTTCTACTAATCCTTCCCCTTCTGAGGTTGTTCGTACTGTTATAATTTTTTCTGTTCGCGGTGCTATTACCTTTGTTCCTATTTTTTCTAGCGGTATTTTTACTCCATACAGCGATATGTGACTGGGTGGTTCTATCTTTACACGGTGTGCTTGCATGAAATCGACGCCTATCAATCCGTCAGCCTCTATTGGAAAATCGTCCCTGACTAAATAGCACCGATGCTTTATCGTCTGTTCTCCTACTTGTACGTTTAAAGTTATCTGACACAGGGGCTTTTGCACTGTTAACCCTATTCCTGTTAATTCTATCTTTGTCGGGCTGGCTTTTGTTTTATTGTGCACTAACCCGATTTTTAAGAGTGTCACTTGTGCTCCTGAATCTACTAGCACAGTGGCGTGTCCGCTTATTAAATCTTTTGAGATAAATTTACAGTGATTTTTGCATTCTGTTGCTGTCATTACGCTATTTATTTTGTATCTTCCTACTTCGTCATTAGCTACGTTACTAGCGTTACTTGTGTTAGGTTGCGTTTGTTGCGCGTTTCGGTTGGTTGTCGTCGTCGTTTGTGATGTCGACGGTCTTTCGTTTGGTCTGTTAGTTAGTCTATTTTCTGGTCTAGTACGACAATTACGCGCCATGTGCCCGGGCCGTCCACAGGTCAGACACACGATTTGGTCCCTGCCGGGGGCAGTGCCTCCTGTACGGTTTGGGGTATTCCGCGGGTTTATTCTAGTTTGCGCATAGCAATTGTTAGTTGTGTGCCCTACTCGGTTGCATTTACCACATCGCGGTAGGGGTCTCCTTTGTAATGGGTCCTCATTTTGGGACGATTGAGCGTATTCGTAACCTTGACTCTTTCCGTACTTTATTTCTGCCTCTGAGGCTCCTATAATCGCGTCTTCCAAGGTTTTATACCCTTTCGATTGGACGATCGTCGCTGCGCGGCCATACAATCCGTTTTCGAACACGACAAGGGCCTGCTGCTTGAGAGTTTCCGTTACTGCGCTTTTCGCGATTGTATTCGATTGCGGTGCCACGGTTAATCTTATTAGTATCATTAACAGATCTTCTATGCGTTTTCCGAACGCCTGCGCGCTTTCTCCCGGTTTCTGTCGGCTTTTATGTAGTTCGACCTGTACCGAGGATATTGAACGTTTTTCTAAAAATACTGCTTGTAACGCCGCTTTTAACTCTTCGTACGTCTCAATTTGTTTGTATCGCAATTCCTGCTCCGCTTTTCCTTCGAGTTTGACGTTTTTTATGTACTCGAATAATGCTATTTTGTCGGCTTCTTTGGCCATCGAATATGCGTAATCGCACGATTTTAGGAATTCTACTAGTTTGTTGGTGGATCGCCCATCGAAAGTTTTTACGCACCTAATTAGTTCTTTATATTCTAATCTTCCTGCCATGTCGTCGTCCCGCTCTTCTAACAGTGAAAAATCTAGCGATTCTTTTGGGTATTCCCGTCTGATTTCTATTCGGTCGCTGGTCGGTGACTGTAGTCCCGTCGCGCCGTGGTCTGATTCGCTTAGCTCGCTATCGGTACAGAGATGTTTTACAGCTGTCGCGGATAGTTTCCTACGTTTATACTCGCTTTCTTCGGTGATAATTTCTACTTTTGTTTCAAAAAACGATTCGAATGATCGACTAAAATGATGTTTGTACGGTAGGAAATATGATTCTGCGGGTCTGTCCTGGTCGGACATGCGGTCGCTATTTTTAAGTTTGTCTTGCGTGCTGAGCTAGGTGTGGATGTTACTCACAGTAGAGGTGTTCGCCACATTCTGCTGGGCTGCCGCCGTTGCTGTCACCTGTTCGCTGGGAGTTGACTGCCCTATATCTCGTTCTCCGCGCCGTCCGCAGATAAGCTCGGTGAACTGGCTCGTGCCGTAAGCTGAGCTGTCGATAAGGCTCGTCTCCTCCTTGTCGCTCGTCCAGTCGTCTACTTCCTCGTATGAACCTTGGCTGCCGCCTGGTGTTAGATTGCCTGGTCTGCTTCCTCCGTCTCGGTGTAGTTTACACCGTCCTTCACCTTGGCCTTTGCTTCTTCTGGCGATAACTGCCACGTATTTGCAAAAAATTTTTTGCAAAACGATCCCACTCGCTGCCACCAATGTGGTAGTCCGCGCTCGTAAGCCGGCTACCGGTTATCTTTGGAAGCGGAAGGAAGGTGGTGTTTGAGGTATAGATCAGGTTCTTCTTGAGTATAAGTATGACTTTTATTAAATAACTGGTTATTGGTGAGGCACAAGTAACCCTCCTAACTCTTTGATCGCTCTCGATGATCTATCTATCCGTTTCCTTATTTCTGTGCGTGCCACTCCTTAGCGTTCGGCGCTAAGAAGGGAGAATCGCTGAATTGCATCTTAGGCTCGGGACTCGCAATGTCCAGGCACTCGGGTGATGCAATGCTTACACATTACTTTTGGGTCGCCTCTTCGGAAAGGCGGCCTTGAATATGATACTACTGTGTCGCTTAGGCGACTCGCGGGTACAACATAGCCTTGATGACATGTTTTCTGTCACTTGCATAATTCCAGCCGGCGTTAGACAATATCCTACTTTTATCCGTCGATAAGCTCATGTGATTCTTCAAAGTGGTCGTTATTCCAGGATTTCTCGAACGATCGATCTCTACACCATCCAATTCATATCGAATTTCATCGAACATAAAAGAGACGCAATTGTTATCGAGAATTATGTATTCACTGCTTCCTTGAGGTGCCTCCTCCGACAGGCTCAATTTACCTTCCACATATAGGAAACTTTGAGATGGGAGCGTGTACAGATCCTGCTGCTGAATGGGTATTCTTATTTCATCGTTATTTTCGAGCGTTGTATTAGTACATGGATTGTACGTATGCAACTCAATTTTCGTTATACGATTGATGAATGCCACGTTTAGGATATTATCAGACATTGTTTTTCTTCCCTTTACCGCGCGGTAATTAACCCCAAAGACCGTAGAAATTTCACGTTCTCAGCACGCAACTTCCTCTTAGGTGATACGTTGGTTTGTGCACGAACGGTCTCGACGGTGCTAGTAATTGCCGATGGAACTATGGATGGCTTATTGTTGCCGTATGTCTGCTCGTTGCTGCCGTGGTGATATATTAGCATATTACCGATCATGCGCAATACGCCGACGTACGTGTACTCGCACCGATATTTCTTCTCCACGGTCTATCAGATGTCCGTTCTGGTCCGTGATTCGAATGCTCAGATCGTCTATTGCTCGCACGACGATCGGCAGATAAATGATTCGTGGCGGCGTTTCCGATATTTTATATCCTGGTGGTACTTGAGGCGAGAATTCATGTATCGTGTGTACGCGCTTGCCGTTGCTATAGGAACCAGTGGTCACGTTGCACTCCACTCGAATCATGCTCACACTTATAATATTTACGGGTGTATCCGACTCATGCCATTCATTGGGCGACAAGATACGATTCCCAGAAAATCCCAACAGAGATCCAACACAGTTCGACTTTGTAAAGTTGACTCTGAACGAGCTACGAATCTCACTTTTCATAGTGTTATTATTCGCTCGCACTACAATAGGATACTCATCGCCATTATCCACCGATTTAGTGTTAGGATATTTTTTTACCATCTCCCGCCGTAAAAACTTATTAATAGCATCCAATTCGTATGAACCGTCGGGAATCGTGATCTCCTCATCCTTATCACCGAAATAAAACTTATTGTTTTTATCTGTACTGATGTTCGGAATCGTGTTGTACGTTGTGACGTCCCTACCTCTACAGCCGCCTGGTCATGCCCTTGCGGATATATTAAACTCAACAAGACGCCTGAAGACGCATGGTCAATCACAGCAGAGTGTCTCGACATCGAAGAGGAACGGGAGGAGCATCGCGTAATATACGATGACCTATTGACGCGCACCTCCGAGTTGGAAATAAGACATAATGACGCTGGACCATCCCAGTACCGTGCCACTACGGAAGGAGGCCAACAGGAGTACGGCATAAAAAGACACACGAGCTTACCTGTGGACATCGGTGAACCTCTGGAACGCCCCATTCCGCCTGCACCGAGAGTAATAACCCTCGCAGAAGCCAAGGCACTGATCGTCGCCGAACGCAGAGTCCTCTCCATGACAGCAATGGACCGTGACGTCACTGCAAATCAACACGAAGGTCCATCTTCATCTACCGGAACAAAAGTCTCACCGAAGAGAAAGAGAGATGACGAGGAGCATATATACGATGAACCGGTCCAGAGACGACCTACCCCGTATTATGTAGCTGACATCCTGCGTCCAGATCGGCCTCCGATAGCAAGGATCCATGAACCTTTTGGACCACCGCAGCCATCCCGCTGCCAGGTATTGGAAATACCCGAAAGCAGCCCGGAGCCAGGGTGCTGGCCATTTTGCAGCAGCTCGACGGAGGACGACGCTCCCAAGAAAGCATACAACCTACGCACACGTAAAGACACGTAAAAAGTGTTAGTGTGTTCAATGGCGGTGGTGTTTTAATGGCGTCAGTGATTTCACCATTTCTATTATTATTTACACATCCGAATAAGACTTTATTAAGTTAGTTATATATATATATATATATCATATATAACCTGTAGTAAACGTATCTTTCCTAATTCTTTATGATAACTAGGATAATTATAAATTGAATACGTGCAAAATACGTAAACTAACCTTTTTATATATATTTGCATTAAAATAATATTTAAAACTTAGTAACATATGAGATACAACCAGTAACATCTAGGAAACGCGTGCACCTATTCAACATGTAACCTTACCACGTGTAAATATTTGCACTCTTTTTGTAACCGTCGAACCGCACCCTTATAGCGCATAACTAGAAAAATATAAATTAAACCTAGTCACGCTCTCTAAGAGGAAGTCGTAAAAATAAGGAACTCCTATGTAACTCGATCTAAGCCATAATGTAGACTTACCGAAACCTCCTAAACGAGAAGTCGTAAAGATAAGCAATCTTATAATAGGCGACAACCGAACCTTTCTAAAAAGGAAGTCGTAAAGTTTACACACCCTCTTTTCCAAAGAGGACCCTTTTTGTAAAACCACACTAATAAGAACGGATACATAAACTTCCAAACAGCTGCAGACCGCGCACGCTCTGTTCCCTTGTAACGCTCGCTTATCTTATTAGAACAGGAAACATTAATCTCTTTATACAACAGCTGCCGATGACTCAGCTTAGGTTTTCCCATGTATTGTAAGCCCTCGCTGGGTATATAAACCGGAGCTCTCGGAGCTCCACGGGTTCAGTCTTACGGAATCAGTGAACGTGTTAACTTCGTTGCGGCCAGTCGATCAGTCGAGGTCAGAGTGAAACTAGTCAACCACATATTTACGTTTTAATACCATTGTAATCTGCGAACTTCGCAACTACGAAGAAGGTAACTCATCTTTATTATAATTATCAAGCTGAATAAATACTTATAACTATTCGGGTGTACTGAAAACCCCTGAAGTCCTTACGTTTACAAATCGCGTGTTTTTGGACTAAGCTTTCTTAGCAAAGGTGAAGTATACGTCTTCAAATTTACTATTCGTGGAATTAGAAGAAAATATCACGCTTGACAGAGAAATACCCCTCAAGAACAAGGATAGGGCATAACTGGGAACTCTCCTATAATTAAAAGAGTCACTTAGGTGCAGCGGCACCGTACTCCAGGCGCTAGCATCCCCATACTTATCATTTCTTTCTATCCGAACGTACGCAATTGGTCGGACATCTTGACGAAGGACTGGTCGAAGAAACCAAGCGGTATCCTCCCATCGTCCTTAGCTCTCGAGTCGCACCAGGGACGTAACATACGTCTCCAGACATACCATTCCGAGCTCGTATTGGCTTCCGTCGTTTAGGTCTATAGGTGGGAAATATTTCGTAGAGAGTACGCTGCTCTTACCCGTTAACGTGAAGGTGAGCGACATGGTTGTAGCATGAGGGTGAAAATAACAATGAAACATTCGTTCGAAGTAAATTTATTTTAAATTGTCATGAAGAAATTTTACACACAATTGTCCACATATGCTTTCGTCATAGCTTTGAAAACGTGTGTTACGTCCTAGGCGCTGCCTGTGGACGAAGGGAAAGGATGCTCGGAAGGAGCTGTGGTAGACGTAGCTCGAGCGTTTAAGGCGAAGAATTAAAAAGAAAAAGGTAAGTAAATAATTGATATAAATGATTTGAATTTAACTAATTTTATTTTATTTTACAGGTACTGATGACCAGGAAATAGCAGAAGGCTAATATAAGAAGAGGACTCGAAATTATAAAGGTAAGAAGTTAACTAACTAAAGAATAATATATTAATTTTAAATTTTATTTCAGATCTACGAAGGAATCAATGAAGAAGAAAGAAGAATATGAAGAACGCGACTACGTGAGGAACGAAGACTCGAAAGGTAAGTAAAAAAAGGTAAACAAGGCTTTGTCCCGGACGGTCTTTTCGATAGCGTAAGGAAATTTACTCGTTTCTATTTACGTTATTGCGCGAGATTCTATGTTACAAAGGAAAAGATATAAACCGACGAAAAGGTAAGTATTTAGATATCTGAATATTTCAAATAATTAATTCGATTTTAACTTATAATGTATTAACTTCACAGGAAAGTTCAATGAGGGGCCAATAACTAAATGGAAAAATAATGAGAATGGGTAAGTATTAGTATGTTAAATGTTAGGATTTTATGCATTGTTGGTAAATTAGTATGTTAAATTTTCAGGTTAATTAGTTCAATACAGAAGATTAGTTAACAATTACTGAAGAGAGGGGATAGGAGGAAGAAGAAGAAAACTTGTTGCGTTGGGAGAACATCCAACTAGCAAATAGCAAATGTCGGCGTGTTCTCTGACGCTTTTTACTGTGTCCACGAATGGCAATTTTAATAGAGGATAATAGAGGGAGAAAGGTGAAATATTTACTACAGGTAGGTTTTAACAAAAACGTATATCTTTACTAAGTTAACAAAAATATATAGGATATTTCTACAACGATGATTGTTGGAATGATTATATACATAAAGAAAACGAAGGTGCTTATCACAGACATTGCTCAATAATTGAGTTTGATAGAATTATCAAGATATAAGTACAAATGAGAATAAACTTTAAATTCATTTCGATTTATCGACATAGATAACGAGAAGAAATAATACTGAGCTCGGTTTTATAACTTAACGTAACCGTTGACTTTAAGAAATCTTTGGAAACCATAATTAAATTTAATAACATTTCTTTTCTTATTATAGGAAGAAAACAATGGAAATAAAATAATAATTCGTTCAAGGAGACGTAGTAGAAAGAGCAGAAAATGGCGGACTAGGAGGATTCTCGTCAGCAGAATCTGAATCTGATGCTGGGATCGGATGATTTAATGTCTCTGGATCAAATTCTTTAGGAATCTTAAATGCTCTCTGGAGCCTTTGAAGCTGTACTTTAAGTCCTGCTCTATGTTTGGTTCGGCGTCGCCGTTTAATAGGAGCTTTATGTGGAGGCACTAATTTGAAAGAAAGAGAAGGAAATTAGAATGATTGAATAAAGGAAAGGTAAGATATAAATTCTTATGAAAATTCGAATAGGAATTAAGAATAATGAAGAGAATATAAGATTCTAACTTGAAAGAAATTACGCGTGAATTTACGTTATAGGAAAATTGAAACTAAACACGAAGATTTAATACTGAGACGGACAAGTCCAAGACACCATTGCTCGATGTCAAGGAGTATGTCACCATGCGCGAATGCTGGTCAAGCCTGCACCCGGTTATGGCACCTACTAAGGGTTCCTATGGGCTTACTTACTGACTGCTAGGTCGAACCGCGCCAGTAGCCGAGGGTGATGAATGATTGATCGGCAGACGGATCCGAGAGTGCAATAGGGACGCAGATCCAGTCCGCGCCACCTTTCTCTTACCCGTCTTCTACTCTCAATCAGCTACTGATAATGGCTAACGTGCCTCTCTTAGGTATAATATCTACGAGTACTACACTCGAGAATCGGGCGCCACGTAGCGGTGAGGAAGTGTACTACCGTAAGTACACGTGTACATTAGTAAGTTCGGAAAATGTCGCGTACATATAATTAATTTTAAATAAAAGTCAATTTAATTTATATATTTCTTTCAGGATTTTACGATCAATTGTTAATTATAACGAAAATGGTAAGTATACTTTGTTGTTACGTATTATTTATTTATATATGTATTTATTAATTTGTATGTTTTATTTTCAGGACTCCTAGATGGGATACTACTCGTCAAAATGAAGAATTAACTTAATAACTCGAATTAACCAGATTTAGGTCTTTACATAATAAAGAAATTAAATTAATCGTTGTATCTCGCTTTTAACTAAAATTAATAATAGATAACCATAGAATATCTCTTATTTTACTAAGTTTAATCGATTAAAATGTAATGTGACTAACTAGGTTAAACATATTTTGTTAATACTTAAGATTACGTGTCTATCATTTTCTGCGATATATGTACATACTTGTGTGTGAACTCTCATGTTTATGAATAATATACAGGATTTATAACGTAAATTAACGTATCTTTTATTTTATTTCCTTAATGTATCTTTTGTTTTGGACGATCACGAGTAATTATTTTTGTGTATTTTATTATTTTATATATATTTTTGTATTTTCTTTGGTTTTCTTAGTTATTAACATATGGTAATTCTTAACCTAGGTAATGTAGAACGATTCATACTTATCGATCTATGAATTGAACAAAAATCAATTTCTTTTTAATTAAATGTTATATAAAGTATAATAATAAACAAATATGAACATACATAATCATAATTTTAATAAGTATTAAGGCAACATAAACGTTATTATCGAATTTGTAGCATCGTAGCTAATCTACAGAGAAAATAAAATTATATCGAGATATATCGATTATACGTCGACGGTCGGTAAAACAGTTTTGAACGTAAACTTTATATTGGTTCTTTTAACTTTAATTACTCAGGTTTTTACCGAACTTTTATTACATAAGATCGATAATAGCCTTTTGTTTAAACAATATTATGCTTTTAATTGTACAAAAATCACGATTTAATGCTTTACTTCACGAATATAGGGTGTAGGAGGTTACATCGCATCTATGCGGAATCGGTAGGTATATTTTCCTTTATTTTGATCGTAGATTTATTTCTAATGTTAGATTTTTCCTTTACAGGTTTCTGAATGCGTATAACAAGGTAAGTAACTTAATTCCCTATCTTCGTAAGGTAGTTATTATTCGTTATACATTTTACATTTTAAGCTTTGTTTATTTTAATATAATGATAGTTTTACTATCTTTTGCTTGACGATACAGTCGTCCAAGCTATAACACCACTGGTGTATTACGTTAAACTCGCTACTGCCAACAAGAGCTTGAGCAAGGAGAATTTATACTTTAAATTTAATGCTTCTAAGTTAATCAAAGTTAAAAAAAAGAAAAAACATGACTCTGGAAGACAGGATACCATTATGCTGTAAAATATGGATGTACTCAGGACATCACACGTGCATGATTGTACATGACTTTTGCATCCTCCCCAAAGTAGTCGATAAGTTCATCCGGTGGTCGAAGGTCTCCAAAGCTATCGAAATATTTGACGTTCGATCCTCGCTTCACGTATGCAACCCAGTGAGTCCCAGGACCGTAGCTATTGTCCAAATTGACGATACCGCACTCGTGCGATCGTATTTTCTTTGGTAATTCATCACGCATAAATACACCACGAAAATGTCGTATATTTTTACACAAGTTTTGTAGCTGAACGTCGGTTGTGAATCCACTGTCACGAGTTATTTTTTGGACTTTTTTTTTTCTTCCTTCTTAAGCCAGCTCCATGTTTGTACGGTTTGAGAAAAAGACCGCGACCTTCCATAGCACGATTATGACGTTGCAACTCCTCCAGCTGTTTTTTCGCGGTCCTCGCGTTGTTTACGGCCTTCGCTACACTCGCCGCACCACCGGTCAACGCTCCAATTACAGATAATGCAGGTAATAGGAGCGGTAGAAAGCCGCCGCGTTTCGCGATAGGGAGTTTCCTCTTCTTCTTCCCCCCTCTTTTCAAGCCCATACCAAGTTTCGTTTTAGCTTTCATTGCGGACCAAACAATGACGGATGAAGCCTTCTCACCCAATGAAGCGTCCTTCGCCGTTAGACGTTGTCGTGCTCGCTCAGTTAAAATTTTATCAGCCTCGTGACGTCCTTCCAAATCCTCACGTTGAGAATAGGCAATATCGTGCTCTCTACAAGCTGCGTCTAACGGATTTATACCGCGATCGCCGCGGGCGAGCCTACTCTGCAACCGCGTACCAGGCCCACAAAATTGATAACCGGGTATATGCAATTCGAAAGGCAGTGCGTCTATCGCCCTGTTTAAGATGCTTGATCTTCGTTGTGCACATAAATAACAGTCCTTGGACATATGTGGTGGTCCGTCTATATGTGTGCGATCTTCCGGGCGATTGTAGTGTTCAAAACACCTGCGATACGTCTGCACCTCCGAATCAGCTCTTATATGGCACGGCAATTTCTCCCACACGTAATGTATCTCCTCACCAAAGTGTTTCAATATGATTATTTTCGGAATGTACTCCAACTCCTCTGCAGACAAATCGAGCAAGCTTCGTGGAAGTAGCATACTCATACTGAGCTCGAGAGCAGTCGCGTATCGCTATAAATAGGCCGTGTGCCCTTTAGAGCAACGAGTACTATCTTCGATTGTACATCATGCGATTCATGAGGCAACCTATCAATATACGCGTTACGTCAAATCATACGCTCGAAGAACAACAGCAACAATTTCGAAAACATGGCCCACTGTTACCATGTAGCATACGTAGCGTGATATGTGGACTATCCAATTGTGGAAAGACGAACGTGACGATGAGCTTGCTTGAGAGTCCGAACGGGCTACGATTTGAAAATGTCTATGTGTACTCGAAGTCGTTGCAACAGCCGAAGTATCGATACTTGGAGGATGTACTAACGCCCGTGGAAAACGTAGGATACTTCCCCTTTTCGGACAACACCGATATCATCCCCCCATCCGAAGCTCGAACCAACTCGATATTCATTTTTGACGACGTTGCATGCGACGAGCAGAACGTTATGAGAGAGTACTTCGCGATGGGTCGACATTCGAGTGTGGATTGCTTTTACTTGTCTCAGTCGTACGCGAGAATACCAAAGCATTTGATTCGTGATAATGCCAATCTATTGATTTTATTTCGACAGGATGGGATGAATTTAAGACATGTATATCATGACCATGTAAACACAGATATGTCATTAAATGAATTTACTGACCTCTGTGCAAGATGTTGGGAGCAAAAATATGGATTTCTCGTGATAGACAAGGACAGTCCGATACATCATGGTCGATATCATCGTGGATTTAATGAATTTGTCACCATGTAAAGAACTCAGTTGACCAACGTACTCTCTCGAAGTTGCATCGATCACCGCTATGGAGCAAGCAAAGGCGCATGCAAACGTTGACGTTCCCATGGAGAACGACATGAAGAAGGAGGCTCTTGCGAGAGAAATCGCGAAGATGAGCGCAGTCATACGTGCAAAAAATTTATCACTGAAAGCCATGAAGATTAAGAGGGACAAAATACTGGAAGCTACGTTTCAACCGATAGTCGATCCTTTGAAGCAATTGGTCGGAAGTACAGCATCACTACCAAAGATCTCGTCTTCACCCATGGAAGAGTTAAAATCACCACCACCAGAACTACCCTCATCACCAACGATGGACGCTGAAAAGTCTATGAGGGCCGAAGTGCCGATAGATGTCGAAATGCCGATAGAGGTCGAAATGCCGATCATACGGAATGGAACCAAACGTAGAGGGGCGTACCCGGTGTCATATGAGAGCGTGGACGACAAGAGGGCCCGTTTTGGCAATGACAGTGGATGCATGCCGATCATACGAAATGGAATCAAACGTAGAGGGACGTGTCCCTACGAGAGCGTAGACGTAAAGAGGGGCCGTTTCACCAGCAATGATGGATGTTTACCATTGTCCTCAACATCGGCGATACAAGTCGTAAGACCGAGCGTACGAAAAGGACCCAAGCGTCCAACACCGTACGAGCGTGTAAATATCAAGAAAGCTCATTTCAATGATGATGATGTATTCCCACCACCATTACCCTTGGTATCCACGGCGCAGGTCACAAGGCCGGTCGTACAAAGGGGAACCAAACGCGTGGCATCGCATGATAGAGTTAACGTCAAGAAAGCTCGTTTCGCCAGCGACGATGATGATGATGATGACGAATCAAACGTGACGATGACTGAATTCGATATGTCGCAAGAGAATTCCGACATATCCTTTTCGTCCGACTTTTTCGAAACATCGACGCGCAAAGATGGTATGTTACCTAAAAACAAGCGTGTATCGAAAAATCCAACTGACTATGTTTATTGGGATGATCCGAACGAGCTTGTGGATCGACTGAGATTGCTCGTTTCCTCAAGAAACGCGGGTCATACCGGTCATGATAACGAAATCATATCCACAATCGACGAACTCGGTGAAGCTGGTGTTGTACCCGCGAGTCGCCTAAGCGACACAGCAGTATCGTATTCAAGGCCGCCTTCCGAAAAGGCGACCAAAAAGTAATGTATAAGCATTGCATCACCCGAGTGCCTGGACATTGCGAGTCCCGAGCCTAAGATGCAATTCAGCGATTCTCCCTTCTTAGCGCCGAACGCTAAGGAGTGGCACGCACAGAAATAAGGAAACGAATAGGCAGATCATCGAGAGCGAGCAGAGAGTTAGGAGGGTTACTTGTGCCTCACCAATAACCAGTTATTTAATAAAAGTCATACTTATACTCAAGAAGAACCTGATCTATACCTCAAACACCACCTTCCTTCCGCTTCCAAAGATAACCGGTAGCCGGCTTACGAGCGCGGATTACCACACTGGTTTGATTATAAATTGAGTGTTCTCTCGATTATCGAATCAGTGATGTGTAAAATGTCGATCAATAAATTTGGAACGTCGCTACAACCGAAGGAAGGCATTTCCAGTTCAACATTCTTATTCAGAAATTACGTACATGACAACGCCCTATGTTTGGACGATGGTGATACATTTAATGCTAGAGAAGCGAAGATACGGCGCGTAGCAGAGCCGGAGGAAGATCGTGATGCTGCAACCATGGCATACGTCAAGGGTGTTCTAAAGGTTGCCATGGAAAACATCGAAGATCTTATAGCCATGAAAGACTTTGCGTTAAAGAATGATCTAGAGCGTACTATCAGTGCGGAGATCAGTGCTCTTACAAAAACTATGACCGAGCGCATAAACGCGCTGGACACAGGCATCGATGGGCAGCGCGTTGCGTTTGCTGAAATATCGAAAAAAATGGTGACACGATCGAAACTTGAAATGGGGTATGCCATGAAAGAACGAATACACAAACATATCGATACAATTAAACAAATTGTCAGTGACGAACGAGTTGAAATCGAAAAGCTGATATTTAATAAGACGAATGCACTGAGCGATCAAATACAACATAATGTTGAACAAATGCAATCTTACATGAGTGCATTAAGAGCTGAGTTTATAACGCTAATAAAATAAGAGTCGTGCGGGAGTGAAATAATGGTCAGTCGTTGGTGGGTTGTTGAGCGATGCTTTTCTCATTATACCTATGAAGATGACAAAGAATACTGTGTTTGATGTGAAACAAAAGATATTATCAGATGAGCGAAATAACGAACGCTGTGTTAAATGTATGGACTGTTTTATGCACGTGTTGGAAATACTTTTTCGCGCTTAGAAACATAAAAGGTATGACGATGAGTGGTTGCAGTAAAGATAAGGTGAAATTAGTTGATGAGCTACATGCACCAGCGAGACGTAACTTTGGACGCAGACAAGTCATCGTGCGTGGATTCGACGATCTCTGGCAGGCGGACTTGGTTGATGTTCATTCTTACGCCAAACAAAACCGTGGACATCCATACATACTTACCGTTATCGATGTCTTCAGCAAGTACGCATGGGCGATCCCCCTAAAGAGTAAAAACGGAGGTGATACGACCAAGGCCTTCGCAACTATTATACGGATGGATGGACGAATTCCAAAAAATTTACAAACCGATATGGGAAAAGAATTTTATAATACAGATTTTCAATCTCTCATGAAGAAGCATAATATTAATCATTACTCCACGCACAGCATCATGAAGGCCTCCGTAGTGGAACGCTTCAATCGCACGCTCAAGAACGCGATGTGGAAGTCGTTCTCATTGAATGGTACCTATCGCTGGATCAGCACCCTTCCCACACTAGTGCTCGATTACAATCAACGAAAACATCGAACTATAGGAATGCGACCTATCGATGTGACTCGCGATAGTGAGAATCATCTCCTATCGAACGTATACACCTACAGCAAGCTTAAAAACATTGAAGTGGCGAAATACCGAGTTGGTGATAAAGTGCGTGTGAGCAAGTTCAAGACGGTGTTTGACAAAGGATACACCCCGAATTGGTCGGCAGAGGTGTTTGAAGTTATAACGATAAAACGAACGATTCCGGTTACGTACCTGCTAAAGGATTACAGTCCGGACGTGCATCTCATTGAAAAGGTGTTGCGTAAAAAAGGAAGTAAGATGTATGTGAAGTGGTTAGGATTTGATACGTCTCATAATTCATGGATCGATAAGAAGGATGTATTGTAATAATTAGACTGCGGATCTTTATGCAAATTCATATGTATTATAATTCATGATTCATCAAATATTGCAAGTAGAGTTGATAACTGAATAAAAATATGTAAAATACAAAGGATACATGTGACATATTCAATGGTTTGTCTTATATGTAAAATTTGAAAAACATACGCAATAAGAAAAATATGTATTTGCATAAAGATCCGCAGTCTAGTAATAATGCACAAATAAATTCATATTACTGATATATATATGTATTTACAAACAATCATTTTCTTCCCTTATCCCTACCAAAGCATGCGAATGGAGCATATATGTATTTTTACAAACTATAAAAAAAATATCTATGTATTTACAAACTATAAAAATATATATTTCCTATTTTTCTATGTACATATCGATCGCGTAATGCCCCCAAGGAAGCGTGCTGGTGGAGCCGGGTATAACGAATCTTTTATTATCGTATGGACTAAGTGCCAGTTTTCGCTCACGAATCGTATAAACGTTATGTCGTTTGGATGCGATTCGATTTTGGCTAACTACCTTTTCCGCTCTATCATTTAAGCATCGAAGATAGTCGTCGAACTGTATACACTTAGCTGTAACGTTTCTCTTAACACCCTTTATTTTTTTGGTTATGTTGTCAATACCTCCATCACCACTCACACGAAAGGCGTACATCTTCGCTCGAAGACCAACAAATTCGGTCATAACCGCGCCATTATTCTTGTCCTTCATCATACCCAATACTTTTTTATTTACACGTGGGATATGAAAAGGATTATTTTCAGCGTAATCGCTGGTGTCGTAACGATCTACGTCAGGCTTTATTATTTCGGTATAAGCATCATCACACTCAAGCTCGTAAATAAGACTATCCGTATCCGTATATAATATTTTACATTTATCCTGGAGACGCGATTTCATGTAATTGTAGTGAAAGTCATACAAACATACTTTCGATATGTCTAGTATGGACATTCCTACATATGCAGGCTTGCACAGCGCGACGTTTAATTTATTTAATTCTACGGCTACAACATTTTCTGAAAATATCGTACGACTGTGGAAATTAGGTTTCGCTATCAGCGCTTCCGCACCGAATCTTCCATCCCATTGCGTAATTAATTTAACATCACGATGATTGCGCACATTCTCCATTGTTTTGCCAAACACCGCGTTGTTCATTAATTTAAATAGATTTTTTTGGAAGTCGTTGGTGGCACGAATACGAAATTTCGTATTAAGATCAATGTATTCGCGTAACCAACATGACTGTTCGATTTCTAAAATGCGATGTATCTTTGTTAATTTCAAGCCATGGTGTAGACACTGTTGAAGGTATCGATAGTGTACCACATATCGTTCTTTTGATTTTAATGTTACAAGTAACTTTTGCTCGCGTTTGCCCGGTGGCTTATCCTGGATGGGACAAAATGGAAGATCGGCGTGTGAATCGTGAAGCTCACGCGGGTATTCAATATCAACCTCCAAGATGTATCCCGTGGGACCGTCCACCGAAACTGAATTTATGTCGAAATCGAGCAACGCTTGCCTTTCGATTCATCGAAAACCTCTATGAGGAAGAGGTTGCGACATCGCCCAACCATATAAATTATTAACATCAAAATACATGAGATATGTTGAGGGTTTCGATGGATCGTACGTAGGTACGTATTTGTTATTCGCACGAGCATACCTATGGGAACATTGACTTAACCCACCGCGTATCCCCCGCTCGACGAACATATCTACATCTGTTAAGAGTTCGAGTTCGACATTGGTATATTTCAGCATCACGTCCCAAGCGAAACCTGGCAGAGTGAAATAATGAGCCGGATCTAAATTGTAACTCTGAAGACAATCGTCACAAAAATTTTCAAAAATATCAGCCAATAATAATACGTCGATTTTCAAATACAAGTCGCTGTACTGGCCCAACGTTTCAATGTCAAAGCGTGTCCAAACGTTAACGGCGTGCGCGTAATCTGTGTCGGATATATCACAATCAATCAGCCTACTATAAAACGCATCACGTTCAGGTAAATGCGTCTCGCATAACTTATCATATGATGTTAAATAGTCGTATGGGAAAACGCCCTTCCTAGTAAGAAGATTGAAGTCATCGTCGTTAAGAGAATGAAATTCTTTTCTTAAAATTTTCAATTTATCTTTCTCAAGATAAGAAGCTAATTTATCAAGGCTGGCACTCAGAAATTTAAATGAATCTATAAATCTAAATTTAACATAATCCATATTCTTACTTTTCGGGGCGTTTTCACTATTTCTACGCGTTTCATCCATATGTTTTGTGAAGGAGATGTACTTTTCCTTCGTTATGGGTAATAGATCTACTTTACCCTTGAACGCGGTTGCGAGTTTCTCTATGACAAAGTGCGCGTCGTAGCCGGACAAATTATGAAATACCACCGGTACCACGAACGGTGTTTGATAATTTAAATTGCAACTTGAGTGTGCAGGACCTCTATATGCGCCCGTAAAATGACAATGATCGCGCACTTTGGTGGTGTCAGTATCATGAAAAGGTTTTTCACAAACGTGACAAATGGTAGATCTACGAAAATTCCTTTCCTGTTCCTCGCTAAGTTGCTTCATCGGAATAATAGTGCGAAAAATTGAATTAAGCCGATGTCCCAACTTGCGCATCTCCTTCACAAACCACTCGATACAGTCTGACTCATTGCGATATGATCGGTATCCACACAGTGATGAGTCGTTAGAGCAGTGCACGTAATAACCTACACTAAACGCATGATGACGCTGATACGGCTGCGTACGCTGTTGATGTCCATCAGCAGTGAGGTTTGCGAGCAGACATTCAAAATCTGCATATACTGCAAATGGGGTGCGCTCCTTACGTGAAGAATTCTTGAAGCGCAGCCATTTATCTTCTTCCGTGGGAAGCGTTACCGCACAATCATTGATTTGTTGGCAATCGACGATGTGGTCCTTCAGCTTCTTTTCGGCGTTGAAGTAGTGCAGACACCTAAAAATTGGAAATAATTAATATCTATTGCGATAGTCAATTGTACACGATGAATAAAAGAATTCTCTAACTATCCGATCACAAATGTGCTTCGTTTGTTTGTGCTTGTTAATTTGTCTTGAGACCAATCGGGAAAGATTCCGTATGCATACGAAATGGCTCCGAGTTGAACATTGGATGAGAAGCAGATTCACGTGCCTGCCACGTTTTCTCGAAGTGAGATGTAGCGGTGTGCAGAGTTTCTTATCCCACATGTACTGTGACGTGGTATCTTTGATACACGCCACAAAATCTCTCCTCTCTTTTTAATCGAGCCATAAGAATAATACACGCACGGAACCGGACAATTAGGGACCTGCGCTACCGATAGAAAGCGGGATCGAACGACTTCCGAGGCCTCGAAAAAGCGATTTCGAACCTTTATTTATGATTTTCAATATATTTCATGCATTTCGACTACTCCGAGTGAACCGACGAGATAACGACGAAGAATCCGAGAAAAAGGGCCGAGCGACGAACTCCGACGTAAAAGGACGCTACAAAGAACGAACTTCGCTTAATACGAGAGAATCGACACGGCGTAGAGAAACAACGAGAGCTACGAACAACGAATTCGACAGTTAACTTCTGCACGAGCTGAGAAAACGGGAAATTACGAGAATCATCTTCTTCGAAGTCTTCGTAGTCAACGTGCAGAGGAGCAACGCAACGAATTCGGAAAAGCAGCGAAAAGCGTGCGAGAAAGTCATCGAGAGCGAAGCGAACGTAGCGAAAGAAATCTTACGCGTTCGAATTGCGCGCCTGCGAGGCGACAAGCGAGAGCGCGGATAGGTTAGGATCCGCAGGATCGCACGAGTCCGTTCGGGTAGGTTCGGGCGCCGTCGGCCCAGCTCGGGAGTTCGATTTTCGGGAGAATAGATCCCGACAAAATTAGACTAGTTTCGTGCGTGGTAAGGATCACAGGTGAGGGAATTTAACCTCAATTTTGGATTTTTGAATACCGGTTCATCGGAGTCTAAAAAGTAGATTCTTTGTTTAACTCTTTATTATAAATTAAAGATCCTATCGATTTAGCTTTCTTTTTTTGTGTTTCATAAAGATTATTGAATTTTTCGGACACGCGAATCGAGCTTGCGAAGTCGTTCGGTCTCCGCGAAGAGACGATTTCTTTTACCGTAAAAATTTGTAAAGTATCGAATCCGATTGCGTATCGGAAAGAATTGTATTGGACAAATTATAGAATTCGGAATCCGTATCCGAGGTTTTTGGCAAAAGTCTTTTCTTTAGAGAGTCTTTAGTAACCGTAATTCGAGAGAGTTCGACCGGGACGAAACCGTTAGCGAATTCGAATACGGGAGAACTTGTAATTGTTTGATTGCTTTGTTTCGTTATGATTTTTGTAAGAGACTCCGACCAACCGAATTATTATTGAATAAACCGAGATTTTATTGTATTTTATATCTTGTCTCATCTTTATTGTCTCGAGTAGAGAGTTATCGAGCCCCTAACCCTTCTGGTTACGAACGCGAATCCTTCTTTGGACAGAATCCTCTTCAATTTATTTAGCGTTCTGTTACCGACATTTTGTACCGAGAACTATCGTATTCCGCTTTCGAGAAATTATCTTTATTCCGTATCTTACTTTTTTTGACATCGACAATCCGGGTGGAAACGATTCTCGGCAGGGCTTAACCCTTTCCCCCGACTTACGAATCCGCGAGAGGAGAGATTGTCGTTGCAAAATTTGGCATCCCTTGTGGGGAGCTCGATAGAAAGACCGAGAATTCTCGAGACAATAAAGAAACTTTTTGTTTGTATCGTCCATATATTTCGCATTGTATTCTTTGTTTGATCTGGTGCTTGCTTGTTTTTTTTTCCGCGTTTGTCCGGGAGTGTTCGCGAGTGTTCGCGAGTGACCGCGAAATTTTTATAGAAAATAGAAATTTTTAGTACTTGAATTCGGAAAATGGACAAAGAGCGAGAAACTAGAACGTTCGTTAGGCGTGAATCATACCCGGGATCGTGGGCCTTCGACCTATCGGCAAGGGCATTGCGCGGCATATTGTCGACAATGAATGTAAACAATGCCGGCAATGAAGACGAGCTTCGCGACCGTTTAATGCGAATAAGCAGGCGGGTAGGCGGAGAGCGGGGAGTAACGTGGGGTGACGAGGATGAAGCTAACAACGAAACCGATAACGAATTCGTAGATAGCGGGAGGGAGGAGTCGGGAAGGCCGTGTGTAGGGGAAGGAGCAGCGTTTTACGAATTTGATGAAATTACACGCGAATCCGAACCCGAAATACGAATAACGACTCGCGAAGCTGCGAGTGTAGTAACCACGACCGCGTTGGCGACATTCGCGACCACCGTAGGTACGTCGTCCACGTACACGACATTTACGACTCTCGAGGTAGTTCCGACGGTTAGGATAGAAGACACGGGGTTAAATCCAAATGTCGCGCCGTTTCAACCGACCACGGGCCCGCTAACTTACACGCACCCGATAGCACATTCGACTTTTAGATGGCCACCCGTTAGAAGCGATCCTAGCGTAGTAGAGGGGATAGCGAGCGCCGTAGCACCGCCGGAGCCGATGAGTCGCGTGGCAGAGAACCCCCACCACAGAGTCGAATTCTCGGGCGAGTCCGCCGAGACTTCGGCTACCTTCGCGAGCGCGGAAGATAGGGTGGGGAGGCCGGTGACAGGCGAACCGAGCTCGCGTGTAGGCACGGAAAATACCGTAGAAGGACCGATTTCGAGAAAAGAATTAATTGAAATCATAACTTTAATTATCGAAGCGAAATCGTTATCGTTGGGACCCGGGCAGGATAGAACTGTTAATCGAAGTGAGAGATTAGAGGCTAGGACGAGCGAAATCGGGAGAGCGGAGGATAACCGGCGCGAAGATAGAAATTATTCGCTAAATAGTTATCAAAGACAAACGAGAAATAGCGTCGGGCAGGCCACCGCGTCCGCGAGATTTTCGAGTCCGAGCCGTTTGCGAGAAACAGCTGATCGACACGTCACGTATTCGTCGTCACATTTTGAAAGCCGCCGTTCGAGTAAGGAGCTTTATGCGATACTCGGTCGGTGGAAATTAGAATTCGGAAAACCGAATGGACCGTCAGTCGAAGAATTTCTCGAAAGAATAGACGAAGAACGGGAAATAGTAGAAATAACTGACGAAGAAATGTTACGTGTCGTTCCGCTTTTACTTACCGGACCCGCGCGTCAATGGTACCGCTTGCGTAAAAATCAGTGGTTGACGTGGCAGGATTTCGAATTCGCGATAGTAAAGAAATTCGGCGCAGTCGATCGTCCCGAGCGCGCGTTGGATCAGGCTCGCGCGCGTACGCAAGGGCAAACGGAACGGGTGGAGGATTATCTTATTAATATTGAGAGATTATTAAGTCGAGTTTATCCGCCGTTACCGTTGAAGGAAAGAGTTAGAATGGCTTACGTTAATTTACGACCGGAATTTCAACGGGATATTAAATTAACAGATGCTACCGATTTCGATACTTTGGCCGAGTTAGGAAGGGAGCGGGAATTCGTTTGGGAGAGAATGAAGAAATACCGACCGCCTCCTTCAGCCGATGATTCAGTATATCCTGAATTCGCGTGGGTGCCGTCTAACATAAAGAATAAGAACGGAAAAATTAACGCTTTAGATGCGGTAGAGGCGATAGGAGTGAGTAGGCCGGCAAATTCAGCGCAAAATCCAGGCAATAGTAATACGTCCAAGAAATCGAATTCAGATACGAAACCGTGAGTTTCGGCGTCGGGAGAAAGAGGAACGGGATTACGTTGCTGGAATTGCGGAGAATTTGGCCATCGCTATAATGAATGTCCGAAACCGCGAAAGAAATTCTGTTATCGTTGCGGGAAAAAGGACGTAGTGACGACCACGTGTTCGAGTTGTAGCCGTCGGGAAACGAAACCGAAAGTAAAGCCGTCGACGTCGTGCTCGTGTTCGTGTGACAAAAGTACAATGAAAGATAAAGTTCCGGAAAACGCGAAAGGGGAGTGAAGGTTCGGGCCAAGCCGACCTCCCCTCAGCGGGAAAAGGCCCGTCGTGCGTCGACGAGTAGCGTTTCGCATCCGATTTCGACAGCGGAGTGCGAAATTATCGAATCCGAACCGCGTAATAGTCGCATCTTCGTAAAAATAAAAATTAACGGCGTTCCGCAGTATGCGCTTCTCGATACCGGTGCTTCGCGGTCGTTTCTTGACGCGAAGGTAACGAAGCAATTTTTGAGGGAGAAACGCGGGTGGAACGGTCAAATTTGAAGACGGTGCATTACGCGGACGGGAGGGAAGAGACGGTAGAGGGGAAAATCACCGCCGTCGTCGAACTGGCAGGCGCGAGTAGGGACTTAGCCTTGCACGTCGTTCCGCGTTTATCGTCGAACTGCATCCTAGGGATGGATGTAGTTCGAGAATTTAAAATTATTATCGATGGCGAATCCGAATCTTGGAAAACTGCTTTTTCGAATATTTCAATTCCGTTTCGTTCTTTTCCGGATCCGTCGGGTGGGGATACCTGCGACGGGATCGTGGATATTTCAGAATCCGAACGCGAGACTATTGAGAGGTTAGTCGCGGAAGAATTATCGGGGGGAGGACCGTCGCGAGGGGTGACAGATTTAATTCGTCATAAAATCGATGTTCAAGGACACGCGGGAATAAAACAACGTTATTATCCGGTCTCGCCGACAGTACAAGAAGCGATGTACGCGGAAGTTGATCGTATGCTCGCGGAAGATGTAATTGAACGGTCGAATAGCGAGTGGTCGAGCCCGATAGTGATGGTTAGGAAACCGAATGGAACGTATCGCTTTGTTGTGATTTTCGAAAAGTAAATGCAGTTTCGAAAAAGGACGCGTAGCCGCTCCCGCATATGGAAGGGATTCTAAGTAAATTACGACGCGCTCGTTATATTTCGACTCTCGATTTAAGTCAGGCTTTCCACCAGATACCGCTTGAAGAAAATAGTCGCGAAATAACCGCGTTTACGGTACCCGGTCGCGGATTATTTCAATTCAAGAGAATGCCGTACGGGTTGACGGGTGCGCCGGCTACATTTCAAAGATTGCTCGATCGATTGATCGGAGCCGAAATGGAACCGCACGCATTCGCTTACTTAGACGACATAATTATCGTTACCGAAACATTCGCAGAACATCTCGAATGGTTGAAACGCGTAATGCGAAAAATAAGGGAAGCCGGACTAGAAATAAATCGAGACAAGTCAGAATTTTGCCGTAGCGAAGTACGATACTTAGGTTTTCGCGTCAATCAGCACGGTTTGCAAGTCGATCCAGAGAAGGTCGAACCCGTTTTGAATTTTCCAGAACCGCGAAACGTACGTCAATTAAGACGCTTTTTAGGAATGGCCTCATGGTACCGCCGGTTTATCGAGGCGTATTCGGAAAAAGTCGGTCCTTTGAATTTATTATTGAAGAAAGACGTACGATGGCAGTGGGATACGGAACAACAAGTCGCATTCGATACCGTAAAACAAAGTTTAGCGACTGCTCCCGTATTATCTTGTCCGAATTTCGACCTTCAGTTCGTCTTGCAAACCGATGCGTCACTTCGGGATAGGAGCCGTTCTGACCCAAACCGAAGGCGATATCGAATACGTAATCGCATACGCAAGTAGAACTTTAACTGACGTCGAGACTAGATATTCCGTAACCGAGAAAGAAGGGTTGGCTGTCGTGCGGGCGATTAAAAAGTTCCGTCATTACCTTGAAGGTTCACACTTCACGGTAATTACCGATCACGCGAACTTACGATACTTGTATAATTTTCGCGACAAGACAGGCCGAATAAGCCGATGGGCCCTTGACTTACTCGATTACGATTTCGATATCGTCTACCGAAAAGGCGCGCTTCATAACGTTCCTGACGCGTTGTCGAGGATGTATGAAGAGGAACCCGAGGGAGAATTAACCGTATGCGGGGAAATAGCCGAGGTAGAAGAAGCATCGTGGTACGATCGTCGCGTAGAAGCCGTTAACCGATTTCCGAAACGATTTCCGGGGTGGAAGGTAGAGGACGAAAAATTATATTATCGTCGTCCGAATCCGTTGAAAAGTCGAGCGTTACCGGACTTAGAGGAATGGAAGCTCGTCGTCCGCCCGGAAAAGCAGGAGGAGGTATTACGAGAATCGCATGACGAGCCGTCTGCTGGTCATCTAGGCGTAGAGAAGACTTATCAACGCGCGATAATAAATTATTATTGGCCGGGAATGTACCACGACATTCAAGAATACGTTCGGAAATGCGTGAAATGCCAGACGTGCAAGTCTAGTCAGCTCGCGCCGAACGGGTTAATGGGGAAACGTATCGTAGATCAACCATGGGCGATGGTTTGCACCGATGTCATGGGACCGTTTCCAAAAAGTACCGCCGGATTCACTTACATCTTAATATTCCAAGACGTATTTACGCGATGGATAGAGTGCATGCCACTACGTAAGGCGAACGGAAAAAGTATTATCGATGCGTTTTTAAATCACGTTGTATACCGTTGGGGAACGCCAGAAATATTACTGACTGATAATGGGACCGAATTCGTGAATAAGACCGTTGACACCGTCTTAAACGATTGCCGAATCATTCATTCGACCGTTCCATTGTATCATCCTCAGGCGAATCCGACCGAACGCGTGAATAGAGTAATAAAAACGATGATTACCGCTTTTATCGAGAACGATCACCGCGAGTGGGACGTCCACTTAAACGAATTCGCATTCGCTTATAATACCGCCGTCCACTCTTCTCTTGGTGTTAGTCCTGCGTATTTGAATTTCGGCCGCGAGCCGAGACCGCCGCGTTCACTTAGAAAAACGGAGGAAGATGACCTCGAATTAACGGAACCGGACGTAGACGGATGGAAGGATCGCGTAGGGAGGTTGCACGAGTTGCAAGAAATTGTAGGCAAAAATTTAGAAAAAGCCTACCGTACGCAATCGTCCTATTATAACGCTCGAAAACGAGAAACCGAATTCAAGGTGGGAGATAACGTGTGGAAGCGAAACCGAGTCATGTCGTCAGCGGCTCAAAACGTAGCTTCAAAACTCGAACCGAAATTCGCAGGTCCGTTTACGATCTCGAAAATATTATCGCCCGTCGTAGTTGAATTGGTGGACGTACGCGGGAAGGAAGCAGGCAAGCACCACGTCAAGGACCTTAAATTAATATTAAATTAATTTAAGACACAACGACACTATTTCTAATCTTTTTCTTTTCTTTCTGTTTCTTTTTCTCTCTCTACCGCTCCTCGCCCCAAAACTTTTTTTGCTTTTTTTTAATATTCGGGGAAAGATACGAGTTACGAGCGAAGATAGGTCACCAAAACGAACTCGAATCCGCACCCGAAGACGAGAACAAGAAGAGAAAAAAAAAACATTATGTCGAAGTTAGTAAAAATTGAGGAGGTGGAGGAAACCTGCCCCGGGGCGAGCTGCCAGGAGGCGGACCCCGAGGAGAAATGCACAAAGTGCTATTTTGCCTGGAGGAGCAGGGCTCGCAATCAACTCCTGCGGGAGCAGGAACGCGAAGAGAAACAGGAAGCAGCAATGAAGGCGGCGATAGTGCAACAAAAAAAGGAAACGAACCCGGGGCCAAGCGAAGAGCAGGGCAAACTGGCCATGGTGAAGATGGAACCGCGGCTGGGATACCTATGGAGAAAACGACCGGAGTACGGACACGGACCCGCCATATCACCACCCCGAGTCGGCAACCGAAAGCGGCCCGGGTGCTGGAACTGCGGGAATCTCGCCCATCCGTTCCGCTGGTGCCCGAAGCCACGAATTAAATTTTGTACGTCGTGCGGACAAGTCGGCTTCCTATGGAAGGACTGCGGAACCTGCCAGAGCCGTATGTTGGAGGCCCAGAAACTGAAGAGGGAGGAAGAACTATAGAAGAAAAGTTATTTTTGTATGGGAGGATCGCTGCGCCTACAGAAATCCGAAGCTATTTTTTTATTTTTTTTTGAAAAACCCAGAACAGGAAAAATGAGAAGGCAAAACGGCCCCACCGGAAGATATTTTTTTTGTTGGTCAAGAGACAAAACTATTTCTTTTCTTTACGCACACGACCCGAATCCGCATAAAAATTTTGTTAGTACACTCTTAAGTATAGGCGGGAAGGGGTAAGAAGCACCGATCCGGGGAGAAAGGATGTAACGAGGAGGACACGAAACGAATAAAGCGAACTGGCTTATTAAACGTTACGGGAAAAGGGTCACCAAACTTTCTTTTCACCTCTTCCACCTCTATCCTCACTACCTTAAAATTTTTCTTTTCTTTTCTTTTCGTATCTTATCTTTTTCCTTTTATTTTATTTTGTTTCGTACCGATTATCTTTTATAAATTTAATTTTTTTTGTTTGTTTAAGTATCGTTACAGCTTACCACAAGGCTTCGGAAGTTCGATCCGCTATCGTAGAAAAATCTGACTCCGATACCGAAACATTGAAAGAAGTAAGTGCCGATTAAGGAGGGAGGGGTTGTGACGTGGTATCTTTGATACACGCCACAAAATCTCTCCTCTCTTTTTAATCGAGCCATAAGAATAATACACGCACGGAACCGGACAATTAGGGACCTGCGCTACCGATAGAAAGCGGGATCGAACGACTTCCGAGGCCTCGAAAAAGCGATTTCGAACCTTTATTTATGATTTTCAATATATTTCATGCATTTCGACTACTCCGAGTGAACCGACGAGATAACGACGAAGAATCCGAGAAAAAGGGCCGAGCGACGAACTCCGACGTAAAAGACGCTACAAAGAACGAACTTCGCTTAATACGAGAGAATCGACACGGCGTAGAGAAACAACGAGAGCTACGAACAACGAATTCGACAGTTAACTTCTGCACGAGCTGAGAAAACGGGAAATTACGAGAATCATCTTCTTCGAAGTCTTCGTAGTCAACGTGCAGAGGAGCAACGCAACGAATTCGGAAAAGCAGCGAAAAGCGTGCGAGAAAGTCATCGAGAGCGAAGCGAACGTAGCGAAAGAAATCTTACGCGTTCGAATTGCGCGCCTGCGAGGCGACAAGCGAGAGCGCGGATAGGTTAGGATCCGCAGGATCGCACGAGTCCGTTCGGGTAGGTTCGGGCGCCGTCGGCCCAGCTCGGGAGTTCGATTTTCGGGAGAATAGATCCCGACAAAATTAGACTAGTTTCGTGCGTGGTAAGGATCACAGGTGAGGGAATTTAACCTCAATTTTGGATTTTTGAATACCGGTTCATCGGAGTCTAAAAAGTAGATTCTTTGTTTAACTCTTTATTATTAACTTTAATAATTTTTAAATTTAAATTAACTTTATTATTAACTCTTAACTACAAGGGTCCTTGCTCCATCTCTGAAGATCGAACTCCGAAGCAGCGCGCTTACCTCCGTGACCTTCGTCTCGAGCTAAACCGTCTACAAGCGGCCGGTGATGTCAACAAAACTATACGTTTTATAAACGGTGTTCCCAGAATCGTGAACTCTATCGGTAACGTGCGCGCCTCCAGAAAAAACTAATTAGTGACCCTTTGGTATATTATCAGAATGTTAGAGGGTTACGATGAAAGCTAAATATCCTTCGGTTTGCAGTTGCAGCTGCCTCTGTCGTTTACAATATAATTCTTCTGTCAGAAACTTGGCTCTGTAATGGCATACACAGTTCCGAGCTCGGTCTGGAGGACTATAACATTTACAGATGCGATAGATGCTCGGTATCATGCGACTCTCGGATGGGAGGGGGTGTTTTGGTTGCGGTACATTGCTCTCTACCAAGCCGATTATTGTTGTCGTCTACGTCATGCGTTGAGCAGGTCTTTGTGGAAATTCGACTGCCTTTTAAACGGCTCGTCGTTGGTTGTGTTTACTTACCGCCGGCCAGTGACCCGAGCCTTTATACATACCATTGTACCTCCATCGAAAAACTAATGTTTTCACGTTCGGCTAGTGACGTCTTTCTTATTGCAGGCGATTACAATCTGCCAAATACGATCTGGACAAATGACTCTTCGAATAATCTACAATATCAGTTCACTTCTCCTCGTGTCTTACGTTTTCAATCGTCTATTCTCCACTCATTCTTTAATTTGTTCCATTTCTTTCAGTCCAATACTATTTTTAATTCGTTTGATGGTCTACTTGACCTTGTTTTTTCCTCTTTTAATAATTTAAATGTATCCCTTTCCTCTGATTTCCTAATCCCTCCTGATCCCTATCACCCTCCTTTGCAGTTCTCCATTCCTATTTCTGCTCCTAGTATCTCCGTTAGACCTTGTATCACCGTGAAAAACTTTCAGTTAGGCGACTATTGCTCTATAAATAATTACATCTGCTCTATCGACTGGGATAATGTACTTTCAAATCTATCTGTTGATGAGTCTGTCAATATTTTATACCATCATCTAAATTATTCCATCGAGACATTTGTTCCAACTAAGCTTATTCGATCTTCGTCCTATCCGCCCTGGTTTTCGTCCGAGTTGATAAAAAGCATCTATCTCAAAAAGCGTGCTCACAAACAATATAAGGCAAATAACTCGTTTGTTGATTACCTTGCCTTCGCTGGGCTAAGATCGAAATGCAAAGCGTTAGCACAGCATTGCTGGATAAATTATGTCTAACGTGCTGAATCTAATTTACATTCGAATGTTAATTCTTTTTGGAAGTTTACACGTAATCTTAAAAAGCCTAAATCGTATAATACTATTATGACTTGCGATAACCACCCGATGGATAACGATAACGATATAGCGAACGGTTTTGCGGCGTTTTTTAAATCTGTATACTCTCCTGAGTGCGATCGTACCTATTCTTTTAATAGTGATTTTAATGTTAATATTTGCGAACTTCGTATAGATTTAATTGATATTTATAAGTGTATTGATAGTCTAAGCCCACGTTCTCCGACAGGTATTGATGATATCCATCCGTTGCTTATATCCTCATGTAAATTTATTCTCTCTCGTATCCTTTGGGTCATATTTAATAAGTCGCTATCTTCTGGGAAATTTCCTACGGCCTGGAAGTCGTGTTTGGTCATACCGGTATTTAAGAATGGTGACTCGTCGAAGATAGAGAATTATAGACCAATCTGCTTACAAAGCCTCTTCCCAAAAATCTTGGAAAGCATTATTGCCCAGAAGCTCTCTTTCTTAAATAAAAGCGTGATTATTGATAATCAACACGGCTTTTGCATGGGAAAATCCACTAACACCAACCTCTTGCTATATCATCACTACCTGTCGAACTCGCTGGAAAAGAAAATGCAGGTGGACGCGGTTTATACCGATTTCAGTAAAGCGTTTGATACTGTATGTGTGGTAATCCGCGCTTGTCAGCCGGTTACCGGTTATCTTTGGAAGCGGAAGGAAGGTGGTGTTTGAGGTATAGATCAGGTTCTTCTTGAGTATAAGTATGACTTTTATTAAATAACTGGTTATTGGTGAGGCACAAGTAACCCTCCTAACTCTTTGCTCGCTCTCGATGATCTGTCTCTTCGTTTCCTCGCTTCTACGCGTGCCACTCCTTAGCGTTCGGTGCTAAGAAGGGAGAATCGCTGAATTGCATCTTAGGCTCGGGACTCGCGATGTCCAGGCGCTTGGGTGATGCAATGCTTACACATTACTTTTGGGTCGCCTCTTCGGAAGGCGGCCTTGAATATGATACTACTGTGTCGCTTAGGCGACTCGCGGGTACAACACCCCTCCCCCGCGGGAAAAAGAATGTGCCACCATTCTTACGCTTGATTACCTTTGGGTATACTTGTGCATTTATAAAGTACAATTTTTTTAATTATTCCCGATAACATATGTGTAATATAATCGTTTACCTATATATATATTCTTTTCTTACGCTTTATTCGTTTATTGGTATTTATTTTATTTATACATATATTCTTCATTTATATATTATAGGAAAATATATTTCTTTATTTCTTTATTTTATTTTATTTTTTTTTTTTTTTATTTTTTTTTTTGACAATGTTTATTTTTCCCGATGACATGTTTTAATATAATCGTTTATGCTTATATAGATATTTTTCGCTTTTGTTCGCTTCTACATGCTATGTCAATTCTTTCTTTTTTTATTTGTTTTCTTTTTGGCGGTTGTCTATTCTCGTTAGTTTCTACTTCTATTGATAACTCGCTGTTTTTACGCTGTTTTCGCTTATAGTACATGGTGTAAATCGCTACTACTGCTAGGATTGTAATTCCTATTGATACGACTGGGGGATACGCGAATGTGTGGTAATCATTATTATAAAGATTCGTATCTACTTCTTTTTGTAACGCTGTTAGCCGCGTGCTCGCTAATTTTAGTTCTTCTGGATTTCTAATTATCGGTTGGAGGTCTATTTCTGCTACTTGGTTTCGTGTAATTTTTTCGGCTACCTCTTGAGTAAGGTTAAGTGTTAAATTATATGCTGGTAAATAATCTAGCTGTCTCTTTTCTTTGTATTCTTGTACTGTTTCTATTGTTACTTCTGATGTCGAAATTATGCATTTACCTTTTATATCTAATATACCTGAATCTTTTAAGATTTTATGTATGGTGCCTTTCCCGTTGCAGGTTATTGCTAACGGTTCTTCTTTTGGGGCAACGAAAATCCATGTTTCTGGTGCTTCTAATTCTAGTAATAAGGTCCTTTCTAATTTGAGGAGCCTTGTTTTGCACTTTTCTGGTTGTTTATTGATTTTATTGTACATGCGTACTTCGCACGGTCCGTGTGGATAAATTTTGTAAATTGGATGTCTTGATGAGCACAGAAACTGGGTTTTGGTTGTCTTACATGCTTGTATATCTGTTTCGCTTAGCGATACATATTCGCGTCGGATTTCGTCGACTATCGCATAACGCTCGCTTGTCTCGATTATAGCATATGTACTGTTGTTCATACGCGCTGGTATCGGGTGTACTCTTTTAATTTGAAATATTTGTGTCCCTATGAGGGGTATTATGATTATAGTAATTATCGAACGTTGCCGACTATATGCTTTGACTTCTGTTACCCGATCTAAAAGATATCCCGATTGTATGTCTAGGGGGATTGGAAAATTTAAACCTACTGGCAGGTGTGGTAATGCTTCCTGCAAGTATTGAATTATTTGCGCGAATGACAATACGTTGGTGTTTATTAGTCCTTTGCGTATGTCTGTTACGTAATGCGTCAAGTCTTGTACGTCTTCTAGTAAGTTATCTATCATTAATGTGATTAATGTAAATTGTTCGTTCATCTGTTCCCTAACTTCTTGTGTGTGTTGACGTGTATTTAACATTTGTTCTACTTGTGCCATCGCTTTTGCTAGAAGTTTTTCTCGTTGCTCAACGTTACCAAAGCTATCGTTAAATATTTTTATACTGGAATTAATTATTTGTATTTGCTGCGATAATGCATGCCAAACTCTTGTTCCGCTTTTCTCTAATTTTTCGAGGTGTACATTTATACGTTCCTCGTCGTTAGCATCCATTAATCCGAATAAATATTTTCCTGCTGTTCCTAAGCCGTTGATAAGACCGCGTTTTGGTCTCTGTTCTACTCCTAATGTCGCTCGTATGGAATTTAATTTCCCTGTAATCGATCGTAATTTCGGCGTGATTGTATTTATAAATGGTCGGCAAATTGTTGCGTGCCATGCCTGGTGCGCCAAACAAATTTGCGTCAATTTATTGCAATATGATGCTAATTTTTCTTCGCGAAGATAATAAGGTATCATATTGATTTTTAACACTAATTTCCACGTGTCTTTGTAGAGGTGTAAGTTTCCCACGTTTTCAAAATATATTCCCGGTTGGTTCTCGAAGTTCCGAATTTCTGCGGAGTTCTCTATGTTGCCCGTTAGATAAGGGCTCGCTGCTCTTGCTGCCGCAAGTATTCTGTAAGATGAGTTAGTGTATCGATTGCTTTCTTTCAGAACCGTTAATAGTCTTACTATATCTAAATTGTATTTTTCGAAAGGTTGAGTAGGCGTATCCGTAATTACCATTGGCATTTTTGTTCGCGTGCCTAATTTATTTTGTTGACATTTCGTGCATTTTGATATATAATTCTCTATATCCTTTCGAAGTCCTGTCCAATTGTATTTTAATTTAATTCTATTATATGTTCTATCGACTCCTTGATGGCCTCCTAGGGGGGAGTCGTGATATTCGTATAAGATTTGTTTCTTTTCATCAGCGGAAAATTCTCTATGTTCCTTATTTTCGGTGTCGGGTATCGCGTTTGTAACGTATACGCGGCTTAGCGCGTCAGCATTGCTGTTACTCTTTCCTTCTTTGTACGTGATTTGGTAATTGTATTCTTCTAGCTTAATACGCCATCGCATGAAGCGTGATCCGGGATCTTTTACATTAAATAGCCACGTCAGCGGTTTATGATCTGTTACTATCGTGAATTTCGTTCCGTACAAAAATGATCTGAAATATCTTAATTCCCATACTATGGCTAATAATTCTTTTTCCGCGGTACTATCTTTAATTTTTGCTTTATTTTGTCTTCTACTAGAGTATGCTGTTTGCAAATCTTTATTTATCTCATCTTGGGCGTCTACTTTTGGAAAGTGTTTTATAATTTGGTGATAATTTACTGAATCAAGAAATGTTTCTACGTTCTTTACGTTTACCGACTTTGAAAATTCGTTTGCTATCTGTACTATCATGGGATCCAGTTTTATCCCTTCAGAGGTGACGGTATGGTCTCAGTAGGTTGCTTTTTTTCTTAAAATTTCGCCTATTTCTAGCTGTAGCCCTAATTTATGTTTTCGTAGCTGTTCCAATTTATTGGGTACTGTTAATCTGGGGGCGTTCCATGAGCTAAATCCTTTACCTATTATTCCGGCCTCAGTTATTTCCTTTGCCTGCCTATTTATTTCTTCTTTTTGTTTTTGTTTTAATCTATATGACGCCACATTGATAGGTGCCGTTCCCGGTCCTACATTTATGCAATGCTCGGTTATGTCGGTACTTTCTACCACATTTCCTTCCGAGTAAAATAAATCATTATATTCCTCGTCAATTTCGCAAATCTTTTGTTTTTCCTCTTTGTTTAATTTCTCGGTCCTAATGCTGGTCCTAAGTTTTTCCATTCTTTCGGTTTCTCTACTGCTTTGTAGCGTATTTATTTTCGCGCTGACTTTGTTACTCGCGTTTTCTTTAAAGAGATTCTCGCGGTCTTTGACTTCTACTGATGTATTTGTTAGCTCGGCTTCGTCTTCGGTCGTATTCGTTACGTTAACTACGCATTCACCGTTTTCGGCTTTGGTTACACACTTTGTTATGTATATTCCCGCTCCTAAATCTCTTCTTTCTACTAATCCTTCTCCTTCTGAGGTTGTTCGTACTGTTATAATTTTTTCCGTTCGCGGTGCTATCACGTTTGTTCCTATATTTTTTAACGGTATTATTTCTCCGTATAATGCCAAATGTTTGCGTGGCGTTATCGTTACGTTATGTTGTTCTATGAAATCGATCCCTAACAGTCCGTCGGCTTCTATCGGAAAGTCGTTTCGGACTAGATAGCATGGATGTTGTACTGTCTGCTTCCCTATTTGTATATTTAATGTTACTTGGCACAGGGGTTTCTGCACAGTTAATCCTATTCCCGTTAATTCTATGTTTGTCGAGCGTGCATCTTTTTCCTCGTCTATTAGCCCGATTTTTACGAGCGTTACTTGGGCTCCTGAATCTACTAACATGGTGGCGTGTCCACCTATTATATCTTCGGACGTGATTTTGCAGTGATTTTTGTGTTCTGTTTTCGCCGCAAGGCTATTTACGTTATATTGCTTTACTTTAGCGTCAGTCGCGTTACTTGTGCTGGGTTGCGTCTGTCGTTCATTTTGGTTGGTCGTCGTCGGCGTTTGTGGTGTCGACGGTCTTTCGTTTGGTCTGTTAGTCAGTCTATTTTCTGGTCTGGTCCGGCAATTTCGCGCCATGTGCCCGGGCCGTCCACAGGTGAGGCACACAATTTGGTTCCTGCCGGGACCCGTGCCTCCTGTACGGTTTGGTGTATTTCGCGGGTTTATTGTAGTTCGCGCGTAACAGTCACTAGTCGCGTGCCCTACTCGGTTGCAATTTCCACATCGGAGGGTTGAATTTTGCCCGGAGGGTTGGTACGGTTGGGATATTTGATACGTCGTTTCTATGTCTACCGCTCCTACGATCGCTTCTTGCAGGGTTTTGTATCCCTTAGCCTGAACAAGCGTCCCTACTCGCCCCTGCAGGCCATTCTCGAAAACGTGTTTAGCCTGGTCTCTTAGAACCTCGGTTAGGTTTCGCTTGGAATTCGCGTCGTGATGCGGTTTTATCGTTAATCTTACGAGTTGCATGTATAGCTTTTCTATGCGTTGCCCGAACGCCTGCGCGCTTTCCCCTGGTTTTTGATAGCTTCTATGTAGCTCAGCTTGTACTGCCGATACTGAGCGTTTTTCTAAAAATATTGCTTCTAATTCCGTTTTTAATTCTTCGTACGTATTAAGTTCTTTATATCGCATTTCTTCTGCCGCTTTTCCTACGAGTTTGAGATTTCTTATGTACGCGAATAATGCTGGTCTATCGGTTTCTTTAAGTTGCGCAAATGTATAGTCGCACGCCGTTAGGAATTCTAAAAGTTTGGTGGTTGAACTCCCGTCAAAAGGGTTTATGCACTTGCGTGCTTCCTTGAGGCTTAATTGTTCTGTCATTTCGTCGTCTTCTATTTCTAAAAGCGAAAAGTCTAGCGTTTCTATTGGGTATTCTCGTCTGGTTTCTATTCGGTCACTAATCGGTGATTGTAATCCCGATGCGCCGTGGTCTGATTCGCTAAGATCGCTATCCGTACAGAGATGTTTTACGGCTGTCGCGGACAATTTCCTACGTTTACCTTCGCTTTCTGGGGTGGTAAATATTAATTTTTTGTCGAAAAACGATTCGAGTGATCGACTAAACTGCTGTTTGTCTGGCAGGAAATATACTTTTGCGGATTTGCCCTGGTCGGACATACGGTCGCTACTTTTACGTTTGTCTTGCGTGCTGAGCTAGGTGTGGGTGTTACTCACAGTAGAAGTGTTCGCCACATTCTGCTGGGCTGCCGCCGTTGCTGTCACCTGTTCGCTGGGAGTTGGCTGCCCTATATCTCGTTCTCCGCGCCGTCCGCAGATAAGCTCGGTGAACTGGCTCGTGCCGTAAGCTGAGCTGTCGATAAGGCTCGTCTCCTCCTTGTCGCTCGTCCAGTCGTCTACTTCCTCGTATGAACCTTGGCTGCCGCCTGGTCTGCTTCCTCCGTCTCGGTGTAGTTTACACCGTCCTTCACCTTGGCCTTTGCTTCTTCTGGCGATAACTGCCACGTATTTGCAAAAAATTTTTTGCAAAACGATCCCACTCGCTGCCACCAATGTGGTAATCCGCGCTTGTCAGCCGGTTACCGGTTATCTTTGGAAGCGGAAGGAAGGTGGTGTTTGAGGTATAGATCAGGTTCTTCTTGAGTATAAGTATGACTTTTATTAAATAACTGGTTATTGGTGAGGCACAAGTAACCCTCCTAACTCTTTGCTCGCTCTCGATGCACAGTGTGCTTTTTTGCCTAAAATCGGACATGTCTGAGATTAGTCACCAATTTAATAAAGCATTTAGTTCCGAATGCAAGAACTCAAGTCCCGTGACGCTAACTTGAATAGTTTTGAAAATAACCCCATTCAAAAATTTGTGTCCCGTATTCGGGAAAAACAGGAAAATCATTCTAGAGCAAAATCTATGAGAGTATGTATTATTTTTGTATCGAGAATTAGAAAGCCTAATGTTAGCTTATATTATGAGTCTATTTCAGCCACCCTAGGACTTGTACATTTCTCGAAAATCGCAATTATGTGATTTTCGTTTTTAATTTATTCTAGCTTTATTTATTTATATTAGCACCTGCAACTTGCTTTAAAATATAGATACAAGCATGAACTAGCACTACAAAAAAAACTGACTGCTAATCTCGTGGGACTTCCGAGAAATATGACATTGAAATTTTTCGGACACTCGTTTTTATGGTGTCCGTGAAGCTTTGTAATTTTCAACACCGCAACCTTTTAATTTTCAAAAATTAAGGATTGTACCAGGTTGTGCTAGGTTTGTGCTGACTTGTGCCGTAAAAAAAAATTTTGAAAATATTTCGAATTTTTTTTAAATGAAAAATAAAATTTTTTTTCTAAATTGTTTAAATTTTAAAGTCATGTTGGGCTGTGCACGTAAAGTAGAACAAATTGAGTCTTTAAAAAAATCTTGTTACACAACTTTACAAATCTTGATACTCGTTTTTATGGGACAGTTGCAGAATTTGCACCAAAAAGTGGCACTAAACACAAATTTCGGTCATTTACATTTCTTCCAATGATGGATAATATGGTGCGTGAAGCAGTCCACTCTTATTACGCTAATGGTAAAAACCCGCATTCGTAAATATTACCTGGAGGAAATGAAACGGTGGCCGATAACGTTGCGGTACATAAAGAAACATAAACCTTTGTAACTTGGTTAATAAGAATATGTATTTTGGGAATACATAAAGTTTTTCTCTACACGAGCTATAACGCGTGATTCGCACGGGTTGATCGTCGCTGTAGAACTGACTGTTCTTTATTCGCCTCGAAGTAACGTTCGGCATTTGTCTTTGTATCCGGATCGCTTTTCTCGCATCAACGCGTCGTTCGTTTTTTTCCGAAAAGACGCAACGAAGCGCGCGGCTATAGAAACAAGAGTGAGACACTATGGCATTGGCAAAGACTCGTAGTACTGCTTTGTCTCAGCAGCTCCGATCCGATTCCGAGCTCCGATCGGGTGACTTATTGCAAGGGCGGCATGAGGTCGCCAACCCTCATGTTGGTCAGCAGGCGGCAAGTGAAGCTATGGATTACGCCATAGCCGGTCCTTCTCATGCTCCGGAAGTGACCGCAAGTGGGCAAGGGGTACAAGCGGAACCAAAAGCCTCATTTAGTCGTTTAGATGCCTTTGAACTTCTAACTGAGGAATGTAAAAAAAATGTATGGGCGCTTTGGAAGACCGTTAGACCTCAATATATCCGAAAGCGTTTCCATCATAATATTAGGTCTAGCAGGAACGTTACATAGTCCTCTTTCTGCATCACAGGAAAAAAAATTGGGTGTTGCTATAAAAAAATTCATTTCTAAAGCAGATCATAAGTACAAAGATTGCAAAAGAAATATGCCGTTTTTTAGAAAAAAATGTATAGACTGGTTAAGCAAACAGTTTAAAAATGATCTTCCTCAAAATTTAATAAAGTAAAAATCATTGAGAAGCTCACCGGAGAAAGTGCTGACCAATCCGTCCACGTCATCTCCAGATAAGCCCAAGACCATGGAGGTTAGGTTATCCAGAGATGAGTGCAGTTCGGAGGGATTGATAGCATGCAAGTTCCGGGAGACAACACTACGCCTACTCCATGAATCAATTGCATCGTAGACAATCGATATGAGGTCGTGCCCGGAAAGGAACGGCTCATTCGACTGTCCAGAGGACACAACACGTCCTTCGTCTCCCACGAGACAGAGGTCGATCCTGGTGGAGGCGGTTGAAGTGTGACGAGTGTCACCGTGATCTACAAGTTGTAGGTTTAACGGTGTGAATAGTGAGCGAAGGTAAGTAGAATCAGGTGTGAGAGTGTTCATGTTTGTGTTCCAATCACCAAGTATCAACCTCTGTTCGTATTCGTAGGCATGATCGGCGAGGATCGGCTCGAAGGTCGAGAGGGGTAAGTGTGGCGGACGGTATACTACTCCGACGAAGACACGAGTCGACGGAGGAATAAGAAGTTCAACCAAAAGGAACTCCACCTCGACAGCGCCCTGCAACATATATGAAGAAGTTAAGGTACGTGAAGCTAAAGTATTCCGTACAAAGAGGCATACACCTCCTCCCCTCCCATTAAAACGATCGCTGCGGTGCATGGCGAACCCCTCTAGAGCGCAACAGTCCGGTCGGTCTCGTGGTTTAAGCCAAGTTTCGGAGACAGCTATAAGATGGTAAGATGTAGCAGAAACAAATTCGCGTAAGGCATTAATGTGTGCCGGCATGGAAGATGCATTTAGATGACAGACATTCAATTTGTAAGGCCCGGCAGCGACGGAACTGTAGAGAGAGGAGAGCCTCGGCGCAAGTACTCAAGGGAGCTTGGTATTAATGTCGGATGTCTCGGCGATTGTAATGATTGGTGAATCGGAGTCTTTCTTAACTAGAATGTTCCCGTCCCGATGCCAAATATGGGCATAACCACGAGACCGAGCCGCCTTTCTGACCGCCCTTAGGAGGTCCCAGGTGGCACGTGGGAGATGATCGTTAATGTAGAATTGAGCCGCTGGAAAAGACGCGTCCACATCGGAAGCCAGGAGGTCACGCTTCTTCCTTTTTGCAGCGATGAGCTGGTCCCTAGCTGCACGAGAGGCGAGGGCGACGTGGACGAGCCTTGGGCGTGGATTCTCCGTGGATCCCCGCATGCGAGAGATCCTGAGGACGTCCGCCGGAGTTAGAGGGGCTCCGATCGCAGCAGCCATGCGGTGGAAGAGGCCGCTGAGTTGGTGGGGATCCTCACCCGGGGTTTCAGGCAGCCCGGAGATAATTATGGAGGAAGATCTACGCTCGCGCTCAATACGGGCAACCTGCTGGGAGAGCTCCAGGACCCTGGCAGACACGGCATCCACCCTGTCCTGGTTGGAGCGAAGAGCGTCGGCATAAGTTTTTTGCCTGGCATCGAAGCCGTCCATTCGCACAGTAAGGACGGTGAGATATGAAGCGAGAGTGTCGCACTTTGTGGACACACCAGTCACCGCAGTGGACAGGACGTCGACTCGCTCCTCGATCCGCCCCACCCTCTCCGCCACCGCACAGATATCGGCCGATATGCCGTCCATCCTGCCTGCGATGGCCCTCAGCTGGCTTCTCGTGTCCTTGCTGCTGTTCCCCTGGTCGGCGTTAAACTTCTCCTGCGACGCCTTGAAGGAGGTTACCGTGGCGGCCAAGGTGGTGACGACCGCCATTAAGGCGTCAAGAGATGCAGACGATGAAATGGCAGGTGATTGGCGGTCGCCGAGGTCTGCAGCCAATGAAGGCGTAAGAGAAGACGAGGCCGGGGCAGCAGCAGACGGCAGGGGCAGCGATGACGGCCGCGAAGCGGCGGTAGCGGGTGGGGATCGACGGAGCTGCGCAGAAGGCGAGAACGGCGCTGGAAGTGGTGGCGCTCCGGTCGCAGACGTCGATGGAGCCGTTAGGACGCCAGGCTCGTCGGGCGACGGCCTGAGTGGGGGTGGCAGGGGAACCCTTTGCCCCGCTTCCCCTGTTCACCCGTTCAAACGGTCCCTGACAGGGCGCTACGGCACCCTTAGGACCCACCCTATGCTGCGGTACGCACTTAGGGTGAAAGGTTTTGATGCACGTGAGGCACTTAACGTAGTCCGTCTTGACATCCTTGTGACACGCATGACACCAGACCGATTTATCCTTTTCCATGCTTTCCAGAGGTTTCTACCGGGAGATCAGATAGTGGGGATCTAGCACCTGGTTGGCTGCGAGGAGGACAAGAATCCAGGTGACGAATCGTGGTGGAGAAGGCAGCCAATGAGATGCCACCCTGACACGACGTACGAAGATGGTCGTCGAAGCTCGTAGATCCCGGGTCGAAACGAGGGAAGATTTTCTTTCGCAAATATCTTCGCCTAGAGACACCGCCACAAGTCGGCTAATCGCGAAAAGCACTTGTCGGTACACGCGGAAGAACGAACTATACTTTTAATATGTATCACCACACAATAAACCGCTATAAAATCGCTAAAAACTCGGACTGATCTTCTGCACGTCTGCTCAGAGAGAGAGAGAGAGAAGCCAGTGCTACGAGGCTATCTTAAGCTGGCGGCTCGCGCCGACCCTCTCTCTCTCTTTCTCTCTCTCACTTTGTCTCTCGCCCCAGCTTTCTTCTACGGCGCTATCTTACGTTAACGAACCACCAGGCCCTTCATTCTTTCTCTCACTCTCGCACTCTCTCTTTCTCTATCGCCCGCCGGTCCAATCATAGCTTGGCTAGTGTTTTGGTATGGCGGCGAGAGTACACCTACCGCTTCCGCGCTTCACAATTGGTAGATCATTATTAATTAATACCTCGAAAACTAACCTGGCATATGTTACTTTTTATGACTCCTTGCGACTCAGAAAAATCAGTCGCACATGCCATTCTTGTTTTGGTCTCCAACTGTGGGACACCTTGTATAGAGAAGAGAAGAGAAGAGAAGAGAAGAGAAGAGAAGAGAAGAGAAGAGAAGAGAAGAGAAGAGAAGAGAAGAGAAGAGAAGAGAAGAGAAGAGAAGAGATGGATAATTAAAACTATTTTACCTATATGGAGGTGCGTTTGTACAAATAATATTTTATTAGCACAATATAAATGCCATAGTTTACATGAAAAATTTAAAAATGGATAAATTTTGAAATAGTGTAAATGAAACGTCCATGTTATTTAAAATTTATACAGTAAAAAAGTTTTCACATGATGTTTATAGGGAAGTGAAAGAACAACACAGTGAAATCAAGATTCAGAAAAACCTTAATTTTACATTTAAAATGTTTTAATGTCTTCGGGTTTAAAATCTATCCTAAGAAATGCAATGTGTCTGACTTCATCAAATGATAATCTACATAATATTACATCTGCACCACGGTAATCCACTGACTTTTCAACTTTTGGGTATCCTTCCTGCAAGTATTCTACCTGGAGATTCTGGAACTGTTACTTTATGATAATTCGGATATATTGTTTCTTCCATATTAATCTAAAAATAATTTATCAGAATTTTTAAAATATCTAACATTTTTTAAATAAAGTATACCTACCATGAAAGGACCAGTTTCTATTGTACAAATAGACCAAGAATATATCCACGCTTAGTACAATCGTATCAATCATTGTTTAAGATCCTCCATTAAATTCATTTCAAGAGTCGATAGAATCCAAGAACCAAGAGTCTGAAAAATATTATTCTGATAAAGGTAAGTGAAATCATAGAAGCGTATATAATATGAACAAAAGTTACTTTCCTGGTGAGCATATTTCTGACCAAAGCTAAGTTGTCCACTGAAACAGAATGAAAACATCAATATCTTTAATAATAACGTTTAATATATATATTTGTTGTAGCAGAGAAATGAAACAGTTACCATGTATTACCGAAGTAAAATCCTGGTCCTCGAAATGGCAACTGCATACAAATCTTAATTAGTTCAATTTGTCTATCGGTCGATAAGCAAAATCTTCCACTCCTAAGTCTTGTACCCAGCTTTGCATCTGTATCACAAAATGTATTCACTTAAAGAATGTCGGAAGTATTTTTATATTTAAATTACTTACTTTGTATTATACTAATTGATATGTTGTAAATGATAAGGTTATAGACATTTTTAATCACTTACCTTGATGGATTCATCAGAAATTTAAAAAAACTGCATTCCGCTGATCGTTTATTATGTTCACAATAAGGCACGTAACATTTTCTTGCATGAACCATGATTTTTCTCTTCTAAAATATACCAGACAAAAATTCACTCTTACTCGATTTAAATTACATTGCTGATACTTCGACGATCGCGCACATTTTCGACTCTCGCGGGCGATTGGTCGAAACGGTCACATACACTGAGCGCCTCAGCTTGACAAAGAACTGTGATTGGTCCTAGCGAGTGATCCCTCTTGCTCCTGTACGGTCACATTACGCTTTTTCCGATGGCTCTACGGTACACTCATAAGACGCTACGATCGTAATCGACTGAAGCGCCACACAGCGGACGTCGGCAGCATATGATCAAAAGTAGGGACGAAGTCGGCAAAGGCTGACTACAACTAAGATTAATTATGATGTTTAAAATAATTAGGCAGTAGTCATCAACATAAAATAGTTAATATTTTAATCATTACTTATTTGCCATTATTACATTTTGTCCAACACTGTAATACATATATAAATAGATAATATATGATGAGATGTATTGCAGTATAAAAATGATTCGTAAAAAAATGTATACATGAGAAAAATGTTTTAATTTTAATAAATGCGGTCTATTCCAACAAAATCAGTTAATGTTCTAATACCTAAACCACGTATATGACTTATGGAGATATAGAAAAACAAATCATTTAATGTCACCAATCTATAACATGTCGAGCGCAAGTTAATTTTACCGATAAGAAATTATTATAAAGGTTTAAAAAATTCTGAACGAAATATACATTATATATAACATTAAAAGAAGTCACTTTCCTGGTAAGCATAGTTTTGACGAAAGCTAAGTAGTCCACTGAAACAGAATAAAAACATTAATATCTTTAATACTAACTTTTAATGTATATATTTGTTGTAGCAGAGAAATGAAACAATTACCATGTAAACTGCAAGCATTGTTAAAGATCTTCTATTAAATTCATTCCAAGAGTCGACAGAATCCGAGAACCAAGAGTCTGAAAAATATTATTATATTAAAGGTAAATGAAATCATAGAACTGTATGTAATATCAAAAAAAGTTACTTTACTGGTGAGCCTATTTCTGACCAAAGCTAAGTTGTCCACTGAAACAGAATAAAAACATTAATATCTTTAATAGTAACTTTTAAACTATATATTTGTTGTAGCAGAGAAATGAAAGAATTACTATGTCAACTGTATTCATTGTTAAAGATCTTCTGTTAAATTCATTCCAAGAGTAGATATAATCCAAGAACCAAGCGTCTGAAAAATATTATTATGTTAAAGGTGAATGAAATCATAGAACTGTATATAATATCAAAAAAATTTACCTTCCTTTTATTTCAAGCATATTTTTGACCAAAGCTAAGTAGAATACTGAAACAGAATAAAAACATTAGTATCTTTAATAGTAACGTTTAATATATATATTTGTTGTAGCGGAGAAATGAAAGAATTACCGTGTCAACTGTATTCATTGTTAAAGATCTTCGGTTAAATTCATTCCAAGAGTATGTTGTACCCGCGAGTCGCCTAAGCGACACAGTAGTATCATATTCAAGGCCGCCTTCCGAAGAGGCGACCCAAAAGTAATGTGTAAGCATTGCATCACCCAAGCGCCTGGACATCGCGAGTCCCGAGCCTAAGATGCAATTCAGCGATTCTCCCTTCTTAGCACCGAACGCTAAGGAGTGGCACGCGTAGAAGCGAGGAAACGAAGAGACAGATCATCGAGAGCGAGCAAAGAGTTAGGAGGGTTACTTGTGCCTCACCAATAACCAGTTATTTAATAAAAGTCATACTTATACTCAAGAAGAACCTGATCTATACCTCAAACACCACCTTCCTTCCGCTTCCAAAGATAACCGGTAGCCGGCTTACGAGCGCGGATTACCACAAGTAGATAGAATCCAAGAACCAAGCGTCTGAAAAATATTATTATGTTAAAAGTGAATGAAATCATAGAACTGTATATAATATCAAAAAAAGTTACTTTCCTTTTATTTCAAGCATATTTTGGACCAAATCTAAGTAGAATACTAAAACAGAAACAGAATAAAAACATTAGTATCTTTAATAGTAACTTTTAATATATATATTTGTTGTAGCGGAGAAATGAAATAATTACCATGTATTACCGAAGGAAAATCCTGGTCTTTGAAATGGCAATTGCATACAAATCTTAATTTGTTCAATTCCTGTATCGGTCGATAAGCAAAGTCTTCCACTCCTAAGTTTTGTACTCAGGTTTGTATCTGTTTCACAAAATATATTCAGTTAAAGAATGTCTGAACTATTTTCATACTTAAATTACTTACTCTGTATTATACTAATTGATATGTTGTAAATGATAAGGTTATAGACATTTTTAATCACTTACCTTGATGAATTCATCAGAAATTTAAAAAAACTGCATTCCGCTGATCGTTTATTATGTTCACAATAAGGCACGTAACATTTTCTTGCATGAACCATGATTTTTCTCTTCTAAAATATACCAGACAAAAATTCACTCTTACTCGATTTAAATTACATTGCTGATACTTCGACGATCGCGCACATTTTCGACTCTCGCGGGCGATTGGTCGAAACGGTCACATACACTGAGCGCCTCAGCTTGACAAAGAACTGTGATTGGTCCTAGCGAGTGATTCCTCTTGCTCCTGTACGGTCACATTACGCTTTTTCCGATGGCTCTACGGTACACTAGCGATGGGCGAGTCGAGTTATTTTAATCGAGTAACTCGATTTACACTGTGATCGAGTCGATTCGAGTTGCTTTTCCGTCAACTCGAGTGAACTCGGTCGGTTTAACCAATCCGCTCTGGCCGCGGCGCGCGTAGGTGAGTTGGACAGTGCATCGTCCAATTGTCTGCCTGCGCGCGCAGCATGCCTGGATTGCTATTCGTTGGCGCTGTAATCGAAGACGAACCTGAATACTTCCGAGTTGCGGGAAAGAATTAAATAAGGATAGTTTGAGTGAGCAGTTATTAAAGATTTCATAGTGAAGAAAAACGGTTTTTATATTTAACGAGTGGCGTATGTCGCAATTAATTAAATTATTTAAGAGTTAGAGTGACATGTTATGTCATAACCTTAATCCTGAAAGTTTTGTTTTTTATTGACCACCAGCTTTCGTTTTACCGCCACAAAATGGCCCGCGGAAAAAAAAAAAGCGCGGCATGGGAATTCTTTTCTAAAAATTCGGACAATACCAGGGTTACTTGTAAACTATGTGCCTGCTCTTATAAGTTTGTAGGAAACACAACAACATTAATTAATCATATAAAGAAAAAACATATAGTGCAGTATAGCGAAGCCACTGGACATAATTTAAATTTAGCTTGTGATGAAAATGAAAGTAGTAATCGTGACAGCGGGAATATTGGACACGATCACAATTATACAGATTCTTCGCTAATAAGTCGGCCGTCAACAAGTCAAAACACTGTTATTTTACCACTATCGCAAACACCGAATGTCACAGCAATTAGTGAACCAATGCCGAAGCGATTGAGGCAAATGCGTTTAACTGCCCCTACCAAAATTAATCAAAAAGCTGGTGACGAAGCACTATTAGACATGATTGTTTTAGATATGCAACCATTACAAATAGTAGAAAATGAAGGCTTTAGAAAATATTCTAAAAAATTAAATCCAGATTATGTATTACCTTCACGTAAAAAATTGACTCAAATGCTGGAAGAAAGATATAAAATATGTAGTGAAGAATTAAAAGAGAAATTACAAGATGTACAGGCCATTGCTTTGACAACTGATATCTGGAGCTCAGATAGTCAAAAGAGCTTTATTAGTTTAACCGCACATTTTATCAAAGGTTCGAAGTTACGCGCTTTAGTCATTTCAATGACTGAACTATGTGAAAAGCATACTTCGCTTAACATCGCAAATGCTCTGCGAATCACATTGACAGAATGGCACATTTTTGATAAAATCGTCACTATCGTGACTGATAATGCTTCAGGCATGAAAAAAGCTGTCAATGACTATCTAAGCAAAAGGAACCATCTGTGTGTTGCACACACATTAAATCTTGCTGTGAAAGACTGCATTAGTAGAGACAATGATAATGCCCAAACTACTCATCTGAAAAATGATGAAGTTCTTGATGTTATTAGAAAAAGTCGTGCGATAATTGTCCACTTTAAACAGAGTATAAAATCGTCTAATATACTGAGAGATATGCAGAGCCAAATGAACTTAGAACTCATCAAAGTGAAGCAAGACGTACAAACGAGATGGAATTCAACCTTCTACATGTTTGAGAGACTATTGAGAATCAAAATTCCTTTATCAGCGACATTATCTATACTTGATTCGGCTCCTCCACACTTGAATCCAGACGAATGGTCCATACTGGAAGATTGTGTTACCGTTTTACAGCCATTAGAAAAAATCACAACGATATTATCTGGAGACTCCTACCCAACTTTATCGTGTATAATTCCGTTGGTAAGAGGACTGCAAAGTTCCATACTGCAAAAAAACCCGAACACCGTAGCAGGGAAGCATCTACAACGATCGCTGATGGAAGTGGTAGACAAAAGATTAAGTGTCTATGAAACGAACAGGACCGCAGCAAAGGCAACTATACTTGACCCACGCTTCAAGAAAAAAGCATTTGGCGTGGAAAGTACTGCAGAAAATGCAGTAAAATATGTACTAGAAGAATTAGCTCAGATTCAGCTCCCATTAGACGCGAGACAAGATGAACCTAATCCAGCTATAACTTGTCAAGCTTCTTTAAATGCCGAGGACGAACTTTGGGAGAACTTTGACAGAAGAATAAATGAAAGTGTTAGGCAGCAGACGCCAATATCGTCCGCTTCAATTGTATTAAAACAGTACTTAGATCTGCCGTATTTAGATCGAAAACAAGATCCGCTTGTGTTTTGGGAACAACGGAAACATATATTTCCATCTTTATACCAAATGGCACACAAATATTTATGCATACCCGCTTCGTCGGTGCCGTCAGAGCGACTATTTTCTAAAGCCGGGTTCGTTACAAACCAAAGAAGAAATAGGCTCCAGCCAAAAAAAGTAAACCAAATATTATTTCTTAATTCGTACTATATAGAAAAAAACAAAATGTTAAACTAAAATAATTGCTTCATATTTTTTAATATTGATTTGTTAACAGTTTATATTTATATTTACCTTTATATTACATTATTATATATTATATATTATATTTTATATTTACATTTAAAGTGCAAAGTAGACTACTCGTAAAATATTATATTGCCTGTCTAAGAACTGAAATGTGATGCCAATAATAGGTATTTAAATACCTCCAGTCTCCAGTGTTGTTCCTTTATTAATGTTAGGTATAGTTTATAAGATTGTTTTTCCTAAAGTGACAATTATAATTATTCATAGAAGCTGCTTATTACTGTGATATTATAATAAAACTTGATACTATTTTTTTATTGCAGGCACTTATTTTTTTATTAACCAATATAATTAGTACGCTTAGACAATATAGCATAATTAAATTACGTGTAACGTATGCATACTTGTATTAATTTATTTATTATATTTGTTTTTAATACATTATAATATATATTGTGACGTGGTATCTTGGATACACGCCACAAAATCTCTCCTCTCTTTTTAATCGAGCCATAAGAATAATACACGCACGGAACCGGACATTTAGGGACCTGCGCTACCGATAGAAAGCGGGATCGAACGACTTCCGAGGCCTCGAAAAGCGATTTCGAACCTTTTATTTATTATTTTCGATATCTTTCATGAATTGCAACTACTCCGAGAGAACCGACGAGATAACGACAACGAATTCGAGATAAAGGGCCGAGCGACGAACTCCGACGGAAAAGAGACGCTACAAAGTGTTACGTCCTAGGTACCTTCAAGGACGGAGGATGAGGATACTCAAAAGGGAATGTTGGTAGCGGTCGCACGAGCGTGGAGGAGAAAATATAATGAAGAAAGGTAAGTGAAAATTAAATAAAAAGGTTATGTTAAATGAAACTAATTAATTTTTCTTTTCAGATTAGGAGGTTTGCAGAAGGCTTATTGGAAAGGATCGAAGATAACAACAGGTAAGTATGAATTTATACGAAAAGATTACTAATGTTATGTTTATTTTCAGGTCTACGACGGAATCAAGAGGAGAATGAAGAAACAAGGTTACGCGAAGGACGGAGACTCGAAAGGTAAGTATTGAAGAAAATAAATAAGGACTACGTCCCGGACGGTCTTTTCGATAGTTTAAGCGAATGTTCGATAATGTTCTGTATTTTGCAAGATTTTATTTTATTATTAAGAGAAGAGAGGAAAAATATGACGAACTATGAAAAGGTAAGTGTTTAATAACTAAAGTTTGAAAATAAATGGTTCAATTATATATTTACTTTGTAGGAGGAAATTACAGAAGAGACATGGACTAACAAGAAGGATAATGAGTATTGGGTAAATATTAGTACGTTAAATGGTTTTTGTTTGACGTATAACGGATTAATTAGTATATTATTTTTAGATTATTAGTATGAGAAGAATATTATTCAATAATTTGCAGGAAAGATAAAGGGAAAAGAGAAAAGAGAAGAAAATTTGTTGCGTGAGAAGAACATCCAACGTTCAGTAAGCAAATGTCGACGTGTTCTCGGACGCTTTTTATTGTGTCCAAAAATGGCAGTTCAATAGAGGATGAAAGATGGAAATAGAAGAAAGAATCAATTGGTAAGGTTAACAATATTATATTCTCAAAAGGTTTAACAAATTCGATAGGTATCTACAAAGAGGTAAATGAAAATATATAAAGGAATATAACAAAGTAAATACGTAATATCACAGACAATATTCGACGATAGGTTTAGATATAATTATCAAAATAAAAATGTAAATTATAATTATCTTTGGTTTCGTTTCGATATATCGATTTAAAGAAGGTAGTAAGAAATATTAGTTTAACGACGAAAGAAAATACCACGATTGGATTTATAATCCTTTAGAAACTTAACAATGTTTCAAATAAATAATGTGAACGAAAATAATTTATGTTTGTTCCGATTTCAGGAGAAAATTAAGAAAATAAATGAAAGCAGATTTCGGTTAAAGCGAAGTATTACGAGGTAAGGAACGATTTTGTAGGTAAGGAAAATTTAACGTGACTCGAAGGGAACGAGAGAAAATGGAGGAATCCAATAAGGTAAGTAATAATTCTAAGAGTGACTCGAAATTAAATTAACACGCGTGAATTTACAGGTTAGGAAAGTGAAGCTAATCGCGAACTTGATTACTGAGACGGACAAATCCTAGTCACCATTGCTCGATGGCTGGGAATTCGTCACCATACCCGAATGCTAGTCCAGCCAGCACCCGTTAATGGCACCTAACGTGGGGTTCCTATGGGCTATACTTACTGACTGCAAGGTCGAACCGCGCCAGTAGCCGAGGGAGTGAAAGACTGATCGGCAGACGAATCTGAGAGTGCAATGGAGCCGCAAAGCTTGTCTGCGCCACCCTTCTCGAATTCGCCTTCTACTCTCAATCTGTATATTGAATAGTCGTGACGCGCATCTCTTAGGTATTATGAATTAGAATACTACCCACGGGAGTCGGGCGCCACATAGCGGCAAGGAGCGGCACTATCGGTTAGTACACGTGGATATTAGAGGATTGCGCAATATGTCGTAAGCTTACGTGGACTTTTATGGATTGCGCAATATGTCGCAATTATACGTTTTTGACGTTAATAACTATTTATTCTATTATTATTTCATTATTGATGTATGTAATTTATACACAAATAACATTAAAAATGTAAAGTGGGCCGTCGCTGTAGTTAATATAAACAATAAATCGTGCTTTTTCTTGCTACATAAAGATATTAAATCAATGATGCGTCGCATCTTTATTAATAACTTTTTATCAAATATCTATAATTTCAATTTCCATATTGGTTCTTTAGACCATGTTAAACATTGTTGACTTCATAAATTACACATTCTCCTTCAAACAATTTTACTAAAATAACAATCTCTGTAAAAAACCTTGTACAAAGTACGCGACGGCCCGCTTTAATAACATTTTGGTACATCTATCAATCCAGGAACAATATTTAACATGTTTGTTTAGATAATAAATAATTCTAATTTTTCGAAAGTTACCACAGTAGGGATACAAAAATGTATTTTACTTATCTTCAATTTAAAATTTAAACCAATCGGTGTATTTATGATAATATTTAATTTATTAAACATTTAATGAATTTATTTAATTTGTATTGTTTCCTAGTTCATAAATAACCGTATAATAACCTGAATCAAGTACATAGTTCATTTTCCTGCGCTAGAGGTGTCCACCCCATGCTTCCATTCATTCAATTATTAAATACAAAAAAGGAGGCTTCGCAGATTGCCAGGTTGTATTTTTTCATTTTTCGAAAAAAAGCGGGCCGTCGCGTACTTTGTACAAGGTTTTTTACAGAGATTGTTATTTTAGTAAAATTGTTTGAAGGAGAATGTGTAATTTATGAAGTCAACAATGTTTAACAAAGTCTAAAGAACTAATATGGAAATTAAAATTATAGATATTTGATAAAAAGTTATTAATAAAGATGCGACGCATCATTGATTTAATATCTTTATGTAGCAAGAAAAAGCACGATTTATTGTTTATATTAACTACAGCGACGGCCCACTTTACATTTTTAATGTTATTTGTGTATGATTTTACATAATTTTGTTAGAATAAAAAATCCTTGTTTCAATTTAAAAATAAGAGCAATTATAAATTACAGCGACGGCCCACGTAACATTCCTATTGTTTTTTTATTTTTCGACATACGTAGACTATGATGTTATTATTTTCTATTGTCTCTCCAAGAAAAGTTCATACCTAAGCTCCATTTGACGATCTTTGGCGATTTTTGAGCTACTTTCATACTTAATAGTGTTCTTGAGTGCGTACTCACTAGAAAACTCTTAGGGATCCGAAATTGGATGCTTTTAGAGCAAAGAAATCCATGCGATTCCAAATTAAAATTATACATTTCGAGGAAGATTGCCGGCGTTCCAGTCGTATACTACGACCTTTTTCGAGGGGACCAGGTTAACTAGAGGACATGTTATATTATATTACAATGTGTATAATCGATGTAATAGGTGTACAATGATGGAAAAATTTACCGAAAAAGTACATAACAGATGTGGTATACATTCAGACTTGTTGCAATATTATTCATAAAAACGTCTACGAAGATATGATAGTTCGCTCTGAGAAACTCCCGGAACGTATCCATATGAACTCATCTATAACATTTACACACAGCGAATTTTACTTATTACTAATTCGAATCTTCTAATGAAGTAAAAAATTAAAATTATCTGAAAAATGATTACATAAAGAATAGTTAGTTCATATCTTTATTAATATGTCGAATGGGATTAAAATTAGTAAGTACGGGTTTTTCTAACCTGCTTGATAACCACTACCCTGTATCTCCTGCGTGTGACGGACGTTATAACGAAAAATTAGCAACTTCTTGTTATCTAAAATCTTCGATAGAATTAACCACGTTCTCAATTAATGAGAAAGAAGTCTACTGCCTTCCTTAATTATCCCTTCTAACCACACATATCCTCTACGTTTCTATAGACAAGGAAGATTGCAATAGTACTGACGGGTACAATAAATAAATAAAATGTGATAGGTTAAGAATATCGACATGTCAAACATTCCAGCGCTAGCTAGATTCCCACCTGATATCGACGCTAACTCCACTGGCTTCACTAACGGCGAAATTAGGAAACTGGACAAAATTCTATATATATAGATATACTCGCAATGTTAACGAAAAAGGTCGGAAAAAAAAAGACTGATAAAATTGATATTTCATAAAATTTCAAAACACATAAATTAGATTATTAACTTATTGGAAGCCGCGATCCTAATAACTTATATATCAACGAAAGGGAAAAAGTTCCAGGATTATGATGAAACAAACCAAAATTATGTAGCACTTCGTGTCGATGAGATATTAGCATTTTAAGGTTTCCCCCTCCCTTCAAATTTACGATTTTGCTGTAAATATACCACCGGCGTTAGTCCGATTTTTTGCGACGGACAGCCTAACTGCCGTTAGTCTGTAATATAATTAAGTAATATGTTATGTATATTTTCTTTTAGAAACTTTAATTATGGAAAGGAATGCGATTTATTCGAACGGAACGGTGAGTATGAATTCGTTATTACGTGTTACTTATTTAAGTGTATATTTAGTAATTTTATTTTTGTTTCAGGACTTCTGGATGGGATTTTGTACGACTGCTCGTTAATTAACCGATTTTTGGCTTTAAACAATAACATAACTAAATGTTTCTAACGAAGATCTCGTTATTAAGTATAATTAATTGAAAATAACTGAATAAACAATACGATATCTCTTATTTATGACGAGTGATCGTTATATACTAAGGTTATAATAATATGTAATGTAATATTTCTTGAATAAATCAAACTTATTTTCTAATTTCTTAAGATTACGTGTCTATCATTTGCCGATATATACAGGGTGTCTGGTTTGAGGTGTCTGAGCGGCCAACTACATGTGCACAAGTATGACTTGAGTCGAAAAGTCTAATGAACTTTTTAAAAATTCGGCTTAGTTAACGAGTTATTAATTAACAAAAATTGCGGAGGAAGGCGGTACGCTGGAGCTCGTAACTAGGTGATAGACGAAGCAGTAGGAGGAGTGATCCACAATAACCAATAACAATCGTCGGAAGGTAACGCTCGATCAACGTGTTTACTTATCTCCCTTCTCTCTCATTCTCTTTGTTTCTCTCTCTACGACACTCCCTCCCGCAGGAGGCTCGCGATGACTTTCTGTCTCTCTTTCTCTCGCTCGCTCACTCTTTCTACGACACTACCTTACCCCCTCATATGCTAAATAGCGAAAAAGAGAGAGAGAGAGAGAGAGAGAGAGAGAGAGAAAAGGAAGGAACGGATGAAGAACGTTAGCGCGAGCCTCCTGCGGGAGGGAGTGTCGTAGAGAGAGAAACAGAGAGAATGAGAGAGAAGGGAGATAAGTAAACACGTTGATCGAGCGTTACCTTCCGACGATTGTTATTGGTTATTGTGGATCACTCCTCCTACTGCTTCGTCTATCACCTAGTTACGAGCTCCAGCGTACCGCCTTCCTCCGCAATTTTTGTTAATTAATAACTCGTTAACTAAGCCGAATTTTTAAAAAGTTCATTAGACTTTTCGACTCAAGTCATACTTGTGCACATGTAGTTGGCCGCTCAGACACCTCAAACCAGACACCCTGTATATGTATATACATAAGTGTGTGTTGCCTTTCGTGCTTATTATTAGTATACGTACATGAATATAATATTTTCTTTTATTTATCTAACTTATAATTATCGTAATGTATCTTTTATTCTGAGGACTATCACAAGGTAAGTATTTTTATATATTTTATTATTTTATATATTCTTTTTGGGTTTTCTAGTTTTCTTTTGATTATTTATGTATTATATATATTTATTACTATGTATATTATATGTATATTATTTATGTATTATTATATATATTTTCTTAACCTAAGATAAAGTAAAGCGACCTTTGCTTATTATTGCGTATCTAACTAAAATAGGTCCTTCTTAACATAAAGTTATATTAATTAACAAATAATAAAACAAATATGTACTGCCTTTTGATACAATAAACATAACTTAAAGTAAATCTGCGTCTTCTTTCATACCGACGTAGCGAAAATATGATAGTATCGATTCAGAATATATCGAATACGCTTTATATTTACCGACGGTCGATAAAACAGAACAATAATTTCTATTTATACTTTTAATCTTTATAATTTTGGATTTTACCGAACTACTAATATGTTAGATCGATAAGAGCCCTAATATATTTTACTTTTAATTTTAAGAAATCACGAATTAATTAATTACTTTAGGAATACAGGGTGTTGGAGGTTATCTCGTATTTATACGGAATAGGTAAGTATATTTTCCTTTCTTTGATTATAGTGTTATTCTAATTTTATTTTCCTTTTTATTACAGGTTTCTGAACGAGCAGAGATAAGGTAAGTAACCAATTTCCCTATTTTCGTAAAGTAGTTGCTTAATCGTTATATGCAATTTAGCATGTAAGAATTTGATTTTGATAATATTCAGATAGATTTACTATCTTTCACTTGACGTACAAGTCGTCCAAGCGATAACACCACTGGTGTTTTACGTTAAACTCGCCGTTGCCGCGAAGGCGTAGACAAGGAATTGATACTAATAATACTAATGCTTCTAAGTTATATCAAAGAGAGAATTTAAAAAGAAAAACATTACTTTAGCAACAAGACACCGATATACTATGAAAAAAATGTACGCAGGACATCACATCGCTCTCGATGACTTTATCGCACGCTTCTCGCTGCTTTTCCGAATTCGTTGCGCTGCTCCTCTGCACATCGACTACGAAGACTTCGATGACGATTATTCTCGTACTTTCACGTGTTCTTTGCTTGTGTAAGAAGTCAGCTGTCGAATTCGTTGTTCGTAGCTTTCGTTGATTCTCTACGTCGTGTCGATTCTCTCGTGTGAAACGAAGTTCGTTCTTTTGTGATGTCCTGCGTACATTTTTTTCACAGTATATCGGTGTCTTGTTGCTAAAGTAATGTTTTTCTTTTTAAATTCTCTCTTTGATATAACTTAGAAGCATTAGTATTATTAGTATCAATTCCTTGTCTACGCCTTCGCGGCAACGGCGAGTTTAACGTAAAACACCAGTGGTGTTATCGCTTGGACGACTTGTACGTCAAGTGAAAGATAGTAAATCTATCTGAATATTATCAAAATCAAATTCTTACATGCTAAATTGCATATAACGATTAAGCAACTACTTTACGAAAATAGGGAAATTGGTTACTTACCTTATCTCTGCTCGTTCAGAAACCTGTAATAAAAAGGAAAATAAAATTAGAATAACACTATAATCAAAGAAAGGAAAATATACTTACCTATTCCGTATAAATACGAGATAACCTCCAACACCCTGTATTCCTAAAGTAATTAATTAATTCGTGATTTCTTAAAATTAAAAGTAAAATATATTAGGGCTCTTATCGATCTAACATATTAGTAGTTCGGTAAAATCCAAAATTATAAAGATTAAAAGTATAAATAGAAATTATTGTTCTGTTTTATCGACCGTCGGTAAATATAAAGCGTATTCGATATATTCTGAATCGATACTATCATATTTTCGCTACGTCGGTATGAAAGAAGACGCAGATTTACTTTAAGTTATGTTTATTGTATCAAAAGGCAGTACATATTTGTTTTATTATTTGTTAATTAATATAACTTTATGTTAAGAAGGACCTATTTTAGTTAGATACGCAATAATAAGCAAAGGTCGCTTTACTTTATCTTAGGTTAAGAAAATATATATAATAATACATAAATAATATACATATAATATACATAGTAATAAATATATATAATACATAAATAATCAAAAGAAAACTAGAAAACCCAAAAAGAATATATAAAATAATAAAATATATAAAAATACTTACCTTGTGATAGTCCTCAGAATAAAAGATACATTACGATAATTATAAGTTAGATAAATAAAAGAAAATATTATATTCATGTACGTATACTAATAATAAGCACGAAAGGCAACACACACTTATGTATATACATATATATATCGGCAAATGATAGACACGTAATCTTAAGAAATTAGAAAATAAGTTTGATTTATTCAAGAAATATTACATTACATATTATTATAACCTTAGTATATAACGATCACTCGTCATAAATAAGAGATATCGTATTGTTTATTCAGTTATTTTCAATTAATTATACTTAATAACGAGATCTTCGTTAGAAACATTTAGTTATGTTATTGTTTAAAGCCAAAAATCGGTTAATTAACGAGCAGTCGTACAAAATCCCATCCAGAAGTCCTGAAACAAAAATAAAATTACTAAATATACACTTAAATAAGTAACACGTAATAACGAATTCATACTCACCGTTCCGTTCGAATAAATCGCATTCCTTTCCATAATTAAAGTTTCTAAAAGAAAATATACATAACATATTACTTAATTATATAAATTACATACATCAATAATGAAATAATAATAGAATAAATAGTTATTAACGTCAAAAACGTATAATTGCGACATATTGCGCAATCCATAAAAGTCCACGTAAGCTTACGACATATTGCGCAATCCTCTAATATCCACGTGTACTAACCGATAGTGCCGCTCCTTGCCGCTATGTGGCGCCCGACTCCCGTGGGTAGTATTCTAATTCATAATACCTAAGAGATGCGCGTCACGACTATTCAATATACAGATTGAGAGTAGAAGGCGAATTCGAGAAGGGTGGCGCAGACAAGCTTTGCGGCTCCATTGCACTCTCAGATTCGTCTGCCGATCAGTCTTTCACTCCCTCGGCTACTGGCGCGGTTCGACCTTGCAGTCAGTAAGTATAGCCCATAGGAACCCCACGTTAGGTGCCATTAACGGGTGCTGGCTGGACTAGCATTCGGGTATGGTGACGAATTCCCAGCCATCGAGCAATGGTGACTAGGATTTGTCCGTCTCAGTAATCAAGTTCGCGATTAGCTTCACTTTCCTAACCTGTAAATTCACGCGTGTTAATTTAATTTCGAGTCACTCTTAGAATTATTACTTACCTTATTGGATTCCTCCATTTTCTCTCGTTCCCTTCGAGTCACGTTAAATTTTCCTTACCTACAAAATCGTTCCTTACCTCGTAATACTTCGCTTTAACCGAAATCTGCTTTCATTTATTTTCTTAATTTTCTCCTGAAATCGGAACAAACATAAATTATTTTCGTTCACATTATTTATTTGAAACATTGTTAAGTTTCTAAAGGATTATAAATCCAATCGTGGTATTTTCTTTCGTCGTTAAACTAATATTTCTTACTACCTTCTTTAAATCGATATATCGAAACGAAACCAAAGATAATTATAATTTACATTTTTATTTTGATAATTATATCTAAACCTATCGTCGAATATTGTCTGTGATATTACGTATTTACTTTGTTATATTCCTTTATATATTTTCATTTACCTCTTTGTAGATACCTATCGAATTTGTTAAACCTTTTGAGAATATAATATTGTTAACCTTACCAATTGATTCTTTCTTCTATTTCCATCTTTCATCCTCTATTGAACTGCCATTTTTGGACACAATAAAAAGCGTCCGAGAACACGTCGACATTTGCTTACTGAACGTTGGATGTTCTTCTCACGCAACAAATTTTCTTCTCTTTTCTCTTTTCCCTTTATCTTTCCTGCAAATTATTGAATAATATTCTTCTCATACTAATAATCTAAAAATAATATACTAATTAATCCGTTATACGTCAAACAAAAACCATTTAACGTACTAATATTTACCCAATACTCATTATCCTTCTTGTTAGTCCATGTCTCTTCTGTAATTTCCTCCTACAAAGTAAATATATAATTGAACCATTTATTTTCAAACTTTAGTTATTAAACACTTACCTTTTCATAGTTCGTCATATTTTTCCTCTCTTCTCTTAATAAGAAAATAAAATCTTGCAAAATACAGAACATTATCGAACATTCGCTTAAACTATCGAAAAGACCGTCCGGGACGTAGTCCTTATTTATTTTCTTCAATACTTACCTTTCGAGTCTCCGTCCTTCGCGTAACCTTGTTTCTTCATTCTCCTCTTGATTCCGTCGTAGACCTGAAAATAAACATAACATTAGTAATCTTTTCGTATAAATTCATACTTACCTGTTGTTATCTTCGATCCTTTCCAATAAGCCTTCTGCAAACCTCCTAATCTGAAAAGAAAAATTAATTAGTTTCATTTAACATAACCTTTTTATTTAATTTTCACTTACCTTTCTTCATTATATTTTCTCCTCCACGCTCGTGCGACCGCTACCAACATTCCCTTTTGAGTATCCTCATCCTCCGTCCTTGAAGGTACCTAGGACGTAACAGCGAAGCGAACGTAGCGAATGAAATCTTACGCGTTCGAATTGCGCGCCTGCGAGGCGACAAGCAAGAGCGCGGATAGCTTAGGATCCGCAGGATCGCACGAGTCCGTTCAGGTAGGTTCGGGCGCCGTCGGCCCAGCTCGGGAGTTCGATTTTCGGGACAATAGATCCCGAAAAATTATTCTAGTTTCGTGCGTTGCAAAGGCTACAGGTGAGGGAAATTAACCTCAATTTTGGAATTTTGGATACCGGTTCATCGGAGTCTGTAAAAAAGTAGATTCTTTGTTTAACTCTTTATTATAAATTAAAGATCCTATCGATTTAGCTTTCTTTTTTTTTGTGTTTCATAAAGATTATTGAATTTTCTGGACACGCGAATCGAGCTTGCGAAGTCGTTCGGTCTCCGCGAAGAGACGATTTCTTTTACCGTAAAAATTTGTAAAGTATCGAATCCGATTGCGTATCGGAAAGAATTGTATTGGACAAATTATAGAATTCGGAATTCGTATCCGAGGTTTTTGGCAAAAGTCTTTTCTTTAGAGAGTCTTTAGTAACCGTAATTCGAGAGAGTTCGACCGGGACGAAACCGTTAGCGAATTCGAATACGGGAGAACTTGTAATTGTTTGATTGCTTTGTTTCGTTATGATTTTTGTAAGAGACTCCGACCAACCGAATTATTATTGAATAAACCGAGATTTTATTGTATTTTATATCTTGTCTCATCTTTATTGTCTCGAGTAGAGAGTTATCGAGCCCCTAACCCTTCTGGTTACGAACGCGAATCCTTCTTTGGACAGAATCCTCTTCAATTTATTTAGCGTTCTGTTACCGACATTTTGTACCGAGAACTATCGTATTCCGCTTTCGAGAAATTATCTTTATTCCGTATCTTACTTTTTTTGACATCGACAATCCGGGTGGAAACGATTCTCGGCAGGGCTTAACCTTTTCCCCCGACTTACGAATCCGCGAGAGGAGAGATTGTCGTTGCAATATATATATATATATATATACTGGGAATAACAATTACAAGTCGATTTGATGACAACAGCGCGGCGCATCGGACGAGTGAAGCGAGTGGAATAATCTAGTAGCTCAACTCTCATCGGATCAACTACCCGAATCGAGTCGTAACTCGAGTCAACTCGATTCGGGTAGTCGATCCGATGAGAGTTACTAGATTATTCCACTCGCTTCACTATCGCTCGAGTTGACTCGAGTTACGACTCGAGTCAACAACCATTTATACTCGAGTCACTCGAGTTAAAGAAAATACGACTCGTCCCATCCCTACGGTACACTCATAAGACGCTGCGATCGTAATCGACTGAAGAGCCACATAGCGGACGTCGGCAACATATGACCAAATGTAGGGACGGAGTCGGCAAGGGCTGACTACAACTAAGATTAATTATGACGATGTTTAAAATAATTAGTCAGTACTCATCAACATAGATTAGTTAATATTTTAATCATTACTTTTTTGTCATTAGTCTGATTAAATTATGTCCAACACTGTAATATATATCTGTATGACATATGAGATGAAAATAATTTATCAGAATATATAAAATATCTCACATTTTTTAAATAAAGAATATTTACCGTGAACTATACATGAACTGCCTCTTATCCCTTCAGAGTGCAGGGAGAATTTTTTAAGCCAATGAGGCAAGCAACTGACAAAAAATTTAATTTTTAAAAATTTTCAACTACCAATCCCCTTAAACTAAATTATACGAAAATTGGACAAATTCACTGTGTGGACAGGATTTACATATAAATATCGATATCGATGATATTCATACTTTTCGTTTCATGAATAACGATATCGATAATATCCGTACTTTTCATTCCAGAGATCACGTGTATCGATAATTTGTAAATGAATACGTATCAATACCAAACCGATCGAAAACTAATTTTTTTTTAAACTTCTTAAAAATGTAATGGTGTTTGAAAAAAATTGATAGAGCTAGCTAATCGACTTTTTATTAGCTCATTAATTTAACATATAATTTATGTAAACTCTTATTTTTTCATTTTATTATTAATTTAGCATGCAAATTCATAGCATGTATGTACGAGTCTTGAATAGAAAATGCTCTAGTATGTCTTTTATTATAATTTCCCCTATAAAAAATCGAAATCAATCTACAGAGATTGGTAATCCTGGTGTTTTCTGCGTCACTCGTTTTGAACGGCATTTGTGGCATAACGCACTTAAACGTTGTGGTGAACAGTCGATCAATTTTTACAAGGATTTAAAACTTTCTTCGATCTGTTTAACGGTAAGTTTTTTCAAGTTTTGCTTTTAAAAGTAGGATATATACAGGGTGTCTCACGCAAGCTACAACCGCGGAAATACACGTGTCCACATGGATAATTGGAAGCGAAAAGTGAAATAAAAAGTAATAAAATTTGTCCTCGTTAACGAGTTATTAAATAAAATAGATCAGCGAATCAGGAAGCACGGAAGCGGTAGGCGGTGAGCTGCGGCCTACATATATATATATATATACATGGTGTGTTCGACCATATAGTCGTCCGCGAATCCACGTGTAGCCAGCAATAAATTGAGTCGAAATAAGTCATAAAAATTAACATAAGCCAGGTTAGTTAACGAGTTATTAATTATCAAAGATTGGGCGAAAGAGCGGTAGGCGGCGAGCCGCGGCCATGCTATTCTGATGGCGAGACGCTAGAAGAAAGAGAGAAAAGAAGGGAGAGAGAGAGAGAGTCCGCGTGAGTCGCCAACGTAAGGTAGCGCCGTGGAGGAAAGGAAGAGAGAGAAAGAACGAAAGAGAAAGGAAGAGCGAAAGTAAACAATTCGATGCTTGACCGTCTCGCCCGCCGCTCCCCTCGCCGCTCGCCATCAGATTAGCATGGCCGCGGCTCGCCGCCTACCGCTTTTTCGCCCTATCTTTAATAATTAATAACTCGTTCACTAACCTGGCTTATGTTAACTTTTATGACTTATTTCGACTCAATTTTTTGCTGGCTACACGTGGATTCGCGGACGACTATATGGTCGAACACACCCTGTATATATTATTACGTTCATTATTCCAGATGAGCAATCCTGAGAGAAAAGAAGAAGAGCCTCAGAAAATGCAGTGTGGTAAATATTTCTTTCCTATCTATACCATCAGTTCGAACGCATTGGATCCTCCCCGCCCCCTCCCTAACAATACTAACGTATACGGCGCACAGCGGGCAATTTGAACGATCGAGGCGGGCAAAATTCTTTCGAATGCAATTTATGATTTTTTTATATTATAGAAATCAGAGAAACGAGATTAGAGAAGAATAAGATAATAACAATATATTTGTGTTCAAAACAAGTATTTATTACATTAATATATGATACCAGAGGAGATATCTTTGTAATTATTATAAATTTCTGTGAAATACTTTCTTAAATAAGGTGTACAGCTTGATCATCGTTGTTTTCCGTAATAATTCTTTAATAACTTGAACATTGAAAATGTTTCAGATCGAAGTTGTTCAGTACCGAGGTGGACATCATGTGGTGGGACTTTTATTTTTCCCGGTGGACACTCGAAGGTGAGGTGAAGGTAAACTTCCATTTTCTAAATAGAATGATATGTTTTTTTATCAACCATCAAATAGTGCGTTTTAAAATGAGAAAGAATTGTTAAGTGCTTTGAAGTAAAACGTCATCATTTTGAACAGATACTAATATAAAGTACAAATAAAGCGATCACACTTTTTCTGCATTTCACGGCAAGTTCGACTCTGAAGAACCTTGAGTCATAGGTCAGTGAACTCATATTAAAACGCACTATTTTATGGTGGATAAAGAAACATACCATTCCATTTAAAAAAAGAAAGTTTACATTTTCCTCGCCTTGGAATGTCTACCTAGAAAAATAAAAGTCCGACCACATGATGTCCACCTCGGTACTGAACAACTTTCATCTGAAACATTTTTGCGTATAATTGATATTTTTGAAAATATTCCTCTGTAACGCTTTAAAATTTCAACTCTGTATTTTACAGATCAACGGTTTTTCATGAAACTAGATTTACTGGGGTTTTCTGGGTCGCTGATTACGAATTTGAACTCAGATTTGAAAAATTCGAAATGACGGATCACTTGACGAAAATTTAAGAAATCGGGTTTCTAAAAAATATAGCCGTATTCTACGTAAAATTTGAAATAAAAAAGGTCTTCTGAGATTTTTTATAAAATTGCTTCTTTTTGCGTGGACAAATCTAAGATTTTGTATGTTTTAAAAAATCTATAATTTCTTTCATTGCATAAGATGATGGCCTACAAAAAGTCCTTTAATAGCTATTTCACTCTTAATTTTAGGGAGAATAGAACTGCATTTTTCTTCTTAAAATTTTTAAATTTTCGTTGACTGGTACATCATCTTAGATCCGTCATTTTGAAAACACCAGTATCCCTATTTTCAAAAGGATATGTTTAATAGTATACTTAATAAACAATTCTTTTTAAAGAAAAGTTGTAGAAGTATTTTTATATCTGAAATGATTTTTAATTATTTAATTTTTGCTATTACTAGCAAAAGATAATGATCCACGAACAGCCGCAGAATTGCGAGCTGAAATTGCTGCGCGGAGGCCTTTTATGCGCAGGAGATGCGTCGGCAGCAGGAGCAGATGCTCCAGATGCAGCAGCAACTGCTCCTGCTGCAGCAGCGGCCACCGCTGCAACAGCAGCAGCCACCGCAGGGTCAGCAGCAAGGTGAGGCGGTATTTATTGTTAATAACATAAGTAATTCTAGTAACATATGTATATATGATAAATGATGTAATAGGAATTTAACATTTTTTTCAGGATACCGGAGGCGTTACCGTGCTGGAGCGTCGGTTAGACGTTATTACGAGCGGCGAGAAAATGTTTTGCACGCCGCCGACTTCATTAATCGGGTGGCGAGGGGGTCCAACCATAGGCCAACAGAAAAAAAAATAATAATTTGCTTTTTATTGTTAGAATTAGTTAGATATTAGATATATAAGTTTATATTTTTAGTATAGATATAAATTGTAGTATAGTTAGTTTTAAATAGAAATAAGTTTTCTTCTACGAGCCGTAGAAGAAAGAGAGAAAGAGAGGGAGAGAGAAAGAGTCCGCGCGAGTCCCCATCGTAAGGTAGCGCCGTGGAGGAAAGGAAGAGAGAGAAAGACAGAGAGCGGAAGAAAGAGGGAAAGTCTACTCGATGCTCGAGCGTTAATGCCCCACTGCTTGTCACTTTTTCGTGGAAAGCTCCTCCCGATCACTCATCTTCTACGTATGTAGACGAGCTCGGGCGCCCCACCCGCTCGCCACTCGCCTCGCGCCGCTAGATTAGCATGGCCGCGGCTCGCCGCTTACCGCTTCCGCGCGTCGTGATTTGCCAATCTCTTATAATTAATAACTCGTTAACTTACCTACCATATGTTAACTTTTATGACTTCTTTCGGCTCTATTTATTCCTGGCTACAACGTGATATAGCTCACGACTATACGGTCGAACACACCCTGTATATTGATACGGTATAGCTGAGTCGATGATTAAATACAATAAATAATAAGTAAAACAACATAAAAGTTATAATCTCACGAACGAAGGAATGCGCGAATAGTCTAAAAATAGAATTTATAAAGGTAAACGCACCGCGAGATCGGCACGCGAGCGCGAAAACATAAAAAAAACGCGTAAGTAAGACGAGGAAGGAAATACGCGAAATAGATCGGAATTCGGCGAGATAGGAATTTGATGGCCAACGAGTTCAGGGCCAGCGGCGAGGACAATAACCGCAGGTAATAATTAAGAGAGGGGATCCGATTAGACAATAGAAATTCGATCGCGCGCAAGTAAGAGCGGTGGGGACAAGCATTTAAATAGCAAACCCACGCAACGAAAAGTAGTGCATTCCGAGTTTTCTCTTAAAGATCGCAGTTCGTAGAAGTTAAAGTTTCGTGCATAATCAGAATTTTAAAGTACGTGAAACGCTCTTAAAATCACGGGTTGAAAAAGTGCTTTCGCGAGTGTCGAGAAGCGGCGAAGCAAGGATCGACGACAAACGGAGGGTGAGAGGGGAAGGTACGAACACAGATACAGTGCTACGGCGTGCGAAGCTATACCATACACAACGTCGCCTAAAGTAAGGTGTATCTCTTTATTTTCATTACCTCATCATACCATTAGTCATAAGCAGTAGATTATAAGTGTGTGTAAGAGCGTCTGTGTGAGTAAGCGTCTGGGTGTATGAGCCAGCGTCTGTGTGTGAAAGAAAGCATAGGTGCGTGCGAACCAAGTCGAAGAGTGTGTGTGAGTATCGTCGAGCGAACGTAGGTGTGTGGGAACGTGTGTAGGCGTGTGACTCCGTGTGTGAGTCAGGCGAGATCGGCGAAGACGTAGACACTTAGAAAAAACATAAACACGGCGCGATCAGCTGCTCGGGAGCTACCAGCGAGCGCCGAAGACTACAAGGCTTTAACCCCTTGGGTACATTTGACGTATGAAACACGTCATTCACTTTTTTCCCCTAGGAGCGGATGACGTGTTATTTGTTCGTTTTTCTCGTTGTGTCTTTAACGTTTTTTGACGTTTTTTGTTACGTTTTTTCGTTGTTTTTGCTTTTAAAAATATCACACTCTGCATAATTATTAGTAATTGGTTTTTTTTATGGCTTGAATTTATTTCATTTAGTTTTATTTTGTTGTTATTAATTTATTTTTGTTTTGCAATTCTAATTACTTGAAGACATCTTAATACTACATATGTCACCAATATTTTAGAAATAAATACATTCTTACGTAAAATGTACTGCCTTTACATACTACTCCAAGCAACCAAAAATTATTTCCGTTCCAACTGCAAATATTTTCTCAAATAAATCCGTACCCAAGGGGTTAAATAAACGCAAATTAATCGAATTTTCGCGTACATTATTTATTAATTTTCCCACTTTCCTTTGCCAGTCCCAAAAGGACCGAACCGTTCGGTGAAGTAACGTAAGCGTTAAAAAGGTAGGGAAGGCGAAACGTTACAATATACATATCTAACGTTTTTATATTTTTAACCCTTTGCACTCCGCTGTCCCCTCTGAGGCACCATATTTCCAACATAATATCATTTCATTTCATGTGATATATCATTACTTATATTGTAAAAAAAATTATTCGAGTTGTTGGTAGGTGAATTGGAGTAAAATCTGTGACTATACAAAAAATTGAGCGTCGAGGACCATTCGACATCGTATTATCCTAAAAATCGGTCTTGTCGAGTCAGAATCGCGCGGAGTGCAAAGGGTTAATATTTTTACCCGATGTTTTACATAAATAAAAAAACAAAATTATATGAATAAAAAACTTTAAAAACAAACTTTTATTTTTTGTACTAAAAACACAAAAATAAGAATATTTTTTGATTAAAAAAAAAAAAAATGAATGCATGAATGAATGCTATTTATAAGTGGTCATAGTTCGAGTGGGTAGATCCTAATAAAAAGGAGTATCAAAGTTATGGCTGTAACACATTTAACATATTATCTAGCATTATTTATCTTAAATACTTGTCGTATGAATAGAAAATAAAGATACATATTTCAATACTTCTAATCTCTATCGATTCAACATAATATATTATTATGTGTTACAGCCATAACTTTGATGCTACTTTTTAGTGCTTTTTAGGAGGATCCCCCATTCGAACTATAACCACTTATAAGAAGCATTCAACACTGTCTTAATCTAAAAATATTCTTACTATTGTCTTTTTAGTACACTAAATAAAAGTTTGTTTTTAAAGTTTTTTTTTCATATAATTTAATTTAATATTTATATGATATTGTAAAGTAATAAGGTGATTAAAATGAAGATTGCGATTTTTGGGATGAATTATCAGATATGAGACAGATGAACCTTGTGTACAAATTGAAGTACCTAATGTAGGTTCACTTCAAGACTTTAAGGATTCTTTAACATTTAATTATGATACTGCTTTTGATCTTTTGACTACACGGAAGTCAGGGCACGATAGGAAAAAGATCTAAAATCAACTTCTAATCGAGTACGTATGTCTAATTTGATAGTTTGTGTATTTTTTTATATATAACTACATTTATTAATAACATTAATATATATATATTGATACGGTATAGCTGAATCGATGATTAAAATACAATAAATAATAAGTAAAACCACATAGCAATTATAATCTCACGAACGAAGGAATGCGCGAATAGCCTAAAAATAGAAGTTATAAAGGTAAACGCACCGCGAGATCGGCACGCGAACGCGAAAACATAGAAAAAACGTTGAAGAAAGACAAGGTAGGATGATACGCGAAATAGATCGGAATTCGACGAGATAGGAATTTGATGGCTAACGAGTTCAGGGCCAGCCGCGAGGACAATAACCGCATGTAATAATTAAGAGAGGGGATCTTAATAGACAATAGAAATTCGATCGCGCGCAAGTAAGAGCGGTGGGGACAAGCATTTAAATAGCAAGCCCACGCAACGAAAAGTAGTGCATTCCGAGTTTTCTCTTAAAGATCGCAGTTCGTAGAAGTTACAGTTTTGTGCATAATCAGAAATTTTAAGTACGTGAAACGCTCTTAAAATCACGGGTTGAAAAAGTGCTTTCGCGAGTGTCGAGAAGCGGCGACGCAAGGATCGGGACAAACGGAGGGTGAGAGGGGAAGACACGAACACAGATACAGTGCTACGGCGTGCGAAGCTATACCATACAACGTCACCTAAAGTAATGTGTATCTTTTCATTTCTATTACCTCATAATACCATTAGTCATAGGCAGTAGATTAAGAGTGTGTGTAAGAGCGAATGTCCGTGTGAGCAAGCGTCTGGGTGTGTGTGTGCAAGTGAGCGTCTTAGTAGAACCGAGCGAGCATACGTGTGTGCGAACGTGGGTAGGCGTGTGACTGCGTGTGTGAGTCAGGCGAGATCGGCGAAGACATAGACACGTAGAAAAAACTTAAACACGGCGCGATCAGCTGTTCAGGAGCTACGAGCGAGTTCCGAAGAATACAAGGCTTTAAATAAACGCAAATTAATCGAATTTTCGCGACTATTATTTATTAACTTTCCAACTTTCCTCTGCCAGTCCAAAAAGGACCGAATCGTTCGGTGAAGTAACGTAAGCGTTAAAAAGGTAAGGAAGGCGAAACGTTACAATATATATTGTAACGTTGAGCCTTTTACCACCTCGGCTTTCTGTTACCTCCTCGTCGAGTTCTTTCCTTTTCAGGACTGGCAGTGGGAATAGAGGGGAAAATGTGAAATAATCAGTGCGCGAAATCCCTTTAATTTTCTTTATTTCGTCTTCGAAATATATCGCCGAATTGTGCGAGGTCAACGCACTCGCCCAGCTGATCGCTCGTGTTGTCACTTGCTTATATCACGTACACTCATACGCGCTCACACTCATCCACACGCTCACGCATACACTTAGTCTAACGCTTAGCCTATTTGGAAGTCAGGTATCGCAAAGAAATGTGAACACGTATCTCGGGAAGACGCTGTAACGTTATCTTTTTTTTTGTAACACCCGCTGCGAAAGTTTGATTTTCGAGCACTGTATGGCGGCCGCAAAGTAGCTGTTTCCCAAATTTCAGAATTTTTCTGCACGCGTGTCGAAAGTATATACTTTCGCTATGGTGACGTCATACTTTTCCGCACGTGTGCGGAAAGTAGGTACTTTGCACACGCTTCTCCACACGTACTTCTGCTGACAGCCACCAGATGGAGCGGCGCTAGTCCCAAAAAGACATGGTGTCTAAACGTTCGTGTGCAGGCTCGCGATAAATTTGAAATCCAAATATTTCTGAAAATACATATACCATCTCTCAAATCAAAGTTCCACAGCGAGTCTTACAAAAAGTACAGTGCATACCTTGTGTGCAAAGATAGGGACACCTGACGAGCGTGATTGCTGCATTCGCTTCTGCTTATACTGCATTCACATAATTACTCGTGTGAATAAACGCACTCGCCTAACGGCTCGTGGCACACTCGTACGCCACATTAGTACGCCACACTCGTACTAATGTGAATGCACCATAAGCTATCAGCTCCTGCAGCAACTTCACGCACGTCAGGTATCCCACTCTTTGCGCACTCGGTATACAATGTACTATTCTCTTACCGATATGGTGTGTTCGTTGCCTGGCTAACTCTCTCTCTCTTAGGCGGGTTTCTGACTTGTCGGTGTGGTAGCGGCGCGGGATCGGTATGCTCGGTATACGCGGTACCGATTGTTTACTCAATGATAAAATATATGTTTGGCGGTCATTCAGGTCGTTTTTGAAAAATTTTTGATTAGTACAAAGTTTACATTTAGAAAAAGTAATAATAAAGCAACATACGAGTTAGGAAGATGGATGTACCAAAGTTAAAAGTGAATTATTTCATCATCCAACGTTTCGGCCATATGTTCATGGCCCTCTTCAAAGGAGCAAAACCAAATACAATTAATCTAACAGTACATCATCCTTAATTAAATTCTGAAATTAAAGAAAGGACGATGTAAAAGTTGATTACAAAAATTAAACATATACAATATAAACACTCTGTAAGTTAGTTTAAATGGACTACTTACATGATATTATGACATAAATCGGGCTATTAAAAACATATTGAAGAATGATGTTAAAAACGTAGAATTAATAATGTAAAATCGCAAGGCAATATAGGTGTTACGTGCCATTTTCAGTATGAACTCCACGACGTTCTTCTCACTAAGAGGTACAATACGCGAGTGAGGAAGGTTATTAGATGAGCGATGAGTTTTTTTGCTCTATACATATTTTTGAACTGTCCGTGAGGTGGTGGATAGAAACGATCAAATTAAACGTACCGGTGATTTGAATAAGTTTTGAAACCTCCCGCAACACGTACAGGTGTGCAAGAGGGGGTAAGAATCTACATTGGTTACTTATGTGGTTACGCTGGCCAATCGTGAGCGTGAAGTGATTGTCGTACTGAAACTAAGTTGGGCGCCAATATTTGAACGCAGTTACGTTGAGTGATAAAAACCATACAGAAAAATAATGCCAAATGAAACATAATACGAGGTATCATAAGAAACCTACGATTCAAACGAAAAGTCTGATGATGTTGGTAAAATAATCATTTACCTCATTATTCTCTGTACGAGTGTTTACGGTATTGTTTAACAATATATGGAACGTTTCTGCTATTCTCCTTTTTCTTGTATCACTTTCATGATGGAGAATGTTTACGTTGTTAAGATCAAATGTATGGCCAGTGTCCATAAAATGATTGACAACATCCGTGTGATGGTTATGAGGATGTGTTATACTTAGTTTATGTTGATTTATACGACTGGAAAGGTATTGGCTAGTTTCACCTACATAGCATTTTTTGACAATTACTGCAGTTAAATTTGTAGACAACATACGGTGTTTTATCTGTGTTGGGTTTGTCTTTAGTAGACTTAAAAATTGTTCTGAGACTATAATGAGAATTGTGTGTAATGTGATAATTATACTGTCTAAAAATATGACAAATACCTTGGCTGAGACCCGGAACGTACGGTATGACACCCATGTTTAACCATGAGTGTTCACCCATACTTTCTCGTTTCTGAAGCCTTTTGTTTTTGGATTCAACGGGGTGGTACAATTCGTGTATCCTCTGTTTAATGACATTGTCAATGAAGTTAGCCGGATAACTATTGTTAATTAAAGTGTCTTTGATCAGTTTTAAGTTGTCAGCACGGTAAGTAATGTCAGATAATTTCACCGCTCTATCCACCAAACCTTTTATTAATGCTATTTTATTCATGGTAGGATGTACCGAATGAAAATTCAAGTACCGGCCCGACCAAGTTTTTTTATGGAACCAGTTGCAGATGATTTTATTGTCAATACGGGTAAGCAAAATGTCTAAAAAGCTGATTTTATTGTCAATTTCCTCCTCAAACGTGAATTGTAACCTTTGGTTGTAGGAATTGAAAACCGTAAGAATAATGTCAAGTGAGCCCCTAGGAATAGCTGTGATGATGTCATCAACATATCGTTTGAAGAACGGGAGGTTAAACGGTAACTTATTTAAGCAGAAATCTTGTAATTGTTCGAGTTACGCCATTCACTCATTTTCGACAAAAAAATGGCAATAAAAGCTTTTTTTATGATATTTTGTTTAATAAGTTTTCTTTACGTCTTTTACGTTCTTCGTAAATTGGTATATTTTCTTTCTGATACGAATGAACCTCAGAGAACGCTACTCTTATCTCTCAAAGATGAAAATCTAAATGTGTCTACAGCATGGGCACTATTTATAGACTATCTCTTGATAAGTGTATTTATACTGCAACATTCACTTATGGCAAGCGATACTGTAAAAAATATGTTAAAAAAATTATATATCAATGAGATAGAAAGAAGCTTTTATAACATATGTAGTGCAGCCGTCCTTTCCTTATTGCTAGGTAATTGGCAATTTATATCATGGATCAGTATTTGGAGTTTAGATATATCTAATAGCAATATATTATGGCTGATGTTTATGGGTATACACATTATGGGGTGGTTCATGATTTATGGTGGATGTTTAATGATGGACATTTCGGAATTGAGTGGCTTTATACAAGTTTGGAATAAGGATTTGGTAAATTCTAGAACAATAAAATCTAGGGAATTACAAAGATATTATTCGCACATGAGACATCCCAGTTTCCTTGGTTTTCTTATAATTTTGTGGATACATCCTTTTATGACCCTCGACAGATTTCTATTGGCATCGGTAATTACAATGTATATGCTATTAATGTGGAATGTTGATAAAGAAGACTACCATTATCAGATTAATTGCTTTAAACGGAAGCAAAGAGAACAAGTTTTTTAATATTTTTACATAATGATTGAACCGTGGAAGTGCCTGGATGTGTTCATTGAAACAGCATAAACTAAATGTATCTTAATTTAAGTATTAATATCATACTAATTGTGTCAATTAATTGTATATTTTGATGTAACTTTAGTACATCCATCTTCCTAACTCGTATGTTGCTTTATTATTACTTTTTCTAAATGTAAACTTTGTACTAATCAAAAATTTTTCAAAAACGACCTGAATGAACGCCAAACATATATTTTATCATTGATTAACATTTCTCGGTCGAAATATTAAATTTAAATCCGATTGTTTACTTAGCGCCTATATTTCACTATATTTCAATATGCGCTTCCTTATTTACGCGGTATGCGCGGGAGGGGGACAGTATCGTTTCGGTATACTGCACCTCGGTATGACCGTCCAGTGCCCGCTCGGGATTTACCGAAAAGACGCCGAGCGGTATGCGCGAAACATCATGGCGGAACGAGATATTCATGTTATTTTGGTGCAAGAAATTGAAAAATACCCTGTATTATATAATTATAAACTAGCCGACTATTCAAGAAAGGATGTGACAGAAAGAACATGGAGTGAGATATCAAACAAAATACAGATATCTGGTATGTATTCCTTTTATTATCAGGTTTTTATACACAATTACAAATAGGTTATATTTGCTTTTTTTCGTAAATAAACATTTGCTCTATATGCCAAAACTCTACCTATCATTTTACACACAATGATTGTTTTGCCAGGGAAGCGCTCCTTGCGGTGTGATAAAATTGTTCGTCAAATATTTTCGTACTGTTGATCCAGATGATGTAGGGTTGACATTAATTAAATTTTGTTCGAAGTTAAACGAAGGGGCTTGTCTACAATTTTCAAAATCTGTTGCATTATATGGCTGTCCTTCTTTTAACCGTATAAAATTGTGTAGGACACATGCCGATTTTACTATATTGTTTATAGTAGCATAGCTCGAACTTCGAATAGGAGTTAAAAATACTTGGAATTTTTGGGTCATCATACCAAAAGCACATTCAATAGTTTTTCGTGCTCTAGAAAGTCGGTAGTTGAAAATTCTCTTTTCATTAGTGATTTTGGACATTGGGTAAGGTCGCAATACTCTGCGTGTCAAAGGAAACGCATTATCTGCCACAAAGTAATACGGCACTTCTTGTTGCGTGTTGTCGTGAGGTATTGTAGCCGCTGTAGGCATATTAATACCATCTCGCTCCAACCAGTAGCTCAAAGCTGAGGCTTTGAAAATACCGCCATCACTATTTCTTCCAGCATAACCTGTCTCGATCATAGTAAATAAGCCATCAGCATCGCAAACGGCGAATAATATAATTGAATGGTAGCCCTTATAATTATAATTTGTTGATCCAGAGTTAGGCAATTGTTGGATCCTTATATGCTTTCCGTCCATAGCACCAACACATTGAGGTATATTCCAAAGTTCGTTGAAACGATTGGATATATCTTTCCATTTTTGTGTTGATGGTATGGCCATGTACCCTATTTGTAGTGTTGTCCAAATTTGTTCGGTTGTTTCAGCTATTATGGCAGATACAGTGCTAATTCCTCTTGCAAAATAAAGTGCCAATGACGTGAAAGTATCTCCAGTTCCGAGATATCTAGAAAAAGACATTTTAAAAACATGATCATTTTAGTAAGAAGCAAACTTATATACTACTTATGAAGTTTAAAAAAAAAATTTTTTTCAGTTAATGACTGCAAAGAGAAATGGCGCAATATAAGATCTACTTTCCTAAGAACTTTGAAAACACTACCAAGTGGTTCCAAGCCGAAAAAACCTTACTATCTTAAGGACCATTTATCCTTCATTTTACCATACGTAAAACCACTTAACGAGTTACCAAACCGTGGTAACATTCCATCTGTTGAAGAACGTGCATCAGTGCCTATTGATATAGAAATTCAAGAAGATCAAGCAACAAGGGTCCCCACTGACGATTCCCAAGATAGAATACAATCAGAAGATTCTATACAAGAGGATACAGAAAGGCCAGCAAATTCTCGGTTACATGGTGCACGCCGACGACGCAATAATGAAATCGATGATGCTATGGTGAAATTTTTAAAGAGAAAAACTGAAAAAAGAGATGAATCCAATCACAGATCTAAAAACCGTTCAATGATGAATCATTTCTTTTTGAGTTTAGAATGTGAATTTGATGACATGACAAATCAACAACTACGATCACTTAAAATAAAAATATTACAATTAATTGACGAAATAAATCATGGTGGGGAATTATCTACCCGGCCTACATCTAGAGAATCAGATTCCTCGCAACAGCTTAGTGCTTATTCTCCCATGTCTTCCGTCGCCACTCCTACAGAAAGAGAGTTGACCGATTCTAATGATGTACCTATGAATTTCTCTACACAATACCATCAACCTGCTCCTACACCTTCACCAGTTTATACGCCCTACGATTTAAACGCTGGTCCAAGCAATGTTGATATTGACTTTTCATACACACAAATGTAATTGCTTGATTTACTTAATAATATATACTTTTACTACTACTACTTTATACGTTTGCATTTAATACTACTTTAATACTTTTACATAAATTTAATAAAACATATTATTATATTAAAATTGTAAAACATATTTAATACCCACTTACCTTAATGTAATCAGCAATCTTTCTTCAGCACTTACACATTCCCTAAATCTTGTATTTTCTTTCGTTATTGTTGGAGCAATAATATTCAGAAGCTCTTGATAAGTTTGCTTTGACATTCTATACATAGATAAAAATTTTTTGTCATCCTGCGAAAGTTCTGTTGCCGCAACAAATAGTCGACAATTAATATTATTTTCAATATACGGATGGCGCCAATAGGGTTTTCTTTTTTTCTCAAACGGAGATAAAAATAACACGCTAATCTTTCTGGATCAATCTAGTTAAACGATTATGAAATATTAACATGTAAAAACGTTTAATCGTTTACCCAGATTAATCTAGAAAGATCATATCGGAAACATGACGCGACACGCTCCTTCTTCGCATACTGTTAGGTTATGCGCGATACTTTCGAGATCTCGAAATGTTCGTTCACGCTCGGATACTTTCGTGATCTCGGCGAGTATCATACAGTGGAGAACTCGTTCGATCTCGATCGATTTTTCCTGACTCGACCCGCAACTGAAATGTCGGGAAACTGCACATCCGTACTTTTCACTGACATTAATGAGATATTTGATCAATACGAATAGATTTTGATGTAGTTCACAATATACATATATTATCCCTTAATTTCAATAAATTGTTTTTGTAATAGCGAAATTTCCATTTTTCTTTTCAACAACGAGAACATGATATCTAGTAAACTACTCTTTCTATGTTTTGTCAAACATTCAAATGGTTTAGTTCAATTATAAACAAGTGATTCTACTTTAAAAAGTGTACACTTCCTTTTTTCTCTCAAAATCCATTCATACTGGACATATATTCAAAAAACATTCATTATTTATTTAATTATTTAAACAGATGCTGCATACGCTGAGAAACAAGATGCTGCATACGCTGAGAAACAAGTGGCTGAGGACCGAATACAAGCTTTGCAAAAGGAGCGAGCTCAAGAGAGCGAGCTTTTTCAGCCAGATGAAGAAAATGGAGGAGCAATTTAAAAAACACTTGTCGGAACAACTGAATTTGCAGCAGCAGCACCACCAGAGACAACTGGCAGAAATGCAGCAACCCCAGCCCCAGCACCGTCAGCAGCACCGCCAACAGCCAGCGGCGCTGCAACCGCAGCCACAAGAGGCACAACAAAAAGAGGCGCCGCAGCCAGTAGGCCCCGGTAATTAATATTTACAACATAATTAATTAAAGTCACAGAATTTCCATTATTATTATGTCTTAATTTCAGTTCGAAGAAGACGACCGCGTGCTGGGCGATCTGCGCACCTGTGGCGCCTGCGCAACCAACAAAGGAAGGCACGGGAAATGGCGGTGCTGTTCGGCGAGTTAGCGGAGGAATCAGGAAAAACTCAAAAACTTCATTAACTGTTTGTCTTCTTTGGTGGTGCTGCTGCTGGTGGTGGAATATTTGTTTCGATTTTTGTATTTCCCCGAGAAAGTTCGCTCTCTCTCGTACATGCTCCTCTTGCAGATCTTTTATGTTATCTTCCGCTACCATTTTGTGAGTGTATGCAGCATCTCTTTACAAATAAATAAAAGCGTATAAAAAAATTAATATCATGTCTTTTGATTTTCCACATTATTTACAATCCATTAATTCCCTAATAAACCGTTAGGATAGTCTAGCTTAGTTAGATATACAGGGTGTATTCGACCATATAGTCAATCGGGATTCCACGTGTAGCCAGCAATAAATTGAGTCGAAATAAGTCATAAAAGTTAACATAAGCCAGGTTAGTTAACGAGTTATTAATTATTAAAGATAGGGCGAAAAAGCGGTAGGCGGCGAGCCGCGGCCATGCTAATCTGATGGCGAGCGGCGAGGGGAGCGGCGGGCGAGACGATCGAGCATCGAATTGTTTACTTTCGCTCTTCCTTCCTCTTTCGTTCTTTCTCTCTCTTCCTTTCCTCCACGGCGCTACCTTACGTTGGCGACTCACGCGGACTCTCTCTCTCTCCCTTCCTTTCTCTCTTTCTTCTAGCGTCTCGCCATCAGAATAGCATGGCCGCAGCTCGCCGCCTACCGCTTTTTCGCCCTATCTTTAATAAATAATAACTCGTTAACTAACCTTGCTTATGTTAACTTTTATGACTTATTTCGACTCAATTTATTGCTGGCTACACGTGGAATCCCGATTGACTATATGGTCGAATACACCCTGTATATATATTTTTAAATTTCCTTATTAATCTCCAATATTATAAATCTGATTAATGTTTCGATTAATAAACTATTTAGTATTATGAAAACTGCGTGTTATTATCTTAAAATTCCCTTATTAATCTCCAATATTATAAATCTGATTAATGTTTCGATTAATAAACTATTTAGTATTATGAAAATTGCGTGTTATTATCTTAAAATTTCCTTATTAATCTCCAATATTATATAAATATTAAAAATATATCGTGTACCAAGAATTGTATTATCGACGTTTTAATAAATAAACTATTTCGACATCATGTAAACGGAGCGTTATCATTTCAAAATTACCTTATTACTCTTCAATATTATATAAATATTAAAAATATATTGTGTCCAAAGTTTCAAATAAAGTCAGAAGTAAATTAAAGTTAGTTGCGAAGGCTTTTACATATTTTTTCCAAATTTTTGTCCAATCGTCTGTCATTTGCAATTTCAAATTTACTACGTCCGATCTATTCCGTTTTCTTCAAGATCTGTATTCATAGCAGATGCTCAATTTGTTTCTCTTTCGTAGTGAGAAACTGAATATATCGATTCTCACCTTTTTACGATTATCTCCCGTAATTTTAGATGTGAGTTAAATTTTTAATCCTGATTGGCGCAAGCGACGCTGTACCATAAAATAGTCGTATCGCAATGAATATACCGACTCGGAAGTTTTTAGTGACTTTTTCCATAAATTAAAAAATGAAGTGGTAGCTTTGTCCTCAATTCATAGCACACGGCCTATTTCCTTCTTTGCCTTGGCGGTACTCGCACGTGCTCGAAATTCTTATTTTATTTAAAATGTAGTGGCACATACATTAAGCTTTCCGTAATATTACGGAAATGTAGCCAACTATTTAATTTGTATTTTTAATTTATTAGAAACTGACTTCTAAATACAACAATAAAAAGGAAGATTCGAGCCGCGCTATGGACAAAGAAAACGAACAAATGGATTTGGGTAAGTCTAATTTCCAGAGAGAATTAAAAGTAAATAAACACTTTGTTAAGGAGAATCACTTTTAGGAATTGCTTTTTTCTACAAAATAGAATTTGTATTTTATTATTCTTAATGTGTTTTTAGTTTTTGAATAATTGTAATATTGTAATTTTCGTGTGAGTTCTCGAGAGTATGATACTCATCGAGATCCTGAGACTATTCCGCTACATACGTCTATTTCGAGATCTCGAAAGTATAACGCATAACCTAACAGTATGCGAAGAAGCAGCGCGTCGCGTCATGTTTCCGATATGATCTTTCTAGATTAATCTAGTTAAACGATGATGAAATATTAACATGTAAAAACGTTTAATCGTTTAAGTAGATTAATCTAGAAAGATCATATCGGAAACATGACGCGACGCGCTGCTTCTGCGCATACCTTTAGGTTATGCGCGTAACTTTCGAGATCTCGAAATGTTCGTACACGCTCGGATACTTTCGGGATCTCGCCGAGTATCATACTGTCGAGAACTCGTTCGATCTCGATCGATTTTTCTTGACTCGGCCCGAAATTGAAATGTCGGGAAACTGCACATCTCTATAGACCGTGTAACGTTACAAACAAAACCACGGTTAAATTAATAAAAGTAGAATAAAAGTAAAGTAGAAATAGAAACCTCAGAAACCTCTAGAACTCGAGAGAAGCGAAAATTCCATAAAATTTTGCGGAAAGAAAGAAAAAACGGCCGAAATCTAAAAATAGATAGAAAAAGGACAAAAGGACACACATGATCGAAAGTAGGTCGCGATAGCCTAAGAAACGGGAGGCGAGATGAGGCAAAGGGAGAGTCGCGGAAGATAGGAATTTGCATAAAAACGAAGGACGGAACAGTTCAGAGATTAGCAAGTTCAAGGCTAACACCGAGGCCAAATGCGGTCAGCAACGCGCGCCGATAGACGAAGAGCGGGGACCCAATTAAAGGGACCGAAATCAGAGCACGGGGGTGGGGAGAAAGCATATAAAAGACAGGTAGCAAAAAGGATCGAGATCGAGAATTTTCTCACGTTTTTTCAAAGTTATAAATTCAAGTCGGGAGTGATTAGTTCGGAGGCAGGCAGAAGTGCGAGGAAAGCAATCGTCTTTCGAGTTCGGAGAAGAGGTGTTTTCCGGAGTTTTTCGACCACACGAGTGAGTCAGCACGGCGAACGGCAGCTTAGACCAAACGTGTGAGTAAGAGAGAGAGAGAGTAGCCAGGCAAAGAACACACCATATCGGTAAGAGAAAGACACGTAACGTTACAGCGTCTTCCCGGGATATGTGTTTACATTTCTTTCCGATACCCGACCTCTAACTAGAATAAGCAGTAGGCTAAGTGTATGTGTGAGCGTGTGCATGGGTAAGCGCGGGTAAGAGTGTGAGTGCGTGAGAGAGAAAAAGTGCGAGCGATCAGCTGTGCGAGTGCGTTGAACTCGCACCACTTCGACGAAATACTTCGAGGATCGAATAAAGAAAGTTAAAGAGATTTCAAACACTCGTTATTTCACGTTTCCCTCTCAAATTCCCACTGCCAGTCCTGAAAAGGAAAAGAACTCGACGAGGAGGTAACAGTAAGCCGAGGTGGTAAAAGGCTTAACGTTACAACCGAGAGCCGGCTACATAAAAATTTCATGTATAAGGTACAAGAAATATTTATACCTGAAGAGAGTCCACTAGTGTACCCGAAGACTACATGACCAGTCTGCCTGCGCGGTTAGGAAGATTCAGGCGGGGGCGGACGGTCAAAGATGACAAATTTCACAAGGAAAACAATGATAATGTACAAGAATAAAAATTACGGGGATATTTAGTATTTGTTACAATGAAATGCGGATAATCATTGGCAGACCGTTTCCTGGAAGAGAAAGAGCCGGCAGACCGCAGCAAAGCGGCGTAAAATTTGAAGTGAAAAAAATGATAAGGTACAAGCTTGAAAATTATTCTTAGTATTGTTTAACCCTTCACAAAGCTATGTGCAAAATGGCAGATTAAAATACGGAAGATAACATCGGGGCAGACTATGATAAAGAGTGCGGACTGATGCTCGGACGCTCTCAATAAGCGACTTTTATACTTTCTATATTATTTCGCTATTTATATAAATGTATAAAATGCATAATAAGTAATAATACAATTGAAAATAACGTACATTTTATTGTAACAAAACGTTCAAATTATTGAAAAAAAACAAATAGAAAAATAGTTTCGCTGCTTCTTATTCTATTTCACTATTTACGTCAGACTCATCGTACTCAATGTCTTCTTCGCTATCGCAATCGATGTCATCCTCAGATTCGATCTCTTCAACATCTGCTAAAAAATAATATTAAAAATTATTATTGAAAAATATTTTAATTGTATTCTGTGCGCACAAATATTCATACCTTCAGATTGTTCTGAATCAATAATAACATCTTTAACACTGGGTGGTAGCTGAGGCCCATCAAACCATTGAAATTCATATTTTTCATCTATTTTTAACCATCCGCAGTTTTCTGGTGTTAAAGTAGTTGGTATCTTTTTATATGCGTGTCTCCATAATCTGACGATATACATTGATCTCAAAACATGCTATTTTAATTCAGCTGCACAAGGAGGCATCGACGAGGCATCCACATTTTGTAGCTTTTTTTTTTTGAAACGGTTCATTGATGTCGTAAACTTGATACGTTTTTAAAACTAGCACAAAACGAGCATTATTGACAGAATCAAGAGATTTTAAAGCGTATAATGCACAGACAAGTTTTTCAATAGTTTGAAAGACATTTAAATCATCAGGTAAATTATAATTTTCACTGCCTAATTCAGCAAAAGCGCTTTGAAATTGTTCACAATTTTGCAATAATTGTAGAGGTCGCTGTTTCCCTTTTCTATAAAAGGCTGGATTGAAGTCGCATCTAGTCATCGCATGGAACCCTGCTAATGATTTGCAAAATAATTTACCATGTTTTTCGTATAATGCTGAAACGTCAATTACGCTGCCTGTTCAAAATACCCGTTTCAATCCAAACTCTACTATTATTTTTTACCTTATTCATGTTTGCTAACATTATAATTAGTATATCTGTATCGGAACATTTTATCATAATGTTAGCTTCCGATGGAATATTACATGCGTGAAAAACAATTTTCGTATCTGCTTCTTCGTGAGCTTCAATTGTGTAATGTAATGCGGACGCTCGTTTCGCGCTAACAGAACGCCGATCACACTTCGGCACGCCTCCCTGTCCCTCCGGAAGAGCTACCGTTCTGGTCACCCGCGATACCTCAGTCACTTCTCCATCGCTACCAAAAAGATTTGGGCGCCAGACGCATACCGCGTCACGGGAGGAATACCTCAACTCCCGTTTTTAATTAATTCCGGGGGATGGTTCAAGCGGAAATCCATCGCTAACCGTCCACCCCGAGAATGAAAACTAACTCTATGAAGGAGAAGCTAGGGTACCCGCACCAGCTAACGGGGTGACCAGTCGGCTTCTGCACCTCCCGTCGGAACGAGAAAGCGTGAACCGGAATGCCAGCTAACTCAGCCCCGCGAACGGTATGGTAGAGGGGCTGGTCCTTTTCTAAATAAAAGTTGAGCTGAAATCACGGAGCGCTATACTCAAGGAACGGATAGGATACCCATCAATAAATAAAATAAAATAAAATAAAACAGAAAGAAATAAGGTAAAATAGAATCGTATATTTGGTCATAACCAAAGAACCGTGAAATAAATAATATAAAGACGTCGTTGAGATAAAATAAAATACTGTACCAGCAACGATAATCTAACTAATAGTTACGCCAATGGTTAAGAAAAACTAAGTCCTTTCGCTCACATAAAATATTCGGTACAGGATTTGGTCCTTGTGTTAAAATCGTTAGAATATTACTTAGTTGATACAATAATAAAATTCGTTAGTCGTGATATATAAAATAATAGAAATAAGACGAGCATACGCCTATGAAATCCGGATGATTTCCAAAGGAAGCGATAACCATTACTTATGGTATGCTCGCTCTTCGACGCTGGTGTGTACGCTTTTTCTGCATAGGTTTTCGATTACGCGTGCAACTTCGCTTAACCGAAAGGCGCAGCTCCTACGCGGGATCTTAGATTTTTCCTTAGGAGAACGAATAAAACTTACATTCCAAGTCTATTAGATGGAGATTCATTAAACTAAAATTGTACGGAGCCGACAATATAACGTTTCGTATACTTGAGGGGAGATATACTTTCCTCTTCCCTTCTTACTTTACGCGTGAACACGTTTCGAGGAACATAGACAGCCGGCACGTATATAGAGAATATTCGTCGGTATTATCTTCGACGAATAATTATCTTCGTAGCGTTTATAGAGATCTGGTAGATACAAATTCAGCGGATACGCTTATCGTAGGTTACGAATAATAAAGGAGATATTTATTAAGGTCTTTCCTCGTGTAAAATTCTGAACCCAGAGAAAGAGGAAAATATTCGCTCTATACTCAATCTTTGATCTTTTCGTCGGTAATTAGGCGGCTACGTGTGCTTTTTCACGCGTGCCTCGCCTTTCTCTTTCTTCTCTGCCGGTTCGCCTCACGCGCGTCTTTGTTGACGGCGGGCGCGTAGCGGTTATCGGGGCTTCGCTTTGTCTCGCGTAGTCTCTCCGACAAAGACAGCACTACTCCTCGGCGTGATTTTCCATAGAAAGCCATTTCTTTCGACCGACTATTACAATCGAATATGCGAGATGGATGATTACTCGGCTCAACCACGTTCTTACGAGGAGCTTTCCTCTGATTTCCTTTTTCTTATACGAGAATAGCGATACTTTTCTTTCGATAGCGAGCGAGTTCGAGTGAGGCGTAAATGCGAGTTTTTAGGCGCGTTCAAGTCCGAGTGCGACGCGACAAGACATCCGATTACAAGGAGGAATGGTTCTTTAGGGACGGCGATTTCAATTTCCACGCAACATTCATACTCGGAGGAATTAGCGACGTCCGATGGATCGGTCGGGAATACCTTTCGTCTCGTTAGATTAAGTTGGTCAAAAGTTTAAGGTGGGTGCGAAAGGTACCCTCGCCGATCCACGGCGTATACAAAATAGCTTTTCGTAACTTACATCCTCGCTACCTCCTTCCCTGTTCCGGTACTTCCCGGGGCTCTCTCGTCTCGTCTCTCCTGGCTCGCTCTCTCCTGGCTCGCTCTCTCCTCACCCACGCACTACTCGAAATTACTTTTACGCGTTTCGACCTTCCACGCTAGACTCCTGCCGTAGACTACTCGCTTCCGGCTTCCTTCCGGATCGCGTGGTCCTTTTCCCCTCCCGAGCTCCTTTCCGCGGCGTCGCCAGATCTTCGGGGCTTTGTCCAGCGATTTTTCCCCGCTGATTGGTCCGAGTGCCGGCTCCACGCGTTGCCACGCGCTCGTCCTACGCGGCGCGAGACGCGCGCGATTTGAGCCGGGGCGCTCTCATCCTGAGACACGCCACGAACCTGACACACGGCTAATCACCGGTGGAGGGCTTGGGTGCAACCCTGGTTGGCGGTCCACCTCGGCCAGCACCTCCACTCGGCGGACGCCCCCAAGGTCGCCACTCGGACATCGCTGGACCCCTTTTTCGGCCGTCTAAGCTCCGCGGACTCGGAGGTTTGAAGTAGCCCACGCGATCCGCTGGTCCTCGCTTCGCTCGCTCGCCCTGGCGCACGCGGGTTGCCTGTGTCCAGGCGCGCTAGCGCCTTTGTAACGGGCGTTCCTAAAACGCCACGTTACAGTAAATATCATTTCTTGAAAATATAATAGCCTCATTGGAAACTTTATATTCATAACATTGATCAAAATTAAGTAAGACTGTTTTATTTCCTAAGAATGGTACTATTTCTTTACTTTGCCAATTTACAATTAAAAAACGTACAAGAGCTTTTTTAAAATGACTATTTCTAAGCTCTTTGACAAAATCCGCAGGTCGCGTTTTATCTGGTCCAGAAATCAGGTACATACGATCAACACAGTTACCAGCTCGAAGAGATCTTTCGTAATCTTTAATTGAAGGTGTAAAATATCTATCAATAATTACGTGTATTTCACGAGCTTTATTGTTTGTTACCATTTGAAGAATTGTTTTTGAAATATTTCCAAAAGTTTTCGGTACTTCTTTTATACAATGTATGAGATAAAAGCCGTCTATTAAACAAATGTCTGTATATGTAGGAGCTATACTTTTTATATGTTTTTCTAACAATTTAAGTAAAACTGATTTATCCGTCTTAAATATCGATCCATCTAAATGGCACATAGACATAGGCACAGGTGTTAATGGATAGCTTACAATTTTCTCAATATTTGCATTTTCGGTAATTGAAATCGCTAACATGCGGCCAAATATGTGCCAATATTATACAAAATATCACGATCGACGTGTACACTGTTAAACGGATTCATATTTTGTTTTAATAGATTTATAAAATTTAGTAACTGAACTGAATCTTTTTTTATTTGGTGGTTTTCTAAGTCTCCGGTAATATCTTGCGTTTTTCTTAAACCGGTTTCTTCGTATGTATGCGATATCACTGTTGAACGTATGCTGTGACTTTTAGACCATCTTTGACGAGCAGAAATCGAATTAGTAAAATGTGTTACGCCGGTTAATCTTCGTGCAGCATCCGCATTAATAGTTTGTTCTAATGTCAAATCCACAGGCATTCTTGAGAACGATTTGTCCGTTCTTTTGACACCGAAATACCCATTTTGAAAATCGATTTCTAAACCTGGATGAGTAATATGGACTTTCGATAAACCATCGTGGTATTTTAACAGCCATCGAGAATAATTTCCCTGATTAAACATAAAAAATAAAGTTGCTATCTTCGGAATCACTTCTTTAAAAAGTTCAAAATTAGCAATACGGATGCTACGTGAAAACATTAGATAATAATTAATAAAATTAATGTACAAAGAACCGCATTAATGGCGATTGGTGGGGGTACTTTATACTTTCAATAATCCGTCCAGAAACCATTCCTTTCGATTACTTGTTCTAGTCTTCTGGGCACGGAATCGCGTAAATTTTGGAAGAACCCAGGATTTCCCCTAAGATTTTCCCAAATGAAGTTGCTTACACAGTATACTTAACTATACTCTTATCGATACTGTATAAGCAATCTGTCAATTTCTTCATAGAACAAAACAATACTCAATCTCTCGATTTGTTCGATAAACGATTAAGACAATTCAGTGTCGTTTATAGCTTTCGACGATCAACAAGAACCGAAATGGCACCTGTGATAAATGTTTCAACGCGTGGGCGTATAGTAGGTTACGCGCAGTCTGGCAAAACAATAGCAGAAATAATGGACTTGACGAATTGTAGCGAGACCACCGTAAGACGGTGGATCGCACGGTGGGAAGAAGGTGGTGACGATGCCTTAGAGGACACGCGAAAAAATAACAGACGGCCCCGGATAACGCTACCCGAGGAGGATCGCGCGCTCGTGGAGCATGTAAGGGCAAATCCCTTCCGTCCAGCGGCGGAAGCCGTCAATGCACTAGGGTTAGAGATATCGGAGGACACCTCGTGGCGGCGTTTGCACGAGGCCGGATTGTATTGTCGACGAGTGTCCAAAAAAATTAGATTGACGGAAAACCATCGAGAAGCACGAATCGGATTCGCATTAAATGAGCTAACGACGACGGAAGAAGAATGGGATGCGACGATATGGACTGACGAGAAGGTCTTTTGCTCGTCGGATAGCCGTTATTTGAGAGTTTGGAGGCGAGCGAATGAGGCGATGGAACCAAGGCACGTGGCACAGGTGGAAAGGAGTGGTCGCATAACCTGCGGTATGTGGGGGTGGATCAGTATCGGCCCACATGAATTCCGCGGAATATATCAATCTACTTGAGCAAGTTTTATTGTCCAGCGTAAGATTGATATGGTTTTTGAGTTTGACAGTCGTACGTGACGGACGTGTTTTTGTTTTGCTCCGCTCTCTTCCGTACTGTGACAGTTAACCGTCTTTTAAATTCAATCGTTATCCGATTTCTTCGTTTCTCTCTATTATTCCTACTTCTACGCCTGTAATCATGGATCAAGTTTGCAAAGGGTGTCTGACTAAGGTGGCTAAACCCGTGACCTGCACCCATTGTGGAATTATTGCCCATCCTGGCTGCGTGCAACGTACTGGTCATCTGTGTGCTAAAGGCAAATTTTTGGACTGTGTACCAGCAAACTCTTCTCTGGACTCAGGTTCCCCCATTAACCTTCCAGCATCACAATCTCGGGATATGCTGCTCTTCGACCACTTTCGTCAGATTTTTCGGCAAGAGCTTGACGACATTCTAACGGCTAAATTAGACGACATTCTAACGGCTAAATTTGACTCCTACGAAAGACATATCCTCGAGGTCATCGAAGGCATTACATCTGACCTTAAAACAGAAATTACCGATATTAAAAATAGAGTGTCTACATTAGAGAATAAATTAGTTGCTATGCAATCTTCCTCTAATCACTCTCATACGGTCGATGACGTCATTCATGAGATCGCTGACAGAGAACGTCGTTCCCGTAACATTATGATTTTTAACTTGGAGGAAACTTCATCGGATGCTAGTGCATATAATTCTACGAGAGCTTCGTCTCCGGCAAATACTATCCTAGATAAACAACTAGTTGATAGTATTTTTAAACAAGTCATCCCGTCGGGCACTAACATCACGATCAAGAAAATATCTCGTATCGGTAACTCTCGGGGTCGTCCTAGACCTGTCAAGGTTATCCTGAGTTCGAGGGCCGAAGTCTTGGAGGTGTTAAAAAATAAAAGTAACTATAATGGACCTGCTAGGATAAGCGAAGATCGAACCGAGGTGCAACGAGCCCAGCTTCAAACACTGAGATCGGAACTCAATCATCTTCATGAAGCCGGTGATGTTAACAAGACAATCCGCTATATTAACGGTGCTCCGAAAATCGTCAATAGTGGTCACAAAAAAAAAACTAAATTCGTTCCCTTTAGCATATTTTCAAAATGTGAGAGGCTTAAGGACTAAATTACTCGACTTAAGGTCTGCTATTGCGTCTACCTCCGTGCAATATTCTATTATAAGTTTAGTGGAAACGTGGTTATGTGACAGTATTACGGACTCGGAACTAGGATTACATAATTATAAGATACATAGGTTAGATAGGAATAGCGGAACGAGCAGGTTTTGTATGGGAGGTGGTGTCTTAGTAGCCGTGCATGAGTCTCTGTATAGTCGCCGTATTTACATACAATCTTCGTGCGTCGAGCAGGTTTTTGTAGAAGTTCGGTGCAATTTTAAATCCGTAATCGTTGGCTGTGTTTATATACCTCTCGCTAGTGACCTAAATGTATACAAGGAACACTGCAAAGCAATTGAAGAGGTGTTGTTGTTATTCCCTCCGGGCACCGACCTGCTACTTACCGGCGATTACAATATATCTCATACCGTCTGGCAAATCGACTCCGTCGGTAACCTGTCTTATCATTGTTTACCTACATGCCCGATGCGCTAACAAGCTGGCGTCATGCACGAATGTCTCAATTACCACAATCTTCTACAGTACAATAACATTGAAAACTCTTATGGTAGAATTTTAGACTTAGTGTTTTCCTCGTTCCATTGCCGTCAAACTGAACCAGCTATCGACGCTCTTATTTCGCCTGATGCGCACCACCCGCCTATTCAGTTTTACCTGTCTTTTTTCACCAAACTTGTTTCACCGTCCCGGACTGACATCACTTTTAAGGACTTCCGTAATGCAAATTATTCGGCTATCAATGAATATCTCGGTTCCGTCGTCTGGGATAATTGTCTTGCGGATTTGTCTGTCGATTCTGCGGTCGACTTATTATATTCGCATCTAAATAATTGCGTGGATCTGCATGTACCATCTAGTATTAAGCGCATTTCGGCCTATCCGTCCTGGTTTTCTAATCAGTTAATTCATCTTATCAGATCTAAAAAACTCGCACATCTCCAGTACAAACAACATAACCAGCTCTCCGATTACCTCTCCTTTAGTAAACTAAGATCCATATGTAAAAGCCTCACGCATAAATGCTGGTCAGATTATGTAAATCGCATCGAAACCAGTATACCACATAATATTAAGTCTTTTTGGAAATTCCATCAATCCATGCGGAGTTCCCAAAATCTCTCGTCTCATATGCGTAGTAATGGCACTATCCTTAGTGACGATACCTCCGTAGCGAATGCGTTTTCCCGTTTTTTCGAATCGGTCTATGTAGACGACTCGTGCCGTCCGGAAGATTATAGCTTTAATTTTAACTCCGATCTCAATATTTCCGGTCTCAGTGTTGATATTATGGATGTCTACGACGGTATAAACAAGCTAAATATAAACACAGGCCCGGGAAATGACGGTATTCACCTGTTACGTCCTAGGTACCTTCAAGGACGGAGGATGAGGATACTCAAAAGGGAATGTTGGTAGCGGTCGCACGAGCGTGGAGGAGAAAATATAATGAAGAAAGGTAAGTGAAAATTAAATAAAAAGGTTATGTTAAATGAAACTAATTAATTTTTCTTTTCAGATTAGGAGGTTTGCAGAAGGCTTATTGGAAAGGATCGAAGATAACAACAGGTAAGTATGAATTTATACGAAAAGATTACTAATGTTATGTTTATTTTCAGGTCTACGACGGAATCAAGAGGAGAATGAAGAAACAAGGTTACGCGAAGGACGGAGACTCGAAAGGTAAGTATTGAAGAAAATAAATAAGGACTACGTCCCGGACGGTCTTTTCGATAGTTTAAGCGAATGTTCGATAATGTTCTGTATTTTGCAAGATTTTATTTTATTATTAAGAGAAGAGAGGAAAAATATGACGAACTATGAAAAGGTAAGTGTTTAATAACTAAAGTTTGAAAATAAATGGTTCAATTATATATTTACTTTGTAGGAGGAAATTACAGAAGAGACATGGACTAACAAGAAGGATAATGAGTATTGGGTAAATATTAGTACGTTAAATGGTTTTTGTTTGACGTATAACGGATTAATTAGTATATTATTTTTAGATTATTAGTATGAGAAGAATATTATTCAATAATTTGCAGGAAAGATAAAGGGAAAAGAGAAAAGAGAAGAAAATTTGTTGCGTGAGAAGAACATCCAACGTTCAGTAAGCAAATGTCGACGTGTTCTCGGACGCTTTTTATTGTGTCCAAAAATGGCAGTTCAATAGAGGATGAAAGATGGAAATAGAAGAAAGAATCAATTGGTAAGGTTAACAATATTATATTCTCAAAAGGTTTAACAAATTCGATAGGTATCTACAAAGAGGTAAATGAAAATATATAAAGGAATATAACAAAGTAAATACGTAATATCACAGACAATATTCGACGATAGGTTTAGATATAATTATCAAAATAAAAATGTAAATTATAATTATCTTTGGTTTCGTTTCGATATATCGATTTAAAGAAGGTAGTAAGAAATATTAGTTTAACGACGAAAGAAAATATCACGATTGGATTTATAATCCTTTAGAAACTTAACAATGTTTCAAATAAATAATGTGAACGAAAATAATTTATGTTTGTTCCGATTTCAGGAGAAAATTAAGAAAATAAATGAAAGCAGATTTCGGTTAAAGCGAAGTATTACGAGGTAAGGAACGATTTTGTAGGTAAGGAAAATTTAACGTGACTCGAAGGGAACGAGAGAAAATGGAGGAATCCAATAAGGTAAGTAATAATTCTAAGAGTGACTCGAAATTAAATTAACACGCGTGAATTTACAGGTTAGGAAAGTGAAGCTAATCGCGAACTTGATTACTGAGACGGACAAATCCTAGTCACCATTGCTCGATGGCTGGGAATTCGTCACCATACCCGAATGCTAGTCCAGCCAGCACCCGTTAATGGCACCTAACGTGGGGTTTCTATGGGCTATACTTACTGACTGCAAGGTCGAACCGCGCCAGTAGCCGAGGGAGTGAAAGACTGATCGGCAGACGAATCTGAGAGTGCAATGGAGCCGCAAAGCTTGTCTGCGCCACCCTTCTCGAATTCGCCTTCTACTCTCAATCTGTATATTGAATAGTCGCGACGCGCATCTCTTAGGTATTATGAATTAGAATACTACCCACGGGAGTCGGGCGCCACATAGCGGCAAGGAGCGGCACTATCGGTTAGTACACGTGGATATTAGAGGATTGCGCAATATGTCGTAAGCTTACGTGGACTTTTATGGATTGCGCAATATGTCGCAATTATACGTTTTTGACGTTAATAACTATTTATTCTATTATTATTTCATTATTGATGTATGTAATTTATATAATTAAGTAATATGTTATGTATATTTTCTTTTAGAAACTTTAATTATGGAAAGGAATGCGATTTATTCGAACGGAACGGTGAGTATGAATTCGTTATTACGTGTTACTTATTTAAGTGTATATTTAGTAATTTTATTTTTGTTTCAGGACTTCTGGATGGGATTTTGTACGACTGCTCGTTAATTAACCGATTTTTGGCTTTAAACAATAACATAACTAAATGTTTCTAACGAAGATCTCGTTATTAAGTATAATTAATTGAAAATAACTGAATAAACAATACGATATCTCTTATTTATGACGAGTGATCGTTATATACTAAGGTTATAATAATATGTAATGTAATATTTCTTGAATAAATCAAACTTATTTTCTAATTTCTTAAGATTACGTGTCTATCATTTGCCGATATATATATGTATATACATAAGTGTGTGTTGCCTTTCGTGCTTATTATTAGTATACGTACATGAATATAATATTTTCTTTTATTTATCTAACTTATAATTATCGTAATGTATCTTTTATTCTGAGGACTATCACAAGGTAAGTATTTTTATATATTTTATTATTTTATATATTCTTTTTGGGTTTTCTAGTTTTCTTTTGATTATTTATGTATTATATATATTTATTACTATGTATATTATATGTATATTATTTATGTATTATTATATATATTTTCTTAACCTAAGATAAAATAAAGCGACCTTTGCTTATTATTGCGTATCTAACTAAAATAGGTCCTTCTTAACATAAAGTTATATTAATTAACAAATAATAAAACAAATATGTACTGCCTTTTGATACAATAAACATAACTTAAAGTAAATCTGCGTCTTCTTTCATACCGACGTAGCGAAAATATGATAGTATCGATTCAGAATATATCGAATACGCTTTATATTTACCGACGGTCGATAAAACAGAACAATAATTTCTATTTATACTTTTAATCTTTATAATTTTGGATTTTACCGAACTACTAATATGTTAGATCGATAAGAGCCCTAATATATTTTACTTTTAATTTTAAGAAATCACGAATTAATTAATTACTTTAGGAATACAGGGTGTTGGAGGTTATCTCGTATTTATACGGAATAGGTAAGTATATTTTCCTTTCTTTGATTATAGTGTTATTCTAATTTTATTTTCCTTTTTATTACAGGTTTCTGAACGAGCAGAGATAAGGTAAGTAACCAATTTCCCTATTTTCGTAAAGTAGTTGCTTAATCGTTATATGCAATTTAGCATGTAAGAATTTGATTTTGATAATATTCAGATAGATTTACTATCTTTCACTTGACGTACAAGTCGTCCAAGCGATAACACCACTGGTGTTTTACGTTAAACTCGCCGTTGCCGCGAAGGCGTAGACAAGGAATTGATACTAATAATACTAATGCTTCTAAGTTATATCAAAGAGAGAATTTAATAAAAAGAAAAACATTACTTTAGCAACAAGACACCGATATACTGTGAAAAAAATGTACGCAGGACATCACACACCCATGCCTTGCGAAATCGTGTATTTTTATTTTGTCTCGAATTCTTTGGATAATCTTTAACAAGTCTCTCTCAACTGGCATTTTTCCTGTAAGGTGGAAAACGTGTATTGTATGCCCTATCCATAAATGTGGTGATGCGTCTAACATTATTAACTATAGGCCTATTAGCATCCAATGCGTGTTTCCAAAAATTTTCGACGGTATCATTACAAAAAAACTCTCCTTTCTCTGCAAAAATATCATTATACCCGAACAGCACGGATTCATGTTGGGTCGCTCTACGACCACCAATTTGCTACTGTACCAACATTACATATCGTGTGCCATTGAGAAAGGACTTCAAGTAGATGCAATTTATACTGATTTTCGCAAAGCATTTGACACGGTTAGTCATCCCCTACTTTTAGCTAAACTTTATGCTTATGGCATCTCAGGAAATTTTCTGCTATGGATATCTAGTTCCCTCACTGGTAGATCTCAAATTGTGAGATACAATAACTGTTTGTCCGATGCTATACAGGTCAGGTCCGGAGTACCGCAAGGCTCCCACCTGGGCCCGTTACTGTTCCTATTATTTATTAATGATATCTCCGCATGCTTTCTGTATTGCTTTTTTCTACTTTTTGCTGACGACCTAAAGATATTTCATGCTATTGACAACCCGCATAGTCAAGCACTCATTCAAACTGATCTTCGAAATCTTGAGGCGTGGTGTGTATCAAATAAGTTGCAGCTCAATCTGGCGAAATGCTCTGTTATTTACTTCTCGCATAAAAAATATACTGCAACTTATAGTTACACTCTTCACAACGTTACTTTATCTACTCTTAACAATATTCGAGATCTCGGTGTTATTTTCTCTTCCGATCTATCTTTTGCGAGTCACATAACAAGCATCACTAGTAAGGCCTTTAAGGCCCTAGGCTTTATTAACAGAGTTTCTAAATACTTTAAGCATGCGAACACTCTAAAAATCTTATTTTTTGCCTGTGTGCGGCCTCACTTAGAATACTGCTCGGTTGTCTGGTCTCCGTATCACAACTATCTTAGTATTAAATTGGAAAGGGTACAGCATCGTTTTATGCGTCTTATCTCTCTTCGCAGTGGGCATCCAATTTGCGCACAAAGTGCTCATCGGTGTCGTTGTATGCCCTGAGCTGCTATGCAAATTTGGCCTACGCACATCTACATTATTAAGAACTAAACGTTATTTATTATCAGCAGAGGTCCACCGTACTATTTATGCCGAATTCAATTCTATTAATCGCCTTATTGTAAATGTAAACAAACATTGCGACACTTTGGATTTTTTCTGCTCTCTATCTGCCTTCAAATGCAATGCTTATCGCGTGCTGTCACTTACGAGTACGACTAATTAACACATGTATGTATTTGTATGCTAAAGGGTTACTTAACCCGTAAATAAATAAATAAATAAAATAAAAATAAAATATATCCCGCGGAACATGTGCCGGTAATTCGGCTGGTTCAAGACAACAGCGCTGTCCATACCTCACATATCGTGCAGGAATGGTTTCGGCGCCACCCAGAAATCATACTCGTGAATTGGCCAGCCAAATCGCCTGACCTTAATCTTATTGAAAATGTTTGGGCGAAAATTGTAAACACGTGGGACGCAAGGAACGAGCGCACCAAGGCTGCCCTGGTTAGACACGCGCAAGAAATTTGGGAAAATCTTAGGGGAAATCCTGGGTTCTTCCAAAATTTACGCGATTCCGTGCCCAGAAGACTAGAACAAGTAATCGAAAGGAATGGTTTCTGGACGGATTATTGAAAGTATAAAGGATAATAATAACCGGCTCTTTTCAGAGCCACAAAAATATTAAAAAAGGGAACAACTCTCGAAAACATAAATAATTTATAAATCAGTCTAAATGACTGCCTTTGAAGAATTATCTCATATGTCTAAAAATAAAAGCGTGGGACTTAAAAATAGATGTCTTTTGATTAATTCAAATATTGATAATGCAGGCTATAATATTTAATATTTACGCCCCACGCTTTTATTTTTAGTCATACTGTTACGTCCCTGGTGCGACTAGGGATGCAAGTTGAAGGAAATATCGATAAAAATATCGATATTTTTATCGAAGTCTAGTAAATATCGATAATCGATATATCGGTCGACAAAGCCGATATTATCGATATGAAGGTGGAAACCTTAGACCATATATACTTACCTTAGGCCGTGTCTATAGGTATATATGGTCTAAGGTGGAAACGTCAAAACAGATATAATTTCAATTAGTGACTATAACCTATAACAGTATACAATTGTGAACGAAGGACCTTTTTTTCCTTTTAATTACCGGTTATCATTATTTTTTCGGACTTTTATAATAAAACACAGAAAGCAGAAATAGGTTTCTTAAAAACGGTTTTTTATAGTTCTTCTTTGCTAGCATTGTTAAACAAAAGAAAGAATAAGAAGAATAAGAATTTGTAGATGTAATGATTACAAAATTTTTTGAAGGCTAAAAGAACAAAAAGGTCTTTCGTTCGCGAATTTTATATTGTTATGGTCATTAATTGATACTACGAAAAACTTATTTTATATTTCTAGTCATTAAATTTATTTTCGTTATATTTTCCTATTCAATTCAAAATATCGATATATCGGACATGAGAATATCGATATATTGATAAAGCAGTCATGAAAATATCGATACAAATATCGATATACACGTGTCTATATTATCGATATTATCGATATTTCGATATATCGTTGCAACCCTAGGTGCGACTCGAGAGCTAAGGACGATGGGAGGATACCGCTTGGTTTCTTCGACCGTGCGGTCCCTACCACCCGAAAAAGAACAATCATTATAAAACGACAATTCTCGTCACAAAATGAAATTGAAGTTTGTGTTCGAAGCTGTGGCGTCCCCAAAGGACAGTAAAACTACAGTGGTGGCCATAACCTCAATTATCACAGAACAAGGAGAAAGATATGCTATACCAGACGAATTCATCTATGCAGATTCTCATGTAGAGTTAAAAAAGACAGATGCGTTCAAAAGAGTAAGAGATTCATTAGAAAAGAGGCATGATGAGTTAAAAATATGGATAACGCTGTCAAAGGAATTACAAAAGACATATGTGGATGAGGAAGGAAATATCCAGTTTGGAGGAAAATATTTAAAACAAAGATTTCAAGAGAGTATTAAGGAACACTCGGACTTGGCAGAAATATTGGAAAAATTAGTTGAAAAAACAGAGAAAAGAGAGGAAGAGAAAAACTTAAAACACATTGTAGATAAATTCGTATTAGAAAAATTTAACTATAAAACGTCCAATGTTAGACAATGGCTAGACACATTTGAGAAAGAATGTGGAAGATTTAAAATAGAAAAAGATGAAACCAAAATCGAATTATTAAGATTATTCTTAGATGGAATTTGCCAAGACTGGTACACTTCTACAGTAATAAAAAGGGAACAGGAAAACTATTGGGACAAATGGAAACAAGTATTAATAGAAACTTTTTCAAGTAAAGGAAGGAGTAGCAGGACATACGCTCACTATTTTAAGTACAAAGAAGGTTCACTGGTACAATATGCAATAAAGAAAGAAAGACTATTACTGGAAATAAATAAGGACATAGACGCTGATACAATGATAGACAGGATTGCATTTGGGTTGCCAGAATTTATCAGAGAAAAAATTGACAGGGATGAGATGAAAGATACAAAGGATTTAATTAATGAATTACAAAAGCTCCAAGGAATGACAGTGTTACGTGCCGGATTCCGATGGTCTCAGGACGCGTAACGGATTCGTCCTCCGAAGAAACTCCTTTGGAAATGGTGGTGTTGAGGAGATGGTTTGGTGTTAGAAAAGGAAAGGGAAAGGAAAGTGCGTTTCGTCTTGGGTCCGACTGCAGACTCATCAGTGGGGCTGATGCAGGCGGACCCTACCCCAGACGCTATGGTCAGGTAGTTTAGGAGTTCTATATATTGTTATAGGGTGATATTTGAGTGGTTTCGAGAATTAGGAAAGAGGATGAGACATCTATCGGAGTACTTTGGAGTCGTCTGTGGGTTACGGGACGTAACAAACAGAAAGGAGAATATTTAAAAAAGAAGGGAAACTGGAACATAAAGTTAGATATGAAGAAAGAAAACCATGCAAGACATGTGAGGATACAGGTAAGGGCGTAAGATACCACCCAGAAGAAAAATGTTGGTTTAAACCAGGGAAAAAGGAGAAACCTAAAACTATAGGAAGCAATTCGGTAATAGAAGTAGATCTAAGTACAGAAAAAAAAAACGAATAGTCACACCATTGATCAGACTTAAGATGCTAGTCGAGAATAAGATCGAGATAATAGGAACATACGATCCAGGTTCTCAAATCTCTTTGATAAACTCGAAATGGATAAAGATAAAAGAAGAAAAAAAAGATGTAAATAAAATATTCTTAAAGTCTGTCAATGGTGTCTATCATACAAATGGATTGATAAGAATAAAAATAAAAATATTTAATATAGAAAAAGAAGTAGACGTATACATAGTTGAAAGAGAGGATTTCGAAGACTTCATAATAGGATTAGATTTAATTACCGTATTCAAATTGAGGTTAAATGAAAACTTAGAAATTTCACAAAAAATAGAAAAAGAGATAGAAGAAACAAAGATAACATTAAATGAAAAGAAAAATGAAGCTATAAACGGTTCGGTGAATTTCAATGAACATGTGGAAATAAATGAATTCCAAACAGAAATAGAACATTTAGATAATGATAAAAAGATTAAGATAGAAAAATTAATAAATAACAACAAATCAGTGTTTGCAAAGGACAAATACGATGTTGGAACTGTTAAGGAATACGAAGCCAGAATTGATTTAATAGTGGAGAAATACTGCAGCAAAAGACCATATAGATGTAATTTAGATGATAAAAAAGAGATAGAAAAACAAATAGCCAAATTACTAGAGAAAAATTTGATCGAAGAATCTTACAGTCCTTTCGCGGCACCTGTCACGCTAGCATATAAGAAAAGTGAAGGAAAAACACGTATGTGCATAGACTTCAGAGATTTAAACAAAAATATTGTCCCCCGGGCACAACCATTTCCTTTAATAGAGGATATAATAATAAGAGCCAGAAATTGTAGATACTTCACGACGCTGGACATAAACTCAGCGTTTTGGTCAATACCACTACGAATTGAAGATAGAAGAAAAACGGGATTCGTAACGCAGGATGGTCACTTTGAATGGACATGTTTACCGTTTGGCTTGAAAACGTCTCCAGCGATATTCCAACGAATTCTGAGTAACATACTGAGAAAACATGGACTAATGGAATTTTCGGTAAACTATATAGACGACATCTTAATACATTCATCGACGTTCGAAGAACATCTAGATCACATTGAAAGAGTATTAGAGGCAATAAAAGAAGAAGGATTTAGGTTAAAATTTAAAAAATGTACATTTGCCGCTAGGTCAGTCAGAAATCTAGGACATGTAATAAAAGAAAATACAGTTACACCATTAAAAGATAACATAGCATCAATAAAAAATTTCCCGACCCCCACCACACAAAAGCAGATCAGACAATTTCTAGGAAAAATAAACTTTTACCATGAATACATAGAAAAGAGCTCAATATTACTAGACCCATTACATCAACTATTAAGGAAGAATGAAAAATTCATATGGACAGAGGATTGCGAAAAAGTTTTCGGAAAAATAAAAGAAATGCTATGTTCCCAACCAGTGTTAGAGATATTTGACAAAGACCTTCCAATCAAAATATATACAGATGCATCACTTGAAGGCATAGGCGCAGTATTAAAACAAACACAAGAGGATGGAAAAGAAAAACCTGTGGCCTACTTCTCAAAAAAACTTAACGAAACGCAAAAAAGGAAAAAAGCGATATATCTTGAATGTCTAGCCATAAAAGAGGCAATAAAGCACTGGCAACACCGGCTAATAGGGAGATATTTCGAAATACACTCTGATCACAAACCACTAGAAAACATGAACATAAGGGCACGAACAGACGAAGAATTAGGCGATCTAACCCACTACCTATCTCAATACGATTTTAAGATTATATACATCCCAGGGAAGGATAATACAGAAGCGGACTGCTTAAGCAGAAATCCCGTGCTAGAAGCAAATATAGAAGAAGAGGACTTATTGAAAACGGTAAATTTCATTGAGATGGAGGAAATAAGATTAGATCAGATGAATAACACATTCATACAAAAGGAAAAAGAAAAATTAATAGAGAAAAATGGAATATATCATAAGGAAGTTAACAAAGCAGAGAAAATCATATTATCTGAAAAATTTAGCAGCGATTTAATAAAAAAAACACACAGGGAATGGGGTCACACAGGAATAACACAAACAAGAATGAAAATAAGCCCATATTATACTGCTAAAAACTTATATGTAAGGAATATGTAAGGAATGTGATATATGTATTAGGAATAAGTCAAGAGGACAACATAAATCCGGCTCAATGTCACAATTAGGACCAGCGACTAAAGCGTTTGAAATCATGTCCATAGATACGATTGGAGGATTTGGAGGCACCAGATCGACAAAAAAATATATACACTTACTAGTCGATCATTTCACGAGATACGCGTTTATTTTAACATCAAAAACTCAAAACGCTAGAGATTTTATAAAATTAGTTCAAACGGTGCTAGAAATAGAAAAGATTGGAACAATCTTAATGGATCAGTACCCTGGAATAAATTCGACAGAATTTAAAGATTATTTAAAAGAAAAAGAAGTGCAAGTAATTTTCACTGCAATAAATGCACCATTCTCTAATGGGTTGAACGAGAGACTAAATCAAACACTAATAAATAAAATAAGATGCAAAATAAACGAAGAGAGAGAGAAGAGAGCATGGACATCGATAGCAAGGGAATGTGTGAATAAGTATAACACTCTAGAACATACAATCACAGGATTTACACCAGAGTATCTATTATATGGCACAGACACGAGGAACATACCGGAAGAATTAAGAAATAAGAAAAACGGAGAAAACTGGATAAGAGATAAAAAGTTAGCATTGGAAAGAACACTGAGATCACACGAGTATAATAAAAGCATATTCGACAGAAACAGAAGACACCATGAATTCAACGTGGGAGATAGGGTATTCATAGAAAATGGGAACAAACTCAACAGGAAAAAGCTAGAAGAACTAAGAATCGGACCATTCACAATAGGAAAAAAAATTTCAAACTCAATTTATAAAATAAAAACTGGGAAAAAAAATCAAGATACAAGTCTATTCCATGTGACAAAACTAATTCCAGCGTCAGGAGATGGTTAGGAAGAATACAAGCTGGTGAGGTTCTCTTCTCGGGGAGGGGAGATGTAAAGGGAATATACTCCCTTTAAAATTTAGCGCGCTTAGTGTGCTCCGTGCGCTTCTATGACACCTGGTAGGTGTCTCGTCGAGCATTAGAAGAACGGACAATTCTTGGCGGTATAGATAGGGAAACGATAAGAGAGAGCACGTGCGAAGAACTAATTAACATAAGTAAATAGAGTAGGTTAATTATAGGTATAAAGGGAGAGGAATAATTGACCTTAATTGTCGTTTCTCTTATTTACAGGTAACGCACACATTTTTGTAAATACATTGTAAATAATATCGGTTATAAGATAAACACTCTTATTTACAGAGAAACAAATTCGGTCGGTTTATTCGTGCGGTCCCTACCACCCGAAAAAGAACAATCATTATATATATAACTAACTTAATAAAGTCTTATTCGGATGTGTAAATAATAATAGAAAAGGTGAAATCACTGACGCCATTAAAACACCACCGCCATTGAACACACTAACACTTTTTACGTGTCTTTACGTGTGCGTAGGTTGTATGCTTTCTTGGGAGCGTCGTCCTCCGTCGAGCTGCTGCAAAATGGCCAGCACCCTGGCTCCGGGCTGCTTTCGGGTATTTCCAATACCTGGCAGCGGGATGGCTGCGGTGGTCCAAAAGGTTCATGGATCCTTGCTATCGGAGGCCGATCTGGACGCAGGATGTCAGCTACATAATACGGGGTAGGTCGTCTCTGGACCGGTTCATCGTATATATGCTCCTCGTCATCTCTCTTTCTCTTCGGTGAGACTTTTGTTCCGGTAGATGAAGATGGACCTTCGTGTTGATTTGCAGTGACGTCACGGTCCATTGCTGTCATGGAGAGGACTCTGCGTTCGGCGACGATCAGTGCCTTGGCTTCTGCGAGGGTTATTACTCTCGGTGCAGGCGGAATGGGGCGTTCCAGAGGTTCACCGATGTCCACAGGTAAGCTCGTGTGTCTTCTTATGCCGTACTCCTGTTGGCCTCCTTCCGTAGTGGCACGATACTGGGATGGTCCAGCGTCATTATGTCTTATTTCCAACTCGGAGGTGCGCGTCAATAGGTCATCGTATATTACGCGATGCTCCTCCCGTTCCTCTTCGATGTCGAGACACTCTGCTGTGATTGACCATGCGTCTTCAGGCGTCTTGTTGAGTTTAATATATCCGCAAGGGCATGACCAGGCGGCTGTAGAGGTAGGGACGTCACTAGAGGTAGGGACGTCACAATACGAGAGAATTCCTCGAAGGCAGTCATTTAGACGGGTTTACAAATTATTTCGTCATTTTTAGTATAGTTTAATGAAGGCTTGTTTATTTTTCAAATTTTTTAAATTTATTTTATAATCTCCATAGAATTCTTTTAACTTTAGTATAGATGGCCTTATTTTAGTAGAAAATTTTGAATTCTTTTCATCTCTGCTAGAGCCTCGTTATTGCACGGTGTTTTATCGATTAACTAATTGTGAGTCTAACTTAGAAGTTACAGGAGCTCAAAGTTTTGCAACTTTTCGGTAAAAATTAGGTGTTGCTTTAATTCTTTGTTAGAGTGGAAATTCAGCTGATAATATCATTGATTTCTGTTTTATCGATCTTTCGAGCAAGGTATAACAGGTTTCGTGGTTTTAGGTTAAGCTGTCAAAAAATATAGCGACGATGACGTTTGACGTCTGACATTTAAGAAAAAAAAAAATTCACGAGAGATTCGTCGAGACTCGAACTTCCAGAAGAGAAATCCCATGACGCTATCAACTCGGATACTTGTTCAATTGAAGAAAGATAACTCTTTTAGATATACAAGAGTATTCAAATTTGTCCAAAGAACCCTTTAATTTTTCGAAAAGACATGTATCGTCATCCGTGTTACGCGTGGGTGCAAAGTTTCAAGTCGATTTGACGTGTTGAAGTGAGTGAAATTTGGCTTATAAGATTTTACTGCCAAATGAAGCTAAATAAAAGCTTGTAAATTTGTTTAAAAGAACGACTGAACCTGTCTGTTTTAGAGACAATTTCGGACTCAATTATTATCCATATTTATTGCACGAAAATACTAGAATTTTTAGCATATTTTGTCCTTTCTCAATAAAAAGAATAAGTTAAGATCAATTCTTTTACTAGCGATCGTCCGTCGCTTCTTCGCCAAGCGCCTGCCGCTAGGCAAACGTGGCATATTCGCGATTTCAATGACGTCATTAATACAAACAAGCAGGATAGCGATGGACGCATGGATAGGTAACTAAGGAGAGCGCCACCAGTCGCCCGATACGCTTTCCGTAACATGCTGATACGGCGGGGAGCGAGAGCAGCGGACGTGTGGAGAGGGAAAGCCGGGTGACTGGAGAGGGTACCCCCACCAATCGCCATTAATGCGGTTCTTTGTACATAGCGTAGTACTGCGGAGTTTTTCCGAATTCTCCATTCAATGCCTTTTTTCATAATCCAAAGAATTTGTTAGCAATTTGTCAAGAGTTCTATCAGGAATCTTTAGATTTGAAATTTTATTTGACTGACAAGGAGAGGGCACGGCTTGGGAAATTGACTTCGGGATGGGACTTTGTAGGATCAAAGTACCCCATAAGGGTCATCGATTGTTAAAGTAATAGAGCGCATGAACCAGCCAATTCCGAGAAAAAAGCTCTCAAAGTTTTCAGCACAGTGTATATGGTAGAAATTGCACTTTAGTATTCAACGGTTCGGCAGCGCAAGCGGTAGCGAGCTTGCCTACTAACCAGGCGGCTGGGGTTCGATTCCCCGTGGAGTTATTTATTTTTTTTTTTTTCTTTAATTTTATATAACAAGTGATTACTTCTGAATATTATTAATAAAAACATCATTGCTATATATATTTTTTAATTAAAAGCTCATTAACACAACATTTTAACGATGAATTTTATGTAAATCTATCTTGCGAACCATAAGTTTTGGTGGGTGAGTAGGATTAAATTCTTATGCCGTCTAATCGCGTTAGAGCCTTTGTGCCTTTTCGAATCACGCGTGTACGGAAGTTCATTGGCACCTGTTTTTATCTCGCTACCGTAGTTCGACAGCAGAGGCATCGAACTCTACTGTAAACAAATTCGCGAGCCGGGCCTACGTTCGCGGCGAAATGTCACTTGACGTTTTATAGTTTCGGCCCATAAGAATTCTAGATATAAGATCGTAAGAATTTAATCTTACTCACCCACCAAAACTTATGGTTCGCAAGATAGATGTACATAAAATTCATCGTTAAAATGTTGTGTTAATGAGCTCTTAATTAAAAAATATATATAGCAATGATGTTTTTATTAATAATATTCAGAAGTAATCACTTGTTATATAAAATTAAAGAAAAAAAAATAATAAATAACTCCACGGGGAATCGAACCCCAGCCGCCTGGTTAGTAGGCAAGCTCGCTACCGCTTGCGCTGCCGAACCGTTGAATACTAAAGTGCAATTTCTACCATATACACTGTGCTGAAAACTTTGAGAGCTTTTTTCTCGGAATTGGCTGGTTCATGCGCTCTATTACTTTAACAATCGATGACCCTTATGGGGTACTTTGATCCTACAAAGTCCCATCCCGAAGTCAATTTCCCAAGCCGTGCCCTCTCCTTGTGAAATGTTTTAATAACTTCGAGTAAATTGACTTCTACAGTTATATTTTGTTTGGTTAAAAAATCTTCAAACAACAAAACTCGCAATCCTAGCGAAACCAAAGGGTGTAAACTCTTACACCGATTAAAATGTTTGCCGCTAATAAATCCATTAACTGAGCCAGATGCTAATAATCCGCTTTCTACCATAATAGCCGCACTCATCTATAAATTTGCCAACGGCTTTAAAATAAGCCATCATTATGTGAAATGCACCAAGATGAATAAAAAGATTGTTAAACTGTGGCTGCTCAGTTGACTGGATTTGATAAGCAACTTTGGCTATCGCTAAATCATAAGGTACGATACTTTTTATTTGATTGATTTATCTTCTATAATTTTGCTGTTAAACCCAACCCACATGGGCGTGTTTGCAATTTTTAAATAATGAGATAAGACCCACATTACATCCAACTTTTCGAAAAAAGCGTAATCGCTATTATTAATTATACGCAATTCGCTGTTAACAGGCAGTAATTTTTCAACAAATTTTGTTTTTTTTTGCGTACGCAACAAGTTCTGGAGATATGTTGTCGAACGTTCGTCTCCTTCTAGTTGAAGGTGCAATAACAGTTTCAGTTTCGCGTTCGCGTGCACCGGAAATATCTGTATCAATATTTTGGTAAATTATACCCACAGTATCATGTAATGTATCCTTTCCGCTACAAGTTTCGACGAATCTATCATAATTATCGAAGGCTACACCTGTACAGTAACGAGGCGATAAGTAAATATCTTGGGGACAGATAATCGACTTATTACAAGAGGAAAACGTTACTTCAGTTTCTAATTCCTCGATAGTGTTATAACTGCAGCAGTGCCCATACCTATTTATAATATCAATCACCTATCTACTACTTGTAATACTTTTTAAAGTCATCCCAAGCGTGATGTGCTAACTGCATAAATTAAATCTTGGCTGATAGAATTTACTTTACGTGTACAATTACAACTTCTCGCATTTCTTGGATCATTAACGCAAATTAATAACCGTATAAACTGCGAGACATCATCAGGAATTTCGCATTCCCCGCTAATTAAATCTAAAGTTGTTAAAGTAGAAGGTAGATGCTGAGTTTTAATAGACAATATTTTTCTTCTTAAAATAAATGCAGCGCGTTCTGATACTTCCAGCTCCTCAAATTCGCTAAATGTTTTGTCAGTTATCACACTTCCTTCTCTTTGAGCTATATTTTTTTTATTATGATATGTTATTATTTGCAAATCATCGCCAAATCTTTTTTTCAATTTTTCTAATAAATAATAGCTTGTTAAAGTTGATTCATAAGTATCGTACTTTTCTGAAAACAACTTATGTAAAGCATTTTTCGCATATTCCACGAGAAATTTGAGCGAATAGCAGTGTTTATTTTTTAACGTATTTTCTGTAATAAAAGAATAAATATCATTGTCTACCAAATTAAGAACTTCTTTTATCACGTGCCACTCCGATTTTTGAGTAATCGGAGCTGTTATATGCTTCTTAAAATAATTCAATTTACATATATTATGATAATAAATGACACTGTTAATATCGAATAAGTACTTATAGTTGTAAAGAAAAAACCGTAACGTAACGAAACTCTCTCTACGAGAAACGAAAATCGAATGTCCCTTCACAATGGCCAAGAGGCTCTACCCGACCCATTATTCATATCGATTGATAAGGATTACTAAAACAATCCCTAGAAAAGTCTTTGTTGATCTCGGCCGCTTGGGCCAAGGCTCGGGTTGCACAGAACCAAGGAGCGATATGAAAGTGACGCATTCTTCACGAGGGCCGAAAGAAAGGAAAAACGATAAATGCGTTATTACATAATAGTGAACCGTGTCTTATTAAAGTAAGGACAAATTCGAACTTATTGTTAGTACAACACATACGTTAAATACCTGATCATTGTGGAGATTCTGAGTACATAAAACTGTCTCCGAAGCATGATATTTTGTATAATATTGGCACAAGACGAGCAGCATCTGAACAAATCATTAAAGAATTAATGAACCGTTTCAAACAAAAATTAGGATGCCTCGTCGATACCTTTTTGTGCAGCTGAATTAAGACAGTATGTTTCTAGATCAATGTACATCGCCAGATTATGGAAAAATCGAATCTGAGGATGACATCGATTGCAATAGCGAAGAAGACATTGAGTACGATGAGTCTGACGTAAATAGTGAAATAGAATAAGAAGCAGCGAAACTATTTTTCTATTTGTTTTTTTTCAATAATTAGAACGTTTTGTTACAATAAAATGTACGTTATTTTCAATTGTATTATTACTTATTATGCATTTTATACATTTATATAAATAGCGAAATAATATAGAAAGTATAAAAGTCGCTTATTGAGAGCGTTCGAGCATCAGTCCGCACTCTTTATCATAGTCTGCCCCGATGTTATCTTCCGTATTTTAATCTGCCATTTTGCACATAGCTTTGTGAAGGGTTAAACAATACTAATGTGATGTCCTGAGTACATCTATATTTTATAGTATAATGGTATCCTGTCTTCCAGAGTCATGTTTTTTCTTTCTTAATTTTGATTAACTTAGAAGCATTAAATTTAAAGTATAAATTCTCCTTGCTCAAGCTCTTGTTGGCAGTAGCGAGTTTAACGTAATACACCAGTGGTGCTATAGCTTGGACGACTGTATCGTCAAGCAAAAGATAGTAAAGCTATCATTAAATTAAAATAAACAAGATTCAAACAATAAAACGTATAACGATTAATAAATACCTTACGAAAATAGGGAAATTGGCTACTTACCTTGTTATACGCGTTCAGAAACCTGTAAAGGAAAAATCTAACATTAGAAATAAATACACGATCAAAATAAAGGAAAATATACCTACCGTTTCCGCATAGATGCGATGTAACCTCTTATACCCTATATTCGTGAAGTAAAGCATTAATTCGTGATTTTTGTACAATCACAAGTACAATATATTTTTAATAAAGGCTATTATCGATCTCATGTAATAATAGTTCGGTAAAAACCCGAATAATTAAGGTTAAAAGTAAGAATATAAAGTTTACGTTCGACACTGTTTTACCGACCGTCGGAGTACAGTCGCGGTTCGATATATCTCGATATAATTTTATTTTTCTGTAAATTTGCTACGATGTTGCAAATTAGATTATAACGTTTATTTTGACTTAATATTTACTAAAATTATGATTATTTACGTCTATATTTGATTATTATTACACTTATTATAGCATTTAACCAAAAAGAAATTGATTTTTGTTCAATTCATAGATCGATAAGTAAGGATCGTTCTACATTATCTAGGTTAAGAATTACCATATGTTAATAACTAAGAAAACCAAAGAAAATCCAAAAAATATATAAAATAATAAAATACACAAAAATAACTATTCGTGATCGTCCAAAACAAAAAAATACATTAAGGAAATAAAATAAAAGATACGTTAAAATACGTTATAAATCCTGTATATTATTCACAAGCATGAGAGTTTACACACAAGTATGTACATATATCGCAGAAAATGATAGACACATAATCTTAAGTATTAACAATATGTTTAAACTAGTTAGTTACATTACATTTTTAATCAATTAAACTTAGTAAAAAAAAAAGAGATATTCTATGGTTTTGTTCAGTTATCTATTATTAATTTTAGTTAAAACAAGATAAAACGATTAATTAATTATTTCTAATTTCTTTATTATGTAAAGACTTAAATCTGGTTAATTCGAGTTATTAAGTTAATTCTTCATTAGACGAGTAGTATTTCATCTAGGAGTTCTGAAAATAAAACATATAAATTAATAAGATACACATATAAATAAATAACACGTAATAACAAAGTATACTCACCATTTTCGTTATAAATAACAGTTGATCATAAAATTCCTGAAAGAAATATATAAATTAAATTAACGTTCATTTAAAATTAATTATATTTATGAGACATTTTGCAAACTTACTAATGTACACGTGTCCTTACGGTAGTACAGCTCCTCACCGCTACGTGGCGCCCGATTCTCGCGAGTAGTACTCGAAGATATTATACCTAAGTAGAGGCACGTTAGCCATTATCAGAAGCTGATTGAGAGTAGAAGACGGGTAAGAGAAAGGTGGCGCGGACTGGATCTGCGTCCCTATTGCACTCTCGGATCCGTCTGCCGATCAATCATTCATCACCCTCGGCTACTGGCGCGGTTCGACCTTGCAGTCAGTAAGTAAGCCCATAGGATCCCCACAAGTAGGTGCCATAACCGGGTGCAGGCTTGACCAGCATTCGCGCATGGTGACATATTCCTTGACATCGAGCAATGGTGTCTTGGACTTGTCCGTCTCAGTATTAGATTCTCGCGATTAGTTTCAATTCTTATAACGTAAATTCACGCGTAATTTCTGTTAAAATTAGAATCTTATATTTCTCCATATTTCTCTTATTCCTAGTTGAATCCTTTAAGAATTTATATTTTACCTTTCCTTATTCATTTGAATAATCATTGTAATTTCCATTTTTCTCTTTCTTTAAATTAGTGCCTTCACACACTCCTATTAAACGGCGACGCCGAACCAAACATAGAGCGGGACGTAAAATACAATTACAAAGACTCCAGAGAGCATTTAAAATTCCAAAGGAATTCGATCCTGAATCATTGAATCATCCAATCCCAGCATCAGACTCAGATTCTGCTGACGAGAATCCTCCTAGTCCATCGTCTACTGCTCTTACTACCACGTCTCCTTGAAGGAATTATTATTTTATTTTTATCGTTTTCTTCCTGTAATAAGAAAAGAAATGTTATATAATTTGGTTATGGATTCCAAAGATTTACTAAAATCAACAGTTAAGTTAATTTATAAAACCAAGCTCAGTATTATTTCGTCTAGTTATCCATGTCGATAAATCGAATATGAATTTAAAGTTTATTCTCGGTTGTACTTATATTTTGATAATTTTATCAGATTTAATTATTAAGCAATGTCTGTGATAAGCACCTTCGTTTTCCTTTATATACATTCATTCCAACAATCATCGTTGTAGAAATATCCTATATTTTGTTAAACCTATTAAAAGATATTCGTTTTGTTAAAACCTACCTGTAGTACATATTTCTCTTTCCTTCTATATAATCCTCTATTAAAATTGCCATTCGTGGACACAGTAAAAAGCGTCAGAGAACACGCCGACATTTGCAAAATGCGAGTTGGATGTTTTCCCAACGCAACAAATTTTCTTCTTCTTCCTCCTATCCCCTCTCTTTAGTAATTGTTAACTAATCTTCTGTATTTAACTAATTAACCTGAAAATTTAACATACTAATTTACCCACAATGCATAAAATCCTACCATTTAATATACTAATACTTACCCATACTCGCTATTTTTCCATTTAGTTATTGGCCTCTCATTAAATTTTTCCTGTGAAGTTAATACATTATAAATTAAAATCGAATCAATTATTTGAAATATTCAGATACCTAAATACTTACCTTTTCTCTGGTTTATATCTTTTCCTTTGTAACATAGAATCTCGCGTAATAACGTAAATAGAAGCAAATAAATTTCCTTACGCTATCGAAAAGACCGTCCGGGACAAAGCCTTGTTTACCTTTTTTTCTTCGCATACTTACCTTTCGAGTCTTCGTTCCTCACGTAGTCGCATTCCTCACATTCTTCTTTCTTCTTCGTTGATTCCTTCGTAGATCTGAAATAAAAGTTAAAATTAATATAAAATTCTTTAATAAGTCAATTTCTTACCTTTATAAATTCGAGTCCTCTTCTTATTAGCCTTCTGCAATTTCCTGGTCATTAGTACCTGTAAAAGAAAATAAAATTAGTTTAAATTCAAATCATTTATATTAATTATTCACTTACCTTTCTTTTAAATTCTTCGCCTAAAACGCTCGAGCTACGTCTACCATAGCTTTTTCCGAGCATCCTTTTCCTCCGTCCACAGGCAGCGCCTAGGACGTAACAAGTATAAATAAAAAAATTTTGGTGGCAGCGCGGTGGGATTCGGTAAAATTGTCTGCGAAAGCTTCTGCTTTTAGACATTCCCTATCCTCTACCAATAAATTTAAAATTACATTTTCACTTAAAATATTCTTTTGTACGATATACACTATAAGAAAAACCTGCAGAGAACATCCGTAACCCGAAACTTCTCGGTGGAAACTCTTATAGCAAGGTGAACTCTTCGTGTATTACGTTAACTATTATTATCTTTTTATTTAAAAATTTTTTCATAAATATTATTTCAATATGGCTGAATCAGAAGAAATCCTCTTATCTAGAAGTAATCCAGAAGAAACTAATAATCAAATTCCAATTGATTCGGGAATAGAGTTAAAAACGACCGAGGCTATATTACGCGAATTATCTCAACTTAGGAGAAGTATAGCTCAATTGCAAATGCAAAATCACCCTAACGTGTTTCCTTCTAGTGAAATACCAAATCCTAATACTATTGAAATGCCCCAGGGACCTCCACAATTTCAAAGTACACCCTTTGTACGGCGAGTTATACCGGCACCAGAACAAGTACCTTCTCCAGAACCTCCAGTTATGCCAATGTATCAATCTGCTCCTACTATTCCATTGACAGAAGCTATTCATACCGTACCTGTGTACGATGGTAAAAATATGACTATTCTTCAATTTGCTAGAGCTTGCAAAAGAGCAAAAACTATGGTTCCCGAATACGCCGAATCACATTTAGTTAGGATATTAAGAAGTAAATTAGTAGGCATAGCTTATTTGGCCGTAGAAGATGAGATACACGATACTATCGATAGTTTTCTGAAAAGCCTATATCGTTCTTTTGCACCGTATAAATCTAATTTCGCGTATAGAGCAGAGTTATCTCAAATTCATAAACCTCCACAGGAACATATTTTGGATTACATTAGTAGGGTCAAAGACCTTAGATCTGCAATAATTGATAGCGAGAAAATTGAAAGGGGATATTTGCCACAAAACGAATTGGTTGCTATAGATAATTTAACATTAGAGTCATTTTTCGAAGGTTTGCCCGCGAATTTTCGCTTATTTTTAAAATTAGAAGGATATAGAAATTTAAATGAAGCTATGACAAAAGCTGTAGAGATTAGTAAGAAATTAGAAAGGGATCGAGAAAGACAAATTAGAAATAATCAAAATAATTACTCTTCTACTTATAATAATAATAATAACAATTATAATAATAAAAATTTCCAAATCCTTAAAAATGAATATATTATTTGTGCTTATTGTAAGAAACCAGGTCATAAAATTGACACGTGTCGTTTTAGAAACGCGAGATACAACGAAGCTCCGGGAAACTCTCAGGGCCTCCCTGTAACAACGGACGCCAACCAGGGAGGGAACGAACCTCAGAACCCGCGTCCGAATTCAAATCCGACCCCTATCCCAGGAACCAGCGGCATTACAATTGCTCGCTAGCTAATTTACAAAAAGGAGAACAGATCTCCGTTCCCTTTATAAAAATTTACTTACCTAATTTTCAATCAAAGGTCTCGTTAATGGTCGATACCGGCTGTAAAATCAGCTTATTAAAAATTTCATATGTAAAGAATAAAAATTTAATTAACTACGACAGTACAGTAGCTCTTACTGGAATTAGCCAGAATTCTGTCCTTACATTAGGAACTTTAGATTTAAATATACTCGATCAAACCGAAACATTTCATATCGTTACAAATGATTTTCCTATATTGACAAATGGACTATTAGGAACCGATTTTCTTACAAAGGGTAAAGCTTCTCTAGATTTTCAACGAAATGTTATAAAAATAAATAATCGTGATATAGAATTCTTCAAGGGAAGTACGCAGATAGACGAAATAAGCAATAATATTGAATCCTCTTACTCTCAAAACTCTTTATGTACTCATGTGGACGAACGAACCCATGAGGATCTTTCTTTTATTAAAATAGGTAAACCCTCTTATATTAATAAACCCTATGGTATGGTCATAGAACCCCATACGGGAATCTTTCGCGATAGGGATACCGAACCTTATATTATAGGCAGTCATAAGGATGACGCTGAACTTTCTTCTTCTCTCTCTTCTCATATACTCTCAGAGGATAAATTTTCGCGCGATTCGCATATCTCTATACCTGCACGTTCTATCACGATTGGATGTATTAATATAGAAAACTCATGTATAAAAGAAGGTTATATTCCTAAACTTAGAATAGATAATGATGTATTTACTAGTGAAGCGTTAGTATCAAATAATAATGGAAGAATAGTCCTACCCTTTTTAAATATTTCAAATAAACAAAAAAGTATTCCTATACCTACCGTAAAATTAACGGAAATCGAGTCATTTAAGAGCCAAGTACATGTCAAACCATTTAAAGAAAATTCAAAAATTTATCATATAAGGATGGATTATAATATTATAAATGAAAGATTAAATCAAATAATGGACTCTCTGCAACTGGAACATTTAAATAATGAGGAATTAGATAGTCTTATGACCATAATTAAGAAGAATACGGATATATTTTATCTCCCTGGCGATTCATTACCAGGAACAACTGTAGTTAAGCACAGAATAGTTACCACTGACAATGTTCCTATTCACAAGAAACAGTATAGGTATCCTCCGATACATCGTGAAGAAATAAATCGACAAACACAGGAAATGTTGGAAAATGACATAATCAGGCCTTCAGTGTCGCCATATAACCTTTCCAAAAGAAACTACAGTACAATTGAAAAGGAATTGCTTGCTATAATTTATTCTGTTACGCACTTTAGACCGTATTTATATGGAAGACAATTTACCCTCATTACGGATCATCAACCTCTTGTCTGGCTGCGTAAGACGAAAGACCCTCCATCGCGATTATTTCGCTGGAAAATCAAATTAATGGAATACGACTACAAAATCGTATATCGACCCGGCAAATATAATAACGCTGACGCATTAGCAAAGTATACGCTTATTCAAATATATCCCATAAGGACATTCGATACATTAGATAAATCTATTGATGAGGAAACAGAACCACCACCTAAAAGGAAAAAACCTCTTATTTTTCAAACAAAGCCCTTCTATTCCGATGAAGAATCAGACATTTCCAGCGATATTGAACAATTAGAACAGACACAGGCTGTCATACAAAGCACTCCAGAATTCCATGAACATACAACATTTCAAGAACCACAATTACCTATAATATTTCAAGAACCATACATATCTAATGAACCTATAATACTTCAAGAATCACCAATAACTGAAGAGCCTATAGTATCTCAAGAACAAGAAATAACTCCTTTACGCGATGATGAAATGAAAGAATACAGTCTAGAACAATCTTTTATAGAAGAAATTCACACCGATGGAAGTTCCGACGACGATAGTACTTCAACCGAAGCTTTCTTTGAGCCAATCGATGTATCATATGAAAACCCTGATAACATTAGACCACAAGTAACGATTAAATATTCTAGAGATACACTAGATCTCCGAAAGGATAATTATGTAATATTCGCCACGCAAACAGGAAATCCCTGCGACGAAGGTAGCAAAAGACTACACTCATTAGGGTTATTACCGCCCATTCAGCCCGCTTATTTAGGACGCATTCGAATGTTTGATCAGAAAGCAAAGAAGATATTCGCTGTTATAATTAAAGATACCTTACATTCTCCATTACATGAAGACGATTTACAAGAAGCTCTTTCCTGCCTACATAATGCTATCAGAGAAACTGAAACGCGTTCATTTTCGATCGCTCAAACCACACGAATGGATTCATTCGTATGGGAACAATTAGAGAATTTCCTTAAAATCACCTTTTCCGATACTAATCTTACAATAACTATTTGTCGAAACTTAGTCGTTACACCACCAGAAGAAGAACGAGCGGATATAATAAAGGAATATCACGACTCTGCTTATGGAGGCCATAAAGGAGTTAATAAGACATATAATCGCATTCGTCAACATTTCTATTGGGAAAATATGAAAATTCAAATACAAAACCACATTCGATTATGTTTAATTTGTCAACAAAGTAAGTTGGTACGTGTGAAAACCAAATTGCCTATGGTTCTTACCGATACTCCAGGCATAGCGTTCGACAAAGTCGCGATGGATATTGTAGGTCCACTTCCTGTAACAAAAAGAGGAAATGAATACATCTTGACAATACAAGACTTATTAACAAAATACTCACTTGCGATTCCACTGCAACGAGCAACATCTTCTCAAATCGCCGATGCATTTACAAAACACTTCATATGCCGTTTCGGAACACCTCTTGCAATACTCACCGACCAAGGTCAAGCATTTAAAAGCACCTTAATAAAGAAAATGTCATCACAACTTAAAATCCGTAGAATACTTACCACAGCGTTTCATCCACAGTCTAATGGCTCAATTGAACGATCACATCATGTATTAAAGGAATATCTCAAAGTATATATAGGTAAACACACAGCATGGGACGATTTACTCGACCTAGCTACTTTTTCATACAACACCAGCGTTCATGAAGGAACAAAATTTACACCACACGAGCTTATATTTGGCCAAATAGCTAGATTACCAAGTAGCAGAGCCCAAACGAATGAACCACTCGTCGAAACTTACGAAGGATATTGGGAAAATCTAACTAATCGAATGAAATCTATCCAAAAAGAAGCTAAAGAAAACCTGGAGATTGCAAAATTGCGCAGCAAACATTATTATGATCGGAATATAAATTTAGTAACTTTCAAAGAAGGCGATAGTGTGTTTTTGCTTAAGGAACCAACAAAAGGAAAATTTGGAATTCAATACACCGGACCACATAGAGTAATTCAGCTCTTGGACAACAACAACATAAGGATAACATTCAACAATGCCGAACGTACAGTTCATGCCAATAAACTACGACATTCACGTATACCATATACCGAAATTCCGGAAGTTGATTTTCTTATTAATGATCAAATATAATAATCCTTCAATTGTTCCAAAAGTGTCAAGGGACTGACACAAACTTAAGCAGGGGGGTGTGATGTCCTGAGTACATCTATATTTTATAGTATAATGGTATCCTGTCTTCCAGAGTCATGTTTTTTCTTTCTTAATTTTGATTAACTTAGAAGCATTAAATTTAAAGTATAAATTCTCCTTGCTCAAGCTCTTGTTGGCAGTAGCGAGTTTAACGTAATACACCAGTGGTGCTATAGCTTGGACGACTGTATCGTCAAGCAAAAGATAGTAAAGCTATCATTAAATTAAAATAAACAAGATTCAAACAATAAAACGTATAACGATTAATAAATACCTTACGAAAATAGGGAAATTGGCTACTTACCTTGTTATACGCGTTCAGAAACCTGTAAAGGAAAAATCTAACATTAGAAATAAATACACGATCAAAATAAAGGAAAATATACCTACCGTTTCCGCATAGATGCGATGTAACCTCTTATACCCTATATTCGTGAAGTAAAGCATTAATTCGTGATTTTTGTACAATCACAAGTACAATATATTTTTAATAAAGGCTATTATCGATCTCATGTAATAATAGTTCGGTAAAAACCCGAATAATTAAGGTTAAAAGTAAGAATATAAAGTTTACGTTCGACACTGTTTTACCGACCGTCGGAGTACAGTCGCGGTTCGATATATCTCGATATAATTTTATTTTTCTGTAAATTTGCTACGATGTTGCAAATTAGATTATAACGTTTATTTTGACTTAATATTTACTAAAATTATGATTATTTACGTCTATATTTGATTATTATTACACTTATTATAGCATTTAACCAAAAAGAAATTGATTTTTGTTCAATTCATAGATCGATAAGTAAGGATCGTTCTACATTATCTAGGTTAAGAATTACCATATGTTAATAACTAAGAAAACCAAAGAAAATCCAAAAAATATATAAAATAATAAAATACACAAAAATAACTATTCGTGATCGTCCAAAACAAAAAAATACATTAAGGAAATAAAATAAAAGATACGTTAAAATACGTTATAAATCCTGTATATTATTCACAAGCATGAGAGTTTACACACAAGTATGTACATATATCGCAGAAAATGATAGACACATAATCTTAAGTATTAACAATATGTTTAAACTAGTTAGTTACATTACATTTTTAATCAATTAAACTTAGTAAAAAAAAAAGAGATATTCTATGGTTTTGTTCAGTTATCTATTATTAATTTTAGTTAAAACAAGATAAAACGATTAATTAATTATTTCTAATTTCTTTATTATGTAAAGACTTAAATCTGGTTAATTCGAGTTATTAAGTTAATTCTTCATTAGACGAGTAGTATTTCATCTAGGAGTTCTGAAAATAAAACATATAAATTAATAAGATACACATATAAATAAATAACACGTAATAACAAAGTATACTCACCATTTTCGTTATAAATAACAGTTGATCATAAAATTCCTGAAAGAAATATATAAATTAAATTAACGTTCATTTAAAATTAATTATATTTATGAGACATTTTGCAAACTTACTAATGTACACGTGTCCTTACGGTAGTACAGCTCCTCACCGCTACGTGGCGCCCGATTCTCGCGAGTAGTACTCGAAGATATTATACCTAAGTAGAGGCACGTTAGCCATTATCAGAAGCTGATTGAGAGTAGAAGACGGGTAAGAGAAAGGTGGCGCGGACTGGATCTGCGTCCCTATTGCACTCTCGGATCCGTCTGCCGATCAATCATTCATCACCCTCGGCTACTGGCGCGGTTCGACCTTGCAGTCAGTAAGTAAGCCCATAGGATCCCCACAAGTAGGTGCCATAACCGGGTGCAGGCTTGACCAGCATTCGCGCATGGTGACATACTCCTTGACATCGAGCAATGGTGTCTTGGACTTGTCCGTCTCAGTATTAGATTCTCGCGATTAGTTTCAATTCTTATAACGTAAATTCACGCGTAATTTCTGTTAAAATTAGAATCTTATATTTCTCCATATTTCTCTTATTCCTAGTTGAATCCTTTAAGAATTTATATTTTACCTTTCCTTATTCATTTGAATAATCATTGTAATTTCCATTTTTCTCTTTCTTTAAATTAGTGCCTTCACACACTCCTATTAAACGGCGACGCCGAACCAAACATAGAGCGGGACGTAAAATACAATTACAAAGACTCCAGAGAGCATTTAAAATTCCAAAGGAATTCGATCCTGAATCATTGAATCATCCAATCCCAGCATCAGACTCAGATTCTGCTGACGAGAATCCTCCTAGTCCATCGTCTACTGCTCTTACTACCACGTCTCCTTGAAGGAATTATTATTTTATTTTTATCGTTTTCTTCCTGTAATAAGAAAAGAAATGTTATATAATTTGGTTATGGATTCCAAAGATTTACTAAAATCAACAGTTAAGTTAATTTATAAAACCAAGCTCAGTATTATTTCGTCTAGTTATCCATGTCGATAAATCGAATATGAATTTAAAGTTTATTCTCGGTTGTACTTATATTTTGATAATTTTATCAGATTTAATTATTAAGCAATGTCTGTGATAAGCACCTTCGTTTTCCTTTATATACATTCATTCCAACAATCATCGTTGTAGAAATATCCTATATTTTGTTAAACCTATTAAAAGATATTCGTTTTGTTAAAACCTACCTGTAGTACATATTTCTCTTTCCTTCTATATAATCCTCTATTAAAATTGCCATTCGTGGACACAGTAAAAAGCGTCAGAGAACACGCCGACATTTGCAAAATGCGAGTTGGATGTTTTCCCAACGCAACAAATTTTCTTCTTCTTCCTCCTATCCCCTCTCTTTAGTAATTGTTAACTAATCTTCTGTATTTAACTAATTAACCTGAAAATTTAACATACTAATTTACCCACAATGCATAAAATCCTACCATTTAATATACTAATACTTACCCATACTCGCTATTTTTCCATTTAGTTATTGGCCTCTCATTAAATTTTTCCTGTGAAGTTAATACATTATAAATTAAAATCGAATCAATTATTTGAAATATTCAGATACCTAAATACTTACCTTTTCTCTGGTTTATATCTTTTCCTTTGTAACATAGAATCTCGCGTAATAACGTAAATAGAAGCAAATAAATTTCCTTACGCTATCGAAAAGACCGTCCGGGACAAAGCCTTGTTTACCTTTTTTTCTTCGCATACTTACCTTTCGAGTCTTCGTTCCTCACGTAGTCGCATTCCTCACATTCTTCTTTCTTCTTCGTTGATTCCTTCGTAGATCTGAAATAAAAGTTAAAATTAATATAAAATTCTTTAATAAGTCAATTTCTTACCTTTATAAATTCGAGTCCTCTTCTTATTAGCCTTCTGCAATTTCCTGGTCATTAGTACCTGTAAAAGAAAATAAAATTAGTTTAAATTCAAATCATTTATATTAATTATTCACTTACCTTTCTTTTAAATTCTTCGCCTAAAACGCTCGAGCTACGTCTACCATAGCTTTTTCCGAGCATCCTTTTCCTCCGTCCACAGGCAGCGCCTAGGACGTAACACTAAGAATAATTTTCAAGCTTGTACCTTATCATTTTTTTCACTTCAAATTTTACGCCGCTTTGTTGCGGTCTGCCGGCTCTTTCTCTTCCAGGAAACGGTCTGCCAATGATTATCCGCATTTCATTGTAACAAATACTAAATATTCCCGTAATTTTTATTCTTGTACCTTATCATTTTTTTCCTTGTGAAATTTGTCATCTTTGACCGTCCGCCCCCGCCTGAATCTTCCTAACCGCGCAGGCAGACTGGTCATGTAGTCTTCGGGTACACTAGTGGACTCTCTTCAGGTATAAATATTTCTTGTACCTTATACATGAAATTTTTATGTAGCCGGCTCTCGGTCTACTACTTTTCAATTACATTAATTAGATATTTGATCAATACAAATAGATTTTGATGTAGTTTACAATCTACATATGTTATACCTTAATTTCAATAAATTGTTTTTGAAATAGCGAAAATTCAATTTTTCTTTTCAACAACGAGAACATGATATCTATTAAACTACTCTTTCTATTTTTTGTCAAACATTCAAATGGTTTAGTTCAATCATAAACAAGTGATTCTACTTTAAAGAGTGTACACTTCCTTTTTTCTCTCGCAATCCATTCATACTAGACATATATTCAAGAAACATTCATTATTTATTTAATTATTTAAACAGATGCTACATACGCTGAGAAAATACTAGCAGAAGATAAAATAAAAGATCTACAGGAAGAGCAAGCACGAGGAAGAGCAAATTTTCTGGAGGAAATGAGAAGAATGGAACAACAGTTCCAAAAAGAATTAGCCAATCAGCTGAGCATCCAGCAGCACCACCACCAAAAACAACTGAAGGAAATGCAGCAGGATCGCCGACAGCACCGCCAGCAGCCACCTGAAGCGCAGCAGCCCGTAGCGCAGCGGCCGGTGCAACAGCAGGCGCAGCAGCCCGCAGCGCAGCGGCCGGAGCAGCAGCAGGCGCAGCCGCCACAGCAACACGAGGCGCAGGCAGCAGGCCCCAGTAATTAATATTTACAATATAATTAATTAAAGTCACAGCATTTTATTTTTATTTATGTCTTAATTTCAGTTCGTAGAAGACGACCACGTGTTGGGCGATCTGCCCGCCTGTGGCGGCTGCGTCATCAAGAAAAAAAGGCGCGGGAAATGGCAGTGTTGTTCGGGAAAATGGCCGAAGAATCAGGGAAAATGAACAACAAAAATTAAAAAATCTTAATTTGTCATTGGTGGTGCTGCTGCTGGAATTGTTGTTCCATTCTTTGCATTTGCTCCAGAAAATTCGCACTCTCTCGTGCTTGCTCTTCCTGTAGATCTTTTATTTTATCTTCTGCTAGTATTTTCTCAGCGTATGCAGCATATGTAAAAAAAAATAAAAAATTTTATGTAACGTCTTTTGATTTTCTAAATAATTTTATTTAGCATCCATTAATCCCCTAATAAACCGTTAGGATAGTCTAGCTTAGTCATGAAATTTATTATATATGGAAGTATAGAGCATACATATATATTGTAACGTTTCGCCTTTCTTACCTTTTTAACGCTTACGTTACTTCACCGAACGATTCGGTCCTTTTTGGACTGGCAGAAGAAAGTGGGAAAGTTAATAAATAATAGTCGCGAAAATTCGATTAATTTGCGTTTATTTAAAGCCTTGTATTCTTCGGAACTCACTCGTAGCTCCTGAACAGCTGATCGCGCCGTGTTTACGTTTTTTCTACGTGTCTATGTCTTCGCCGATCTCGCCTGACTCACACACGCAGTCACACGCCTACCCACGTTCGCACACACGTATGCTCGCTCGGTTCTACTAAGCCGCTCACTTGCACACACACACCCAGACGCTTGCTCACACGGACATTCGCTCTTACACACACTCTTCATCTACTGCTTATGACTAATGGTATTATGAGGTAATAGAAATGAAAAGATACACATTACTTTAGGTGACGTTGTATGGTATAGCTTCGCACGCCGTAGCACTGTATCTGTGTTCGTGTCTTCCCCTCTCACCCTCCGTTTGTCACGATCCTTGCGTCGCCGCTTCTCGACACTCGCGAAAGCACTTTTTCAACCCGTGATTTTAAGAGCGTTTCACGTACTTTAAATTTCTGATTATGCACAAAACTGTAACTTCTACGAACTGCGATCTTTAAGAGAAAACTCGGAATGCACTGCACTCTTGCGTGGGCTTGTTATTTAAATGCTTGTCCCCACCGCTCTTACTTGCACGCGATCGAATTTCTATTGTCTATTACGATCCCCTCTTTTAATTATTACCTGCGGTTATTGTCCTCGCCGCTGGCCCTGAACTCGTTGGCCATCAAATTCCTATCTCGCCGAATTCCGATCTATTTCGCGTATCTTCCTACCTTGTCTTTCTTCAACGTTTTTTCTATGTTTTCGCGCTCGCGTGCCGATCTCGCGGTGCGTTTACCTTTATAACTTCTATTTTTAGACTATTCGCGCATTCCTTCGTTCGTGAGATTATAATTGCTATGTGGTTTTACTTATTATTTATTGTATTTTAATCATCGATTCAGCTATACCGTATCACTATAAAGTATATATATATATAAATATATATATATTTATATATATTTATATACATTATCGAACGTAATAAATAAAAAAGGTAATAAAAAACTGTACAAAATCGTTAAATATCGTTAAATCATTAAATATTGGCAACCTATAACTTGTCCTGCACAAGTTTCCTATATAGATAAAAAAATTATTACAAAAGTTTAGAAATACTTTGACAAAATATATTTTGCGCTCGCCACTTTTTTTCATATACAACTCTGCTCTCCCATGAAACCGACATCATGAAAATGCAAGCGTAATGTATATTTTGTTCAGAATTGTTTAAACCTTTATAATAATTTCTTATCGATTAAGGGAACTTGCGCTCGACATGATATAGATTGGCGATATTAAATGATTTGTTTTTCTAAATATCCATAAGTCATATACTTTGCCTAGGTTTTTAGAACTTTAACTGGTTTTGTTGGAATAGCCCGCATATTTATATAATTAAAACATTTTTTTCATGTATACGTTATTTTACGAATTTTTGTATTACTGCAATACACATTATATATCATATACAGGGTGTCCCGTTTCAACACTCAAAGCGGAAAACGGCAGATAGACTGGACCAATCTAAACAGAAATATCGAAAAATATTTAGGTAAATTCGGTCTAGTTAACGAGTTATTAATTAACAACGATCGGCCATTCACGGAGAGCCAGAAACTATCGACGGCTTGGGACGTCCCCTTCAATCTCGGTAGTATGTAACGGAGGAAGCAATGGGAGGAGTAATCAACAACAAATAGTAACGCGCAGCGGCACGTAATGCCGTCTATCACTGTTTACTGTGAGTACCTCTCTTTCTTTTTCTTACCCAATAGCATCATATCATTTATTTCACGCGTGCGAGGGAGAAGTAATGTAAGAAAGAGGTACGCAAGAGGCTCGCGCACTGACCTTCGCTCTCTCTTTCTCTATTTCTTTCTCCCCGACTCTTTTTCTACGACACTACCTTACGCTGAATGCTCGCGCTGACTCTCTTTCTCTCTTTCTTACACTACTTCTCCCTCGCCCGCGTGAAATAAATGATATGATGCTATTGGGTAAGAAAAAGAAAGAGAGGTACTCACAGTAAACAGTGATAGACGGCATTACGTGCCGCTGCGCGTTACTATTTGTTGTTGATTACTCCTCCCATTGCTTCCTCCGTTACATACTACCGAGATTGAAGGGGACGTCCCAAGCCGTCGATAGCTTCTGGCTCTCCGTGAATGGCCGATCGTTGTTAATTAATAACTCGTTAACTAGACCGAATTTACCTAAATATTTTTCGATATTTCTGTTTAGATTGGGACACCCTGTATATACATATACAGGGTGTCTCACGTAAGCTACAACGGCGGAAATACACGTGTCCACATGGATAATTGGAAGCGAAAAGTTAAATAAAAAGTAATAAAATTTGTCCTCGTTAACGAGTTATTAAATAAAATAGATCAGCGAATCAGGAAGCACGGAAGCGGTAGGCTGTGAGCTGCGGCCATGCTAGTCTGAAGACAAGAAGCGATAGTGTAAGGAAGCGTCGTTGCGGTTGTAGCTTACGTGAGACACCCTATATATGTATTACAGTGTTGGACAAAATTTATTAATGACAAAAAAGTAATGATTAAAATATTAACTAATCTATGTTGATTACTGACTAATTATTTTAAACATCGTCATAATTAATCTTAGTTGTAGCCAGACTTTGCCAACCCCGTCCCTACTTTTGGTCATATGTTGCCGACGTCCGCTATGTGGCTCTGCAGTCGATTACGATCACAGCGTCTTATGAGTGTACCGTAAAACCATCGGAAGAAGCGTAACGGGATGGTACAGGAGCAAGAGGGGTCTCTCGCTAGGACCAATCACTATTCTTTGTCAAGCTGAGGCGCTCAGTGAGTGTGACCGTTTCGACCAATCGCCCGCGAGAGTCGAAAATGTGCGCGATCGTCGAAGTATCAGCAATGTAGACTTGCGCGGCAGAGTTCGAAACGTGCGGACGTGTTTGTTGTGCTGCTTTTGAATTCTTCGCGCTTTTTGAATTCTTTCTTTGTTAGAGCCTAGCTTGGCTTTACATTTGTCTTATAAGTTTTTCTTAGTGTAGACTATGATTCTTAAGTGATTAGTATATATTCTAAAAGGTTTTAAACTATAGTATTCTCAGTGCTAAAACTTTATAATTACTAGCCGCTATCGTCGTGGTCCTCTTCCTTCCTCTCATTCCTGTGAATCGGTTTTTTTTTTTTTTTTTGTTTTTTCTTTTACATTCTTAATTATCTACTAATATCTCTAATTTACACACCGATTGCGCCCGTCGGGCGTAATTAACATAATGTCGGGTCCTCCCGACCCCTCTGTCCCCCCGGACAAAGGAAAACCGGACGGGAACAATGACACAATGGATGTTGTTAGTCATTCGATAGTTGGATCTCAATCTATCATAAACAAAAAAAGACCATTAGGTATCAACCCGTATAGCGAAGACATTAATGCTAAAAAGAAATCGGTAATTAATAATTCTAATAATTCTGATCCTGAGATGGTGCCTACTGAAAGCCCTCAAAGAAGCACTTACAGGTATGAAAACTTCCACACTGGTCCATTTAATGTAATTATACAGCCTGCTCCTCTCTCAGACATCAATAGACTGCATGATATTACAATCGGGAAATTGCTAGTTCCCTCATATCCAAATGACATAACTGGAATTAAACAATAAGGTAGGTCTGTCACGTCTACGCCTAGTAGCGTAGCAGGGCCGTAGGAATAATCACAGGTAGCCCTTAGGTAGTTGGAAAGGATGTGGACGCGCCCAAAGACTCAGTGCTTTGAGGTTGCCACCTCTTGAGGATAGGTACGTGGACGCGCCGAGAGACTCAATGCTCAAGGGTTGCCACTTCGGTAGAAGGTAGGAAAGGAGTAGACTCGTCCAGAGACTCAATGCTCTAGAGTTGCTACCTTAGGATGATTAAGCCTACAGGTTATTAAGTTGGTGTAGACGTGTCCATTGATCGACGGATCTCGAGCGGCAAAGATTCGTCGATGGTGGGTTAGATTCCGTTTCGATTATGTAAGGAAGAAGGAATTCCGAAAATGAATATTATCTTTTAAAAGAGTATCAAAAGTTAATATATATTCTGAATATTAATATATATGATTACAAAGATTATTACAATAAAAGGAGAAAGTTCTTTGGTGTGTGAAAGAATTATAACCAACCGGTTTCTATTCTTTCTCGAGGTTATAGCCAATCGGCTTTTACCTAAATAAATCTAATCGCGGTTATAACCAATAGGTTTTTACCCGATCTACGTTATATCTCTAGTTTTACGCGGGAGTGAGCGCGGAGACGTTCAGGGAGAGTACCTCGCTGAGTAATGCCTAACAACTACCGTGAGTTGTATGGTGAGAGAGATCTGGAGCGATCTCTCGATGAAGTCTCGGACCCTTCCGGACTGAAATCTGACTATGCTCGCTCCTCGCGCCCTTATAAGTTCTAAAAAGTCTTAAAACACTAGCGGAGAAATAGTATCCATCTAGCGGAGGATTAGGGTCCCTTTTCTAAGATAAGTAGGCGAGCGGCGTCGCGTAGGCGCACGAGGGAACGTTCCTAGTTTCAACGGGAGCTAACCAAGGAAAAATATCATTCGGATGAAATTCGGATGTAACAGGTCAAAAATTACAGTAACACTGAGTAATGCACGCATGGCTAATAAGTTAATTACTGACCCTATCCTTTCCAACAAGAAAATGATTGCATTCATCCCCAAACAATGTGCCACAAGGCTGGGCATTATTAAAGGTGTATCGCTGGACATTGATGAAAATGAAATCGTCTCTCACGCAGAATCTAAATTTAAAATTTTAGAAGCAAAAAGATTTTCAAGAAGGTCCAAGAATGAGGGGGGAGATATGGTTCGGGTTCCGACTCAGATCCTTCTTCTCACCTTCAGTGGTCAAATTCGCCCAACTTGGTTATCAATTTACAAAGTCAGATATAACGTAGAGGATTACACACCCCAGGTCAGACAATGTTATAATTGCCTAAGATTCGGCCATGTCAGCAAAATTTGTAAAAGCGCTGCTCGCTGTGCCCATTGTGGTAACTCGGGTCATTCCAAAGTCATAGACTGCCCCGAACATAATTCTTCTCCCAAATGTATTAACTGCAACGGATCTCACCAATCCACCTCCAAAGATTGCCCTTCTAGAGCTATTCAAGCAAACATTCATAACCTCGCAGTAAAAAACAATACATCTTTTATGACGGAATTCACTAACAAGGGAAGGACGCGATTTGGGAAATGAAGTTCGGAACGAGACTTCGTGTGGTTGTAGTAATGCCTTAGGGTATTTCTGTGGCCAACGGAAAAATGCATTGGCCAGCCAGTTTTGAGAAATAACGCTTCAAAGATTTCTTATACGCTTACAAACGAAAAAGATTTACTCTTAATCAAGCGCTTCGGCGGTCAAGGCGGTAGCGGGTCAGCCTAATAACCCAGAGGTTCCGTGTTCGAGTCTCGGACATGTGCATTTTTTTTTTTTTCTTATTTGTGCATTTTATTAAATCTTTTTTGTTGCTTACTTTTTACCTGTACTTTTTCACGTATTTTGTTTATTAAAAAATAACTTGTGCGATGATGTGAAAATTTTACTTTTCGCTTCAAATATTCAAATCGTATCACGTGTTAAATATTGTGTGTATGGAAAAATAATAATCAAGTCGTGGAGAAAAGTAGCGTAGATATCTTTATTAAAAAAAAAAAGAAAAAAAAAAAATTGGTCACTGTCGAATTGAGTAACCTTCTTTTTTGAAGCCGGTTAAAAAAATGTAGAAGTACAAAAACCTGAATGGTAGTCATCGTAAAAACATTGAAAACCAAATATAAATGAGCAATTTGCGCATCGAATGAATGAGGATTGTTTACAAGAACAGGGATTTTTAAGGCGATCAATCGGAAAGCAAAACTCGTTTACATTTTTAAAGATATTTCTTTCATCGGATAGTTTCGATGCATACCATGCGTATTGGATCATATCGTGAAATACCGGAGGTGATAATTGATGGTGAACTATCGACTGAATTTTTATACAATCTTCGCGGGAATTATTTTTTCGTTGAATTTGAATATTTGAAGCGAAAAGTAAAATTTTCACATCATCGCACAAGTTATATTTTAATAAACAAAATACGGGAAAAAGTACAGGTAAAAAGTAAGAAACAAAAAAGATTTAATAAAGCACACAAATAAGAAAAAAAAAAGTGCACGTGTCCGAGACTTGAACACGGAACCTCTGGGTTACTAGGCTGACCCGCTACCGCCTCGACCGCCGAAGCGCTTGGTGAAAAGAGTAAATCTTTTTCGTTTGTAACCGTAGATGAAATCTTTGAAACGTTATTTCTCAAAACTGGCTGGCCAATGCATTTTTTCCGTTGGCCACAGAAATACCCTAAGGCATTACTATAACCACACGAAGTCTCGTTCCGAACTTCATTTCCCAAATCGCGTCCTCCCCTTGTAAGTACAGAGAATTAAAAAAAAAAGGCTCTCACTTCAACTTCTCAGACTTCCTGGCTTTATCAGATTCTCCAACCCCTCACAGTATCCTAGATATCTCGTCTCCTAACAAATCTTACTCCTCAGTCTCTCGCAACCACCTCTCCAATAAAATTCCTTCTTCCCTCCATCCTAGACTCAGTAAACCAGTAGTGTCCAATCAAAATTTCAACATCTCCAAAAATACACAGCATCAAGACTGTCTGATTTATCCAAACGGTAGAAACTCTTCTTCATCCAGCAGCGGCTTAGGCCTTAGTGGCTCCTCCAACAGTCCTCCCTCTGTGGAAGATTTAGCGAATTATCTGAATGAATGTATAAAATCCTTCCAATACATATCTTTACAACTTGCCAATCTCTTCCCTAAACTATCTCCGAACAATTCAAATAATAATAACAGTAATATTAACGACATTTCATCGAAACCCTTACCTGCCTCTTCTTCACAACCGTCCTCTATTCACTCGCCTAGTACCTCCACAAATACCACAAATAATGCCTGATTCAATTAAAATATTTCAATGGAACTGTCACAGTATTTTCAACAAAAAAGATCAATTATTAAACATCTGTCAAGAGTACGACATTTTAATTTTAATTGAAACCTGGCTTAAGCCAAGAAACAACTTTTCGTTGAGAAATTTTAACATTATTCGTAAAGATCGCTCTCCCCATGTGGGGGGGTGGTATCTGTGTTTGTATCAAAAAGAATATCAATTTTAACATAGAAGATTCAATCCTACCTAACATAAACAACTTAGAAGCAATTACAATTAACCTATATTTCCAGTCCTTTAGCCTACTGTTGGTGGCTAACTTACCGTCCTCCGGACGTATACGTCAATGCTGCTGGATGGAATTCCTTTTTTAACTCCCTAGCAAATTTTCCTTCCGTATTCATTGGTGGTGACTTCAATTGCCATAATCTTGCTTGGGGTTCACACACTAATTGTGTTAACGGCGACCAGTTACTTCCGGCAATAGTCAATTCAGACCTCTGTATCCTGTTGTACCCGCGAGTCGCCTAAGCGACACAGTAGTATCATATTCAAGGCCGCCTTCCGAAGAGGCGACCCAAAAGTAATGTGTAAGCATTGCATCACCCAAGCGCCTGGACATCGCGAGTCCCGAGCCTAAGATGCAATTCAGCGATTCTCCCTTCTTAGCACCGAACGCTAAGGAGTGGCACGCGTAGAAGCGAGGAAACGAATAGACAGATCATCGAGAGCGAGCAAAGAGTTAGGAGGGTTACTTGTGCCTCACCAATAACCAGTTATTTAATAAAAGTCATACTTATACTCAAGAAGAACCTGATCTATACCTCAAACACCACCTTCCTTCCGCTTCCAAAGATAACCGGTAGCCGGCTTACGAGCGCGGACTACCACATTGGTGGCAGCGAGTGGGATCGTTTTGCAAAAAATTTTTTGCAAATACGTGGCAGTTATCGCCAGAAGAAGCAAAGGCCAAGGTGAAGGACGGTGTAAACTACACCGAGACGGAGGAAGCAGACCAGGCAATCTAACACCAGGCGGCAGCCAAGGTGCATACGAGGAAGTAGACGACTGGACGAGCGACAAGGAGGAGACGAGCCTTATCGACAGCTCAGCTTACGGCACGAGCCAGTTCACCGAGCTTATCTGCGGACGGCGCGGAGAACGAGATATAGGGCAGTCAACTCCCAGCGAACAGGTGACAGCAACGGCGGCAGCCCAGCAGAATGTGGCGAACACTTCTACTGTGAGTAACACCCACACCTAGCTCAGCACGCAAGACAAACGTAAAAGTAGCGACCGTATGTCCGACCAGGGCAAATCCGCAAAAGTATATTTCCTGCCAGACAAACAGCAGTTTAGTCGATCACTCGAATCGTTTTTCGACAAAAAATTAATATTTACCACCCCAGAAAGCGAAGGTAAACGTAGGAAATTGTCCGCGACAGCCGTAAAACATCTCTGTACGGATAGCGATCTTAGCGAATCAGACCACGGCGCATCGGGATTACAATCACCGATTAGTGACCGAATAGAAACCAGACGAGAATACCCAATAGAAACGCTAGACTTTTCGCTTTTAGAAATAGAAGACGACGAAATGACAGAACAATTAAGCCTCAAGGAAGCACGCAAGTGCATAAACCCTTTTGACGGGAGTTCAACCACCAAACTTTTAGAATTCCTAACGGCGTGCGACTATACATTTGCGCAACTTAAAGAAACCGATAGACCAGCATTATTCGCGTACATAAGAAATCTCAAACTCGTAGGAAAAGCGGCAGAAGAAATGCGATATAAAGAACTTAATACGTACGAAGAATTAAAAACGGAATTAGAAGCAATATTTTTAGAAAAACGCTCAGTATCGGCAGTACAAGCTGAGCTACATAGAAGCTATCAAAAACCAGGGGAAAGCGCGCAGGCGTTCGGGCAACGCATAGAAAAGCTATACATGCAACTCGTAAGATTAACGATAAAACCGCATCACGACGCGAATTCCAAGCGAAACCTAACCGAGGTTCTAAGAGACCAGGCTAAACACGTTTTCGAGAATGGCCTGCAGGGGCGAGTAGGGACGCTTGTTCAGGCTAAGGGATACAAAACCCTGCAAGAAGCGATCGTAGGAGCGGTAGACATAGAAACGACGTATCAAATATCCCAACCGTACCAACCCTCCGGGCAAAATTCAACCCTCCGATGTGGAAATTGCAACCGAGTAGGGCACGCGACTAGTGACTGTTACGCGCGAACTAGAATAAACCCGCGAAATACACCAAACCGTACAGGAGGCACGGGTCCCGGCAGGAACCAAATTGTGTGCCTCACCTGTGGACGGCCCGGGCACATGGCGCGAAATTGCCGTACTAGACCAGAAAATAGACTGACTAACAGACCAAACGAAAGACCGTCGACACCACAAACGCCGACGACGACCAACCAAAATGAACGACAGACGCAACCCAGCACAAGTAACGCGACTGACGCTAAAGTAAAGCAATATAACGTAAATAGCCTTGCGGCGAAAACAGAACACAAAAATCACTGCAAAATCACGTCCGAAGATATAATAGGTGGACACGCCACCATGTTAGTAGATTCAGGAGCCCAAGTAACGCTCGTAAAAATCGGGCTAATAGACGAGGAAAAAGATGCACGCTCGACAAACATAGAATTAACGGGAATAGGATTAACTGTGCAGAAACCCCTGTGCCAAGTAACATTAAATATACAACTAGGGAAGCAGACAATACAGCATCCATGCTATTTAGTCCGAAACGACTTTCCGATAGAAGCCGACGGACTATTAGGGATTGATTTCATGGAAAAACATAACGTAACGATAACGCCGCGCAAACATTTGGCATTATACGGAGAAATAATACCGTTAAAAAATATAGGAACAAACGTAATAGCACCGCGAACGGAAAAAATTATAACAGTACAAACAACCTCAGAAGGGGAAGGATTAGTAGAAAAAAGAGAAATAGAATCGGGAGTGTATATTGCAAATTGCTTAACCAAAGCCGAAAAAGGGGAATGCGTTGTCAGCGTAATGAATACGACCGACGATGAAGTCGAGCTCACCGGCATATCAGTAGAAGTTAAAGACCCCGCGATTCTCTTTAAAGAACACGCGAATAATACAGTTAGCGCGAAAATAAATACGCTACAAAGAAGCAGCGGAGCCGAAAGAATGGAAAAACTTAGAACTAGCATTAGAACAGAGCATCTAAACCAGGAGGAAAAACAAAAAATATGGGACATTTGCGAGAAATATAACGATTTATTTTACCTAGAAGGAGATATATTAGAAAGTACTAACGCGACCGAGCATTGCATAAATATAGAATCAGGAACGGCACCCATAAATGTGGCGCCATATAGGTTACCACAAAAACAAAAAGAAGAAGTAAGTAAGCAAGTAAAGGAAATGCTCGAAGCAGGAATAACTAGTAAGAGCAAGAGCTCATGGAACGCACCATTACTGGTAGTACCCAAAAAACCAGGCAGCGACGGACAAGCAAAAATGCGCGTCGTAATAGATTTTAGGAAACTAAACAACGTAACGATAGGAGATTCTTTCCCATTACCAAATATAGCAGATATATTCGATCAATTAGGCGGTGCAAAATACTTTACAACGTTAGATCTGGCATCAGGTTACCACCAGATAAAAATGCGAGAAGAAGATAAATGCAAGACAGCATTCTCTACACCGTTCGGACATTACGAATATAACCGTATGCCGTTCGGTTTAAAAAACGCGCCCGCGACTTTTCAAAGATTAATGAATTCAGTATTATCAGGACTACAAGGAATTCAATGTTTCGTATACTTGGACGACGTGGTTATTCACGCGGCAAGCCTAGAAGAACACAATAAACGACTAAAAGCAATATTTGAGCAATTAAGAAAACATAAATTGCGTTTGCAACCAACAAAGTGCGAATTCCTCAGAAAAGAAACCGTATTCCTAGGGCATATCATTACACCAGAAGGAATTAAACCGGATCCCATGAAAACAAAAGCGGTGACGGATTTCCCCAAACCAAATAACGCTAAAAACATTCAGACATTTCTAGGATTAGCTAGTTACTACCGGCGATTCATAGAGAATTTTTCAAAAACAGCGAAACCATTAACGCAATTATTAAAAAAGGGAACAACATTCCAGTGGACCGATCTAGAACAGGAAGCATTTGAACTATTAAAACATAAACTAACATCTACACCTTTACTCCAATACCCAGATTTCTCAAAACCTTTTGTGCTAACCACGGACGCGTCAGACAAGGCGCTAGGGGCCTTTCTATCCCAAGGAGAAGTAGGAAAAGATTTACCAATAGCATACGCGAGTAGAATACTCAATAAAGCAGAAATAAATTATAGCACGACTGAAAAAGAATTATTAGCAATAGTCTGGGGAGTAAAACATTTTAGACCATATTTGTACGGAACGAAATTCACGATAGTAACAGACCATAAACCGCTGACGTGGCTATTTAATGTAAAAGATCCCGGATCACGCCTCATGCGATGGCGTATTATGCTAGAAGAATACAATTACCAAATCACGTACAAAGAAGGAAAGAGTAACAGCAATGCTGACGCGCTAAGCCGCGTATACGTTACAAACGCGATACCCGACACCGAAAATAAGGAACATAGAGAATTTTCCGCCGATGAAAAGAAACAAATCTTATACGAATATCACGACTCCCCCCTAGGAGGCCATCAAGGAGTCGATAGAACATATAATAGAATTAAATTAAAATACAATTGGACAGGACTTCGAAAGGATATAGAGAATTATATATCAAAATGCGCGAAATGTCAACAAAATAAATTAGGCACGCGAACAAAAATGCCAATGGTAATTACGGATACGCCTACCCAACCTTTCGAAAAATGTAGCCTAGATATAGTAGGACCATTACCAGTTTCTAATAGAGGCAATCAGTATATACTCACATTTCAAGATAATTTAACAAAATATAGCAAAGCCATCCCTATACCAAATCAGGAAGCCAATACGGTGGCGAAAAAATTTGCTAAAAAAATAGTTTGCGAATACGGAATACCGCAAACAATATTAACAGATCAAGGAACTAACTTTGTATCTGAAGTTTTTAAAGGAGTATGCAAAGTATTAAATATAAAAAAGATACAAACAACAGCCTACCACCCGCAATCCAACGGTGCGCTAGAGCGGAGCCACAAGACGTTGGCAGATTATCTAAAAAATTATGTAGGAAAGGATCAAGCGGATTGGGACGAATGGTTACCATACGCGATGTTCACATATAATACAACCCCACATACGGCGACTACCTATACCCCGTATGAATTAGTCTTCGGAAGATTAGCCGAAATGCCTACCTCTATCAAGCGCGAACCGCAACCTTTATATAACTACGATAACTATGCTACTGAATTACGCGAAAGAATCCGGACAGCTAACACGTTCGCGAAAGAGAATTTAACACGCGCGAAAGAACACGCAAAAGAATATTACGATAAAACGTCGCGACCGAGAACTTTCGACGAAGGAGACAAAGTATTACTATATGACGACGCGACGAGACGAGGACGGTCAAAGAAACTAGATAATTATTGGATCGGACCATACACTATAATAAAGCAGAAATCCGCGGAAAACTATATTATAAAGAAAGGAAAGAAAACAATTACGGTACACGCGAACCGATTGAAACACTTTAATGAATGAAAATTAAAAACTAAAGAGAGGAAAACGGTAGAACGAAATCATAAAATACTAGCGGATTACCTACAACATGTTATAAGTAAAGATTTTGCACGAAACCTAAGAACACACTCTTCAAAAGTTGACACCATTGAACAGACAGACCAACAATTACGTTATTATCGTGTACCCAAATAGTTCAATACTCGCAAAAAGCATTACCACACTTATAGACAGCACTAAACTTTCCGATTCCTTAAATATAGAAGCAGGATACCTCTTAGATCGCGTAACAGAAGTAAAAGCGTATAGTCGATAACGCGCAATAATTACGGTAATAATTGGAATACCTCCCATAGGAAGGCAAATACTAACAAGTATAAAAATAATAACCACGTATTTAATCATGCTCCACTTGTGGCGATAGGAATTATAATCTTAGTACTAGTAGCGCTTTATAACATATACTATAAGCGAAAACAGCGTAAAAACCGCGAGTTAACAATAGAAGTAGAAACAAACAAGAAACAAAAAACTAACGTAGTATTTAAAAGCGAAAAGTATCTATGTAAGCATAAACGATTATATTAAAACATGTCATCGGGAAAAATAAACATTGTCAAAAAAAAAAAAAAAAACAAATTAAAATAAAATAAAGAAATAAAGAAATATATTTTCCTATAATATATAAATGAAGAATATATGTATAAATAAAATAAATACCAATAAACGAATAAAGCGTAAGAAAAGAATATATATATAGGTAAACGATTATATTACACATATGTTATCGGGAATAATTAAAAAATTGTACTTTATAAATGCACAAGTATACCCAAAGGTAATCAAGCGTAAGAATGGTGGCACATTCTTTTTCCCCGCGGGGGAGGGGTGTTGTACCCGCGAGTCGCCTAAGCGACACAGTAGTATCATATTCAAGGCCGCCTTCCGAAGAGGCGACCCAAAAGTAATGTGTAAGCATTGCATCACCCAAGCGCCTGGACATCGCGAGTCCCGAGCCTAAGATGCAATTCAGCGATTCTCCCTTCTTAGCACCGAACGCTAAGGAGTGGCACGCGTAGAAGCGAGGAAACGAATAGACAGATCATCGAGAGCGAGCAAAGAGTTAGGAGGGTTACTTGTGCCTCACCAATAACCAGTTATTTAATAAAAGTCATACTTATACTCAAGAAGAACCTGATCTATACCTCAAACACCACCTTCCTTCCGCTTCCAAAGATAACCGGTAGCCGGCTTACGAGCGCGGACTACCACAATCCTTAATAACGGAGACAAAACATTCATCAACACCACTGCTCACTCAGCCATCGATATTTCTCTAATCTCCTCGTCACTTCTTCCTTCCGCTAACTGGTCCTCCTTTCCTGACTCTCTATCCAGTGATCACCTTCCTGTTATTACATCTATCCTTGCACGACGCCCTCCGTATCACCATTCTGCAGCTAAAAGAATTAAGGTAAATAAAATAGACTTGTTTGCACTTACTTCCCATCTTGAACACATTGATCCTAACAATAACACCCCTAACTTCAATATCAGTCCGGTAAAGAACTACGATACCCTCATTTCTGAATTAAATCAAGCAATATCCTATGCTCTACCCTACCAACATCCTTCGTTCACAAGAAGTAAGCTATCCCACCCTGCTCCGGCTCCTTGGTGGGAAAACAAGTGCAACGAGCTTATCTCTAAACGTAAAGACGCTTTAAAAATTTTCTTATCCTCCCCCAGCATGGATAACTTCATCGCATATAAAAAAGCAAATGCATACACCAAAAGGGAACTTAAGAAAATTAAGCGCAACAACTTCATTAAATTTGCTGAATCTCTCAATAGAAACTCTCCTCAGTCTTACGTCTGGGATACCGTTAAAAAATTTAAAAACAGACTCATCCCAAGAAATTACCTTCAAACAGAAAACATGCAAGTCCGCGAACATGCTCTCAATTTTATAGAGACCGTATGTCCCCCATCGTGCTGTACTCCCTATACCCCAATCCTACAGCCTATCCAGCCTCAGAACCATTATCTAATGGATCCTTTTACCTTTACTGAGCTCAAAAGAGCCATCTTATCTACTAAAAGAAAATCTTCTCCTGGTTCTGATGGGTTCGACTACGAACTAATTAGGATCCTACCTGAAAACTTCCTTCGAGTACTCCTGTCTACCATCAATGATTTATTATATAGCCGTTCCATCCCTGATGACTGGAAAAAATTCATCGTCATTCTTCTTCCCAAAGACCAACCCAATAAATTCCGTCCTATCTCCTTAGCTTCCTGTTTCCTGAAAATCACAGAAAAGATGATCTGCAATAGACTTACATACTTCCTAGAACACAATAACCTACTGTCACCCTTTCAATTCGGTTTCCGCAGAGGCAAATCATGTACAGACTGCCTCGCCATCATCTCCACACACATATATAACGCCTTCGCCTCTAATAGCTATGTGGCCTGTCTTTTCTTAGACATAAAATCCGCCTTCGATACAGTCCACTCCTCAATTTTATGCCAAGACCTTGCTGAATTAGGTATTCCGGAACACATTATATCATTCATTAATAATATCATAACTAACCGTAAACTATTCTTCAAACTTAAAGACGAATTGGTAGGTCCGTTTCTTACTCACATAGCTTTAGCACAAGGCTGCATTTTAAGTCCGTCCCTATTCAATATCTATACCAGGGAAGCCCACAGGTACATCGACATCAACTCTACAATCTTACAGTTGCAGACGATAAAGTCATTCTCTCTAACAGCAAAAACATAGACTCCTGCATCAACTCCATTCAGAACAGCATAAACACTCTCATTCCATTCCTGCAGAAAAAATGCCTTGAGATATCACTTGAAAAAACCAAACTTGTTATATTTACCAGGAAAAAATCTGTTCACAATTTCATATCAGTCAGAATTAAAGACTCAATTATCTACCCGTCTCCATCTGTTAAATACCTCGGTATGATTCTAGACCAGAAACTCTCATGGATTCCACATATTAACCACATAGCAGCCAGGGCACTGAGGTCACTTAATATCATCAAATCCCTCAGAGGAACGTGGTGGGGTGGCCATCCTTCTACCCTCTTGTCCATCTATAAAGCCCTAGTTCGTAGCACCATAGATTATTCCTCCTTTGTCATGGCCATCAATAACTCTAAATTATACTCTCGCATTAACTCCATACAATACAAAGCCATTAGACTAGCCCTTGGTTACCGGGACTCTACCCCCATTAATGTCATGCTAGCAGAATCAGGTGAATTATCCTTTAATTATAGATTCAAGTTTTTGGCAGGAAAATTTATCAGTAAAATTACTAGCTCAAACAATCATCCTCTTTTAGACTTACTATATAATCTCAGGTTTCAGCTCCGCAGACACAACTCCTATAATCTATCCAACAACCTTCCTCTATTCTCTGCCTTTAATGACATCTGTTATAAATCCAGACATATTTTTAAAACCCACTCTCCGCTGCCTTACCCCTACTCTCAGGAAGTCATATACTACCAGGCGGTAGCCAACATAGATCTGGGTTCAGTAATTGCCCGTTGCAGTAATCCTTATGCTACATTCTTAGAGAAATTCTCCCAACACTTTACAAATCATACCAGATTCTACACAGACGGCTCTAAACTAAATAACTTTACCTATGGGGGCCTGGCCATCTACTCACCCACACTTAACAGAAGCTTCAAGTACAAACTCCCCTCATTTGCTTCGATTTTCTCCTTAGAAGCCATAGCAATTCTCTTCACAGTCCGACTTATAATCTCTCTAGAAATCAAATCCTCTATTATATTTACCGACTCTCAAAGTGTCACTATATCTCTAGGTTCTTCCTCCCATCATACAAACAATAGCTATTTAATCCTTGAAATTAAGAAATACCTGTTTATCGCACACCAAGCTCAACTTTTTATAAAAATTGAGTGGATCCCTGGCCACAAAGGTATCCGAGGCCACTCCCTCGCTGACTCCTTAGCAAATGATGCCCGCAACTCAGGCCGCCTTTTGCACACTCCTCTTCTACATACTGACCTGGGTGTCTACTATTCTGAGGTCATCAGACAAAGATTTTATAATAGATTAAAAAACATAGGTGAGCACAAAGGAGCTTTTTATTTTACTAACTTTTTTAAAGAGAGCAGTAGGCTCAGTTGGTTCAATAAATCTACTGTAAGCCGCCATCACATAGTCTGTTTAAATAGATTGAGATCCAACCATTCCTCCCTACCGGCTAGTCTCTTCCGGAAAAATATAATTAACAGCAACCTCTGCAATTGTGGTCAACCCTCTGATTTGGAGCATATCCTCTGGACATGCCCTCTCTACTCCAATCCACGCAGAAACTTTAATAACAAACTTACAAAATACGGACACTCACCTCCCTTCGATCCAAACATCTTCCTAAAAAATCCCACTTCCAGAATATCCTCACTCCTTATAGAATACATCAAAAAAACCGTGTGGAGTTGCTAGTCTCCCATCGGACGCGTCCCCAGGTGGTGGATAGGGGAATGCCTCCCAGATATGGGAGGTACTAGGGAATTAAATAACCTGGCGCGAACCAAAACTAGCAGGCATGGGCGTGCCTTCAGTCAACATGGCGCGGCCTAGGGGATCACACCCTGATTCAAAAGACGAAGCTGTGGATCAGCGAAACAATTATGATGGCGGAATCAATAACAATATTACCCCAGGAGGGTACCGCTGGTTGCCCCAGCGGAGAATCCCTTGCTGACTACTCGTCAGTCTGCCCTACGGATTCTGGGGAGGGCACTTTTCGCTATTTAAATGTGATAAACATGAAGGTACAACAGTGCCAGGAAAATGACCCTGACGATGGGGAGCAAGTAGTTGACCCGTTTAGGTGTCGGTCATCTATATCGAGGACACCACCTACTAGTAGCTCTCCCGAGGTCGTGCACGGTTCTTGTCATACGGAAGCAAACTCTGCTATCCTCTCCCGAGATGACTCGACAGGAGGGAACCGCTATAAGAAGCGGAAAAAAGTTTTCAGCCCACCCGAGGCAGAAGCCGAGGCCGAACTACCTCAGGTATTTCTAAGGCTGATGTCAGTGGCACAAGATTTCGAAAAATTTACTAAGCTGAACAAAAATACAAACAAGGAAGTAAAAAAGTACGCAATGGAGCTAGGTAGCCTTGTTAGACAATCGAGCTTGCAGTACAAATTTGATGCTACTAAATATAATGAGATGCGGGTGGAACTGAAGGAATATAAGGAAGAACAAGAAGAGAGATATACTAGACTAGAACAGGAGATAAATACATTGAGAACTGGCTATGAGAAGAAAGTGGCCCAACTACAGCAGAATGAATGGGGTCATTGCGTTAACTGCGGCAAAGGTAAAAAGCAATTCAACTTAAACTTACATGAAGTCATAAACTACTCTGACTTTCTGAGTGTAGTGGAACAAGAATGGACTCCAGACAGCTTTAAGAAGGTGCAAATCAATCATGGAGATATTTTCAAAGATGTCTCTGTAAATGTTGTATACTTCTGCGACGAGAATCAAAAGTCGCAATCTAAGGTCGGGAGAAGGGTTTTAAATAGATACCCAGAAATCCTAGACGGAGAGAGAATAAACTGCACCGGCGGAAGCTACACCATGGTTGATCAACGAACTACGGTTAAGACTGTAGAGGGTAACTGCATAAAGAAGAGAAACGTGCTGGTGTTCTTCTACGACCCTACAAAGCAAGACGGCAGGTGTTTAAGCGATGTTTTCGAAATGTGTCAAGAAATTCGGAGAATGTATAGAAACCTTGAAAAGAAGGACATAACGATAATTTCACCACAAGGTATAGAGGCCAATAAAATGAGGAAAATACTAGAAGCAATTTTTCACAATACTGAGCATAATATCTACCTCAGAGCGCCAAAGGGCGTAGACTATCGAGGAAGTAATAGAAGGGAGAATAAGGAGGATGCCATAATTATCGAAGGTGACAACGACTCATACGCAGGAATTCTAAAAAAGCTCAAGGACGGCTTTAAAGGACACGACGCTCTGGAAAGAATTAAAGGGGTCAGGAGAACAAATAAAGGCGGAGTCCTGGTTAGAGTGACAGAAAATGCAGATGAGATAACAGACGCGATCAAGGAACTACTAAAAGACCGAAAGGTCAAGAAAATAGGAGGTAAGGCCAGGAAAACTGTCCACATAATTGACATCGACAGCACCACAGACATAGAGGAAGTAAGAAATACATTGCTAAACACAAACTTAATACAAAACATAGATGAACTGGAGGTAAAATCCCTGAGACCTAGGCGGAATGGAAACCAGGTAGCCACTGTTATAATGGAAGCACAAGATGCAACAAGAATTTTGTCGACTGGTAAGTTAAGATTAGGGCTCAGTCTTTGCCAAATTCAGGAGCGAGTGGATGTAGAGAAATGTTACCGTTGTTGGGACTATGGCCATAAAGCTGCAAGGTGTACTACAGTAGACAGAAGTCAGAATTGCCAAAATTGTGCAGCCCAAGGACACAAGGCGAAGAGCTGCACAAATGAGCCCTTCTGCCCGTTGTGTAATAAGGCCGGACATGCGGCAGGCAGTAGCAGGTGTAAAATATTCCTACAAGCACTCCAAACAGCTAGAAATCGCGGACACGACCCTCTAGGTTAGGTATAATGGAAATTTCACAATACTTCAGTTAAACGCAAATAGAAGTGCTAGTGCGCACGACATGGCTATGATAGTAGCTTCCGAAAAAAAATGCGATTTCATAGCAATAAGTGAACCAAATGTGACTTGGTGCAGAAAGAAGAACAAATATTACTATCCGGGTGAAAACTGTGATACAATAATTATAAACTACAGCAGAAAATATACTGTACAGAAATATAGAACTTCCGGTTGCTACACTTGCATCGAAACTAAAGACCTGGTAGTCTACAGCATCTATATAAGCCCTAATAAGTGCTCAGTCGAAGATTTTGGCAAATACCTAGAGGCCCTACAGCAAGATATAAGAGAAACGGACGGATTAAAGAAAAAGATTCTAACAGGGGACTTCAATGCAAAACATCCGCTATGGGGTGGGGATGTTACGAATAGAAAAGGGCTAATACTATTAGAATGGGCGAACTCATTAAATCTTAACATCTTGAACGATGGCAGCATACCTACTTGTGTTCGCACAAATGGAATGTCGTACATTGATATCACAATGGTGGATGAAACATCAGCCAAAGGAGACATCAGTTGGTCCGTTCTAGGCGATGTAGAATCAATGAGTGATCATAGGATCATAATTATAAATCTACGGGATGATTACGTAAGAAACAAGCCTAAATACATACATGGAAAAATAAACATAAAGAAATTTAATGAAATATTTAAGGAAACAACAAAAGCGAAAACAGCAAGCGTGCAGGAATGCGAGAAAGCACTTCACCTTGCCTACAAAGGAAGCACCCCCTACGTAAGATGTGATAACTACTTCAGGCTTCCATACTGGTGGTCAGAATCTATACAGAGCAAAATTAAATCTACAAGGAAAAAAAGAAGAGCGTTCCAGAAGTGCAAAACTAGTCTGGAAAGGACTGTGCTAGACAGTGAATATAAGACATGTAAGAAAGAATTAAAGAAAAGCATCGCTAGTGCTAAAACGCAATCCTGGAGAAACCTTTGCGACAGGCTTGAAGAAGACATATTTGGAGGAGCATATAAAATTGTGAAAAGTCAACTACAATTCACAAACCCTCGAACAGCGCTGTCACTGGAAGAGAAAAGATATATAGTTGGGAATCTTTTCATAACTAAAAAATGCAAAAGACTAGAACGCGAATCAGTTGACGGAGACGAATTAAGCAAAATTGCCTTCACAGAGGACGAAGTCAAGCGTGCGGCTAAGAGTATAAAAACAGGAAAGGCCCCTGGGCCTGACAAGCTCCCGCCTGAGGCAATAAAAACTGCTATATTAGGGAATATATCGTACTTTACTCAACTCTTCAATAATCTGCTGAAAGAGGGAAAGTTTCCAAGCAATTGGAAATGCTCCAAATTGGTTCTTATAGATAAACCAAAAAAGTCGCTAGATGAAACAACCAAATATAGACCAATCTGCTTAATAAACGCTATAGCCAAAGTGTACGAAAGGCTTATAAATTCCTGTATCATAAAAGAGATCGAAGGCGGCCAAGGACTGCATAAAAACCAATATGGTTTCAGAAAAGGTCGATCCACTATAGACGCCATAAGAAAGGTAATCTCTATTACAGATGATGCGAAGCGAGAAAACAAACGGCATGCGCTTATACTAGTAGATGTAAAAAATGCTTTTAATACAGCATCATGGCCCATCTTAATTAAGAAACTAAAAACCAAGGGGGTACCTAATCTATTAATCAATGTGGTAATAGATTATCTTACAAACCGATCTATACGGCTAGAAAAGGATATAATAGTAGAGATAGGTGGGGGAGTTCCTCAAGGCTCAGTCCTTGGCCCTAATCTATGGAATATCCTGATGATCTCATGTCTCTAGACGTCCCGGATGGTATAGAACTCATCTGTTTTGCAGATGACTTAGCTATTTCGGTTACAGCAAAGAGCGAAAGCGAACTAGTCCTCAAAGCAAACGAAGCACTTCTTGCAGTAAAACTCTGGATGAATCAGCATGAACTAGAAATTGCCCAAGAGAAAACCGAAGCTGTTATCTTTGGTAGAAGCAGGAAAACTAAGCACTTAGAACTTCTGTGTGGGGATGTTAGGTTCAAACCGTCAAATAAAGTCACCTATTTAGGAGTAACGTTAGACGCTGGACTTACCTTCGGGAAACATATAGATGCGGCATGCCTCAAGGCCCAAAAAACGACGCGGGCATTATGCTCCTTACTGCCAAACAGGCGCGGACCGTCAACATGGAAAAGAAGGGTAATGGCTATGGCGTCACAATCGATTTTGCTGTATGCTGCGCCCATATGGGCTCCAGCAATGAAAAAGGAAACTCATAAAAATAAAGTTCTACGGGTGCAGAGATCGATGGCATTAAGAGTCTGCTGCGCATACAGAACCGTGTCTACCGACGCAATCCTTGTATTGGCAGGCCTAACACCAATTCATTTGCTGGCAAAGGAAAGGGAGATTATTCACCACGGAGCAAAAAGTCAGGAAGAAGTAAAAAGAGCGAGAGATGAAGTTAAGGAGAAATGGCAGCAGGAATGGCAAAACTCTACCAAAGGAAGATGGACATACAAGCTAATAGAAAACATAGACGCATGGAGTAGCAGAACACATGGCAGAATAACGTATTACATGACACAATGCTTAACAGGACACGGTGTATTCATGGACTACCTGCACAAGATAGGCAAAAGAGACAATGCTAAATGCATGTACTGCGAATGCCTAAACGATAACGCAGAACACACAGTTATCGAATGCAATAAGTGGGGAAAAGAGCGCAATGAACTACATGTGAAGCTTGGTAGGACAGTAACTGTAGGAAACCTAGTACAAACAATGCTAGAAAACACGCAAAAATGGGAGGTAATCGCAGACTACATGGAAACAATCATGAAAACAAAAGAAGCAGACGAACGTAAAGAAGAATAAAGGGAGTGGCACAGGCAACGTGTTGCAGTGATACAGGCTAGAAGGCGGGAACACTGCAACACCGGGACAGGAGGGGTTTTAGCCGGTAGGAGTCCGGCACTATCCTCGGATGTCCATGATGGATTTCCCCTCCTGTATATATAAAAAAAAAAAAAAAAAAAAAAAACCTAAAATTGGATGTATAAAAATATTACCAGGTTATGGCCTAAGACCACGCAGGTGTGTCACAGCCAATATATTAAGAAGAAGAAGATCAGCAATGTAATTTAAATCGAGTAAGAGTGAATTTTTGTCTGGAATATTTTAGAAGAGAAAAATCATGGTTCATGCATGAAAATGTTACGTGCCTTATTGTGAACATAATAAGCGATCAGCGGAATGCAGTTTTTTTAAATATCTGTTGAATCCATCAAGGTAAGTGATTAAAAATGTCGGTAACCTTATAATTTACAACATATCAATTAGTATAATAAAGAGTAAGTAATTAAAATATAAAGATACTTCAGACATTTTTTAAGTGAATACATTTTGTGATACAGATGCAAAGCTGGGTACAAGACTTAGGAGTGGAAGATTTTGCTTATCGACCGATAGACAAATTGAACTAATTAAGATTTGTAAGCAGTTGCCATTTTGAAGACTAGGATTTTACGTCGTTAATACATGGTAACTGTTTCATTTCTCCGCTACAACAAATATATATATTAAACGTTAGTATTAAAGATATTGATGTTTTTATTCTGTTTCAGTGGACTGCTTCGTTTTGGTTAAAAATATGCTTACCAGGAAACTAACTTCTTTTCATATTATATACAGTTCTATGATTTCATTCACCTTTAACATAATAATATTTTTCAGACGCTTGGTTCTTGGATTCTATCTACTCTTGGAATGAATTTAACAGAAGATCTTTAACAATGAATACAGTTGACATGGTAATTCTTTCATTTCTCTGCTACAACAAATATATAGATTAAAAGTTACTATTAAAGATATTAATGTTTTTATTCTGTTTCAGTATTCTACTTAGCTTTGATCAAATATATGCTTGAAATAAAAGGAACGTAATTTTTTTGATATTACATACAGTTCTATGATTTCATTTACCTTTAACATAATAATATTTTTCAGACGCTTGGTTCTTGGATTCTGTCGACTCTTGGAATGAATTTAATAGAAGATCTTTAACAATAATTACAGTTTACATTGTAATTGTTTTGAAGATACTTTTAGTGGTATATTTCGAGAGTACATTGAAAGGTTTGGACTTTAAATTTATGTGGAGATAATATTTTTAGTTGTACCTATTTAATTTTATATGAACCTTGTGAGATAATTTTCATTGTTATCGACCGTAAAGCGAATTAAGATTATCGACAGCGATCGATTGATTATCGGCGGTGATCGAGAGGGCGTTAATGAGCATAATAGAGATGTTCACGTTTCATCTTCTTCCGGTACGAGTTTAAGAATGTACGCTGAGTAGAGGCCACGTGCTGTATATGTATCTGTTTTATATCTGAATATAATTAACTATGTAAAGTTCAATCAGCATCCCCAATCATTCCACCACGATCCTCCACAAACCTAACACGACTTTTTGCAGAAATGAAAAAAATCAACGCATGGATTTATGGAAAACAGTTGCTAATTTAATTGCAGGGGTGCAGTTCCGAAAAGGTCCCACCCCCGATTGAGCTCATTTTTTGTGTGAAGTTAGTATACTGTAACGTAACGCTTGGGTACCATAGGTTAAAATAATTAAAATTAAAAAGAATAGAAATAGAAATAGAAATAGGCAAACTAGGATAGTCGATTAATCGGACAATAGATCGTAGGTAATATAAGAAACGGGAAGCAGGCTAAATTTAGATTTCGAAACGGCAATAACAAGAAAGAAATGGTAGAAGAAATTAAGACGGTTAGAAACGAAGAAGCCCGAGCGGTGACGGCGCGTGCCGATGTCGATCGGCAAGTTCAGGGCCGAGCGAGGCCAGCGGCGCGCGACGGAAGGTGCACACGGGGGGGACCCAATTAGAAAATAAAAATTCGAATCTCTCGAGATGAGGAAAGAGTGGGAAGAGCCCTTTATATAGCGAAGGAACGCATAGCTCCAGACCGAGAGTTTCTCAGAGTTTCAAAAAGGTATAGTGTTGCGTTCAATCTTAAATTTCGGAGTGTGCAGAAAGTGTTTGATTTAAAATCATTTAGACGCGTGTGTCGGCGCCAGGGCAATCAAAAGCGAGGTAGCTGTTGATCCAATTAGGAAACAAAAGCGTGACATCGTTACAAAGTCTCCTCAGATAAGTGTCAACAATTCTTGTATACATCCTAAATCCCAGTAATATAAGGCATAGGCTAAGTGTATGTGTGAGCCGCGTAGCTGAGAGAGTGTGTGTGTGTGTGAAAAACGAGAGCGACGAAATATCAACAAACCCGGGAGCGATCAGCCGTTCGAGCGCCGATAATAACAAAGGTATTAAAAGGCTTTGAATAAACGCAATTAAAGTGATATTTCGCGGAATTCAGTTCATTTTCTTCCCACTTTCCCACTGCCAGTCCTCAAAAGACCGAACGAGGAGAAAAAGTAGCGTACCGATAAAAAGGTAAGGAAGGCGATACGTTACAATACATAGAGATAAGTAAAAAACCAAAAGGATTTTTGGCGCGTCGCAACCGTTTTGGAATTATCGGGTTTTTTATTTTCGATTTTCGATATCCGTGAAAATAATGTTAAATCCATGGAATTTTAATGAAAATTGATTAATATGTATATAAAAAAGCATAAAATATCTAAATAAATCTCTCACTAATGTATAATAATAATAATGTTATTAAAAAAAAAAGTGCACGTGTCGAGACTCGATCACGGAACCTTTGGGTTACTAGGCTAACCCGCTATCGCGGGTAAACGAGGTCCCCTTGTTAGTTCAACACATTCCGCAAGATGGATTCTCAATAGAATCCTTCTCGTTGTTGAATTATTGAATTAAAATAATATATGTTAAATTTTATTAACTTAAACTCTGTTTCTGTTACTGCTATCTTTTGCTGCTATTTGAATATATTTCAGTTGTATCTGCTTGAATTAGATTGACGGGAGAATTGAAACTTTATTGAAGAAAACTCTTTCGTTACTGCTATCGTTATTTGTATCTATCTATTTCGAATTGAAATGGATAAATTGTATAATTTTCAGAAGTTAGCTATGATTATGAGTGATCATAGAAAAACTTTACAATGGTTGAGAGACATTGAACTAATTCCATCGACTCGTTATTGTAATAAACATAAAAAACGAATGTTTTTAGATGAGGATCGGTTTTCTTGTGGTTCATTTAGATGCAGAAAAAAAGGTAAACATGACCACCAATTTGCCGTTGCACAGAATATATGGTTCGAAAATTGTCATACCTCAGTAGAAATTTGTATTCTAATTACTTATTGCTTTTCAATTAATTTAAGTTTTGATCAGACAGTTAGGGAATGTTCTATCAATGACGATGAACAAATTTCTCGCGAAACAGTTTCGGATCGTTTCTCTTTCTGTCGAGAAGTTTGTATGATAGCATTAGATGAACAGTTTGAGGATGAAGGATTAATTGGAGGTGAAAACGAAATTGTTGAAATTGACGAATGTAAAATTGGTCGTCGAAAATATCAACGAGGAAGAGTAGTTGAAGGTTCATGGATCTTAGGTATGCTTCATCGGAATCATCCCCATCATTACCGATTAGAAATTTGTCCGAATAATAAACGAGATAAGGATACTCTGATTAGTTTAAATAAAAAACATGTAAAGCCAGGAACTACAATTTATACAGATTGTTGGAAAGGGTATATCGATTTAGAATCTTATGGATATAAGCATTTTACAGTAAATCATTCCGAAGAATTTGTAAATGAAGAAACTGGAGCTCATACTCAAAATATAGAATCCTCTTGGCGGTGGATGCGTAGGCAGTTATCTCGAGGTGGTGTCCATGCAGATTCCTTAGATTCCCATATGTGTGAATTTTTGTGGCGTCGTCGTCTTAGGAAACTAAATCGCGATGCTTTTATTCAATTATTGATGGATATAAAACGTGTTTTATATCCAGGTTATATACAAAACTCCAGACCCTACCCAGAATGAGTTTGCGTTTTCATGTCTGAAAAAAAGTGATTTGGGTGGGGTTGGGTCTTGGTTGCACCTTCAGAAGTATTTACAGCAGATGTATGATTAGGACTATTTTCATATTTAAAAAAAAGTGATTTGGGTAGGGTTGGGTCTTGGTTTCACCTATAAAAGTATTTACGGCGGCATAAAAATGTGCAGATTGATATAATTATTATTATTATTATTGTTATACATTAATGAGAGATTTATTTAGATATTTTATGCTTTTTTGTATACATATTAATCAATTTTCATTAAAATTTCATGGATTTAACATCATTTTCACAGATATCGAAAATCGAAAATAAAAAACCTGATAATTCCAAAACGGTTGCGACGGGCCAAAAATCCTTTTGGTTTTTTACTTATCTCTATGTATACTAACTTCACACAAAAAATGAGCTCAATCGGGGGTGGTACCTTTTCGGAACTTTATCCCAAATGTGCGATTATAAAATAAAAGGAATTAAGTATTTTTAAAAAGGCATATGTTAAATAAATATATAAATTGAATGTTATTCATTTTATTATAATAATCTGGTTACAGGTAACAATTTAAGAATTCATTTTTTTGACCGAATGAACAAAATTAGTTTACAATCATTATTATTTGACACCCTATCCCTACATTTTTAATATTTTTATCTAATTATATACAATATTTTGTCTTTTTAGGGATAATTACAATCAAAATGTTATTATTTTATTACAAAATTTTATTATTCAATCCAATTAATCCTACTTCATTAAATCATTAGTTCTGGCCCCAGTTGATTTCTTATGAGATATCTTCATGACCCTGAAAAATATTATTTCGTTAAAGATAAACATAATCATAGAACTGTATGTAATATTCAAAGAAGTTACTTGCCTTTCAAACATGTTTTTGACCAAAGCTAACAAGGGGACATTACGGCCTCGGAAATTGACTTCTGGATGAGACTTTGCAGGTTTGTAGTATACCTTTAGACTATTCGATTTGCAAAGTAAGAGCGCGCACTAGCCATAAATTTTCGAGAAAAATGGCTTTAAAGTTTTACGTGTAGGACGTATACCGGTCACTTTGAACACCATCCAAGAACAGCGAAGTGACCGAGTTGTAGCGAACTCGCTTGCGGCGCGGGCGGTCCGTGTTCGATCCCTGCGTGTGGAAACTTTTTTCTTTTTTTTTTCAATTCTTTAAAAAATTATAAAAACTGTGCATTAAAGTTAATGACATACTAATATGAAGAATTTAATCATACATAATTTTTTCTATTAATAAAATTTCGTGAATATCGTCTTTCTTTGTCAATTTTTAATTTTATATGCAAGATCCTGAATGATAATTGCCATAGAAACATGGAAAACAAAAAATATTATTACATCTCGCACAATTTATGAAGGAAGATTGTTCACATGAACAATCCTTTTTTAAAAGTTCTACCAGAAAACATACTTCATTTATATTCCTGAAAATTTTTCTTTCGTCAGAGAGCTTGGAAGCGTACCAGGCATACCGGATCATTTCATTAAAAATTGGTGATGATAATTGATGATGCACTATTGATTGTATTTTTATGCAGTCCTAACGGGAATTTATTTCTCTATTATTTTCAATCAGATTAAATTTTTTACTTGTCTATAAAAATAGACATCGCAAGGTTGAACAAGTGGAGTACATTTTGAAGGAATTACTTTAATTATGTAAGTTGGTGATTTCTCGTCATTCTGAAAGATTTCGTCATATAATTCAGGCATTGTTTATCCTCCCCAAGAATCAAGAATTAACAGTAACAGTCATTTCATTAATAGAAAAAATTATGTATAATTAAATTCTTCATATTAGTATGTCATTAACTTTATTTCACAATTTTTCTAATTTTTTAAAGAATTGAAAAAAAAGTTTCCACACGCAGGGATCGAACACGGACAGCCCGCGCCGCAAGCGAGTTCGCTACAACTCGGCCACTTCGCTGTTCTTGGATGGTGTTCAAAGTGACCGGTATACGTCCTACACGTAAAACTTTAAAGCCATTTTTCTCGAAAGTTTATGGATAGTGCGCGCTCTTACTTTGCAAATCGAATAGTCTAAAGGTATACTACAAACCTGCAAAGTCTCATCCAGAAGTCAATTTCCGAGGCCGTAATGTCCCCTTGTAAGTAGTACACCGAAACAGAATAAAAACATTAATATCTTTAATAATAACGTTTAATATGTATATTTGTTGTAGCAGAGAAATGAAAGAATTACCATGAAAACTGTATACATTGCTAAAGATCTTCTGTTAAATTCATTCCAAGAGTAGATAGAATCCAAGAACCAAGCGTCTGAAAAATATTATTATCTTAAAGGTAAATGAAATCATAGAACTGTATCTAATATTAAAAGAAGTTACTTGCCTTTTAAGCATATTTTTGACCAAAGCTAAGTAGTACACTGAAACAGAATAAAAACATTAATATCTAAACGCAACTAATTGGATCATCTACTCGTTAGAACCGCTTTCATATCTATTAAAAATAGTAATGCTAAAAATATGATGTAATGGAAATCAATGAATCACTTTACGCAGATAAATTGCAGGAAAGCAGCATGCTCGTGGACCAGTAAACTTTTGGTAACTTCATCTTCTTCTGTTGCAAACAGTGATTATTTCTTACTATTCCATAATATTGTATGTCGTTAAGCAGTAAGACTATCTTCGATGGGAATGTCTTCGCTTAGGTCATCTAAAGGAATAAGATAAATATTCTGGTTAGCATGTTATGTGAAATACGTTCTGCGACAATATATTTTGATACATTTTACATACCATCATCACAATTTTTCTACCCCTTGGAGGATATGTATGGTGTTTTCCTACAAGAGTAAATTCTAGAGATTAGGTCATTAAATTTACGTGGATATAATAATTTGATATTGTTACGTCCTGGCTGTGTCACGAGGAACCCGTTTACTACAGCACGACGTTGCCTCTTTTTAGTCAATCGTTTTACGAATATTACTTGGGGTGAGGCTTTCTTGCGATCGTTAATAACTGTTTGTATAACTGAACAATTGACAGTACTGATAATTTACTGTTACCGACAGAAGGGATTACCGACGTTCTACTATTACCGGCTGTGGCGTTACCGACAGCCTGGTATTACCGACCGTAGGATGTTACCGACAGGCTACGGTTACCGACCGTAGTATATTACCGACAGGCTACTATTACCGACCGTAGGATATTACCGACAGGTTACTATTACCGACCGTAGGATATTACCGACAGGTTACTATTACCGACTGAAATGGTATAATCCACAGAGACAAGTTAATAAATGTAAAATATATAAAATAAGTAAAGTACAGTAGATAAAAATACGTATTATGTTAACTTCTGACTTAAAGGAGAATCTTTTTGGAACCACAATGCAAAGATCACTGACAGTATAAAGCAAACTGAGAGCAAGAATAGACGGAACTATCTGAGACAAATGCGTTTCTTAATTCTCTTTTACGCTGGACTTGTAGTCAGTAAATACACTGAATTATTGATAGTATAATTAAATATGAATATATCTGTGTTGTATGTATGAATATATATATATATGTGAATTATAAGTAATATAAATTTGTTACTATGACTACTCGAATTTGACAAGATTATAACGGAGATTTTATACTGACAGAATTATGAATATATATTAATCTTAAAAGAACCTACCTTCATCCTGCTGTCCTCTGGATCGACGCTTTCTCCTATGATGTAGGCTGGTGGTCGTCTAAGTAACGCCAGGAATGTATGAGGTGAGGTTGAATAATTGGTCACTGAATTTAAGTACACTATATATGAATATATATTTTGAATCACTACAAAACGCGTTAATCTACAACACTATTCTAGTTACACACAAGAACAATTAAATCTAAAAATATAATATTGAACTCTAAAAGAATAACTGAATTCTCTTTGATATTACAGAAACTCGGAAATAACTAAAGAATTTCGGAGCTGTTGCAAGATACAGAACTACACGTACTGACGGCTACTTGAAGAGTGACGCTACTCAGACGACGCCGCAACGCTCTCGCCAGCCGCCGTCGAGCCGCCGCTGCGCTCTTTGTGTTCTTACGCGCTCTACCTAGTCTTCCTAAGGCACCGTGCTACGCCCGCAAGGCGTGCATGGACCGCGGAGTGACGAGGCCTTGGATGGGGCGCGTGAGAGAATGTGCTGACTCGTTATCTCTTATCGCTATTTGTTCTCGACTGGCTACCTATAGCCGTTACTAAATGTCTTAAGATTTACCGTACATTTGTCACGTCGACCTATTCGACAGGTCGCCGTGTACTGTTCAGTATTATTATCACTATTGTTATAAACAATATTAATAATAATTATATCTTATACACTGTCAATAAACAATAAACGTATCCATATATTAGAATTAAGACGAACTATTATAGCGTTTCTGTCAAGCGACATTAATTTGTTAACAATAATCATAAACAATTAACAATGTATCCGAATAACCGTTAGTCGAATAATAAGAAAGAATATTCTAGAATAATAATGTACGGTAAGTCTTAAGACATTTAGTAACGGCTATAGGTAGCCAGTCGAGAACAAATAGCGATAAGAGATAACGAGTCAGCACATTCTCTCACGCGCCCCATCCAAGGCCTCGTCACTCCGCGGTCCATGCACGCCTTGCGGGCGTAGCACGGTGCCTTAGGAAGACTAGGTAGAGCGCGTAAGAACACAAAGAGCGCAGCGGCGGCTCGACGGCGGCTGGCGAGAGCGTTGTGGCGTCGTCTGAGTAGCGTCACTCTTCAAGTAGCCGTCAGTACGTGTAGTTCTGTATCTTGCAACAGCTCCGAAATTCTTTAGTTGTTTCCGAGTTTCTGTAATATAAAAGAGAATTCAGTTATTCTTTTAGAGTTCAATATTATATTTTTAGATTTAATTGTTCTTGTGTGTAACTAGAATAGTGTTGTAGATTTACGCGTTTTATAGTGATTCAAAATATATATTCATATATAGTGTACTTCAATTCAGTGACCAATTATTTAACCTCACCTCATACCTTCCCGGCGTTACTTTGAGGACCATCTGCCTACATCATAGGAGAAAGCGTCGATCCAGAGGACAGCAGGATGAAGGTAGGTTCTTTTAAGATTAATATATATTCATAATTCTGTCAGTATAAAATCTCCGTTATAATCTTGTCAAATTCGAGTAGTCATAGTAACAAATTTATATTACTTATAATTCATATATATATATATATATTCATACATACAACACAGATATATTCTTATTTAATTATACTATCAATAATTCAGTGTATTTACTGACTACAAACCCAGCGTAAAAGAGAATTAAGAAACGCATTTGTCTCAGATATTTCCGTCTATTCTTGCTCTCAGTTTGCTTTCTACTGTCAGTGATCTTTGCATTGTGGTTCCAAAAAGATTCTCCTTTAAGTCAGAAGTTAACATAATACGTATTTTTATCTACTGTATTTTACTTATTTTATATATTTTACATTTATTAACTTGTCTCTGTGGATTATACCATTTCAGTCGGTAATACCCTACAGTCGGTAATAGTAGCCTGTCGGTAATATCCTACGGTCGGTAACCGTAGCCTGTCGGTAACATCCTACGGTCGGTAATACCAGGCTGTCGGTAACCCCACAGCCGGTAATAGTAGAACGTCGGTAATCCCTTCTGTCGGTAACAGTAAATTATCAGTACTGTCAATTGTTCAGTTATACAAACAGTTATCAACGATCGCAAGAAAGCCTCACCCCAAGTAATATTCGTAAAACGATTGACTAAAAAGAGGCAACGTCGTGCTGTAGTAAACGGGTTCCTCGTGACACAGCCAGGACGTAACACATTATTATTCTAGAATATTCTTTCTTATTATTCGACTAACGGTTATTCGGATACATTGTTAATTGTTTATGATTATTGTTAACAAATAAATGTCGCTTGACAGAAACGCTATAATAGTTCGTCTTAATTCTAATATATGGATACGTTTATTGTTTATTGACAGTGTATAAGATATAATTATTATTAATATTGTTTATAACAATAGTGATAATAATACTGAACAGTACACGGCGACCTGTCGAATAGGTCGACGTGACACCTCCCCCCTTAAGTAAGTCGCACGGTAGAGTCTGCTTCGTGCGACTTTGCACGACAGGACGCACGGATTCCCTCCAATATGGGATATCGGACGGCACTGCGGGGTTTTGGGGTCACTTGCACTGCACTACCAGCCTCAGAATCATCAGCTGGGGGGTCGGTCGGCGATCGACTGTCTTCCATTGCCGCGTTCACGTGATTATCTTCAGTGGAGGTCCTGTCAGGCTTCCTTCCGCTGAGATGCAGCAACAGGTAAGTAACTGAACTCCAGACTGCTCCTAATAGGTGTAGGCTCCAACCATAAACCGTATGTAGGGCGTATCCTCTGATGATAGCATCAACGCAGAGTCTGATGCCCTTGAAGATAAGTATCAGACCGATCACTCCTGCGCTAGCGCTGCCGAATGTCAGAAACCCGCTCCAAATTTTAGAAACGGCGTTCTCTGCTATTCGGTTTATGTCTGCTTCATTCAGCAGACTCAACATGGACACCGTATCCTGAGGTACACGACGGCCAGTAGCTCCTCTCACTATGGCGTTCAGGACAGACGGCTTTTCCGCCGGGAACATTATGTGATCGCGGAGATTATCCAGATCCTGTTGAGAATAGATGCCGCTTGTTGCCAATGACCCTGCATCGATATACTTCCAAGTCGGCCGCGACATAGGTTGTAGTATCTGCGGTGGCAACGATTCCATCGGCTTCGGGGCGAACTTATACCAGGTTCCTTCGATCTCGAACATGGGTGGAAGTAAACCCGTACACTCGCGGATGGTTCCAGACTTGAGCAGGATTCGAGACTTCGGTGTCAGGAACATGCTACTGTTCTGTTGGTATACTGGAAGTTCCTGGTAACAATCAGTTGTATGTCTGATTTTTACTGCGACCGGGGTACACTTTACGATATGTATGACTTCGCCCGCTACTACTGCCATGTATCCCGGAGCTCGCATAACTGTATAGGCGAACTCGTCCGGGAGCAGTGTAGCTAGCGCTAAAGCGTTCTTAAGAACTTGTTTCTCCAACTGACATTTCTGATGAACGACGTCCCGGTATAGCGCAGTCATCTGGGTTCCGATATGTTTCTCCACGTAGATGAACTTGGTGTTGATATACGCGAACAGGTCCAGATTCTCAACAGGCATTTTTGCTCTTGTGGCAAACGTTCTTCCTTTTTCGGTTTCCAGGATAAACAGTTTCGGGTGCTCGCTGCGCAGTAGTGTGTACCCACAGAGGTGGTACTCGGTTCTTTTTTCCAAGGCGAACGTGATCTCGCTGGTGGTGATTGTATACACCTCAGCTTCATGGACCGTTCGATTTACAGGTGTCAGCTTCGTTGCCAGGCCCTCGTACAGGACGCTATAATGGTTAAAGTCACAAGAGGTGCCTGGATGAGTTGACCAGTAGACGTTGCCGTCTTCATCCGTTATACAGGACCCATCGGTGAATGTGCATGCAGCACCGCTTCGTAGAATAACGTTGTTCTCCCGAATCTTCACTGATGCCCTGTAGTGCTGAAGATTAATCTTCACAGAAGCCTGGACTACAACACCATCCCATGTGCCATAGGGATCCGCATACTGTGTTCCTGAACAGCGACCTTCGGTATTAACGGATCCTGCCAAAGTTACACTACGATACTGCGTAATGTTTGCTTTCAAACCGAACAACTGCGCTGCTGGAGTAATAGATATTACTCCCGTATTGATCGCTGTTTTGCATGCCTCTGCTGGTATATCCATCAGATATACGCGTCTACCATTTTGAACAATGGATACGTGCGAGGACATGCCACAATAGTAAATTGTTCTGTCTAATTCTACGCGGCACTGAGTCACTTGAGTGTTCTCGAATTCGGCTAGTTGCAACAATTGCACATACACTTCAGTCGATCTGGGTTCGGAAACGGGTATATTACAGTCCCCTGTATCTAACAACGACATTGTTGTGACATTCATTGCTGTTCCGCCGCAATCATATCCTAACAGAGCATCTGCGTCGCCTAACATCAATATTGCCGCTACGAAGATTATCTAAACAGAAATGTCCTTTGCTTTGACTTAAAATACGATATACTATGTACTATTCTTTAACTCTGGATTTTCTAAGTTTGTTTATATGTACGGTTTTCGTTTTACCACCTATTTTAATTTTTATATTATTGTTTGGTAGCACTTCCAGAACCTGATGCGGGCCTGTGTACTGGTCTCCCAGCTTGGATGTCGGTTCCTTTAACAAGAATACAGAATCTCCTACTTTCAGAGTTTGAGGGTTCACTTCCCTATCGTAATAGTGTTTTGATTTTTCTTTTGCTCCGATCAGATTCCTTCGTGCTGTTTCCTGTGCCTTATTCAATTTACTGGCTAACTTAACATAGTAATCTAGATAGGTCTGATCCATTTCCTCCTCAATGGGTGGGTCAGACGACGGAGTTCTTGCCGGTTTACCAAAAACTAACTCGTGCGGTGTAAACCGCGTACCTTCATGAACGCTTGTGTTATAAGACAGCATGGCAAGGTCTAACCACTGGTCCCAGTTCTGTTCACTGCTAGTATACTGTTTTAAATATTCAATAAGGACGTGGTGCGACCTTTCCAACGAACCGTTTGACTGCGGATAGAATGCCGTAGTTTTATACTGCTTAATCTTGAATTTACGCGCTATTGTCTTAATCAACGAGCTTAGGAAATTTGACCCCTGGTCTGTGAGGACAGATCGGGGTGCTCCGTATTTACAGATCAAATTCTTAATCATAGCATCGGCTATGTGTACTGACGATATTCCTTCAAGAGGGACGGCAATAGAAAATTTAGTCAGCTGATCCTGCATGGTCAGGATGTATTTATTATTATTTTCGGTAGTTGGTAAGGGCCCTACTACGTCAAGAGCTACCTTGTCGAAAGCAGCTCCTGGCGTATCAGTGATAAGCATCGGTTGCTTATTTTTTACTCTGACCAACTTTTTCAATTGACAAGCTAAACAATTTTGGATAAATTCCCGAACTTGACCTTTCATATTGTCCCAACAATACCGATGTCGTAGACGATTATACGTCTTCGTCACGCCCTTATGGCCAGCTGTGGCAGAGGCATGATTTTCTCGAATCAACTCCTCTCGTTCTTCGGGTCCTGGAATTCTTACAAGGTTTTTACATATAATTACTTTACAATTCTCACGATCGAATACATCGCTGAGTAGTCGCTGTACTCTGGCCCATGGTATTCCATCCAGCTCTGGTGTCCTGGAAATGCTGACAGTTTTAAGATTAAGTTCCCTGGTTACACTTAACAATGAACCGAGACATTCGATCAGAATTCCTTCATCGAGAGGGGTATTCAAGGTCTCTTTTACTGGCAGTGATATCAGTTTTCTGCTTCCAAATTCTGTGACTCTCGCTCTACCTAATGACAGTAACCTATAAGTAGGGAGTTTACCTTGAGCTACTAACTGGTTTGCACCCTCATCTATCGGTTCCCCTTTCTGGGTTATCATTATTACTAAACTGTCGCGTCGCGTACTAAATAGATCGCGTGATTCTATCAGGTTTTCGGTTATGCGGAATTGTCCAGGTGGTTGATCTGGTAAGGCGTACGGTCGCGGAACAGGGTCGGTTTGATCGCCAGAGTCGGTTGTTGATTCTGGGCTGAGTAACGTATTCTGAATGCCGTCTGGCGTTGTTATGATTACTTCTGGATTAAGGTTCAGATTCCAGTCGGAATTTGTTTCGTCATCCGTCTGACTTGGCACGGTTATATTCCTGTTTAAGTCGTCATCACTCGGCTCTTCGCTGAGTGAATTTGCTACGGTCTGAAAACGATGCTGTTCACTGAGTATCGGTGATTCCTGTGAAGTATCCTCGTCAAATATATTTAAAGGACCACCCGATGTCGACGGGAGTTCCTGGTTTGTCTGAGCTGGTTGTATTTCCCGAGTTACCGATTCTGGTTCTCTCGACGTCGCGGTTTGAGGAACAGTACCGAATATAAGCTGCGATTCATCGGATGTGCTACTATCTGAATTTAAAACCATAATATTGGCAGGAAGTTCCGGAGGATTTCGCGACAAAGCGTCGGCGTTTGCATTGGCTGATCCCGATTTGTAAACTACTTTATAATCATATTCGGCCAATTTGAGGCCCCACTTGACCAATCTGGAAGTCGGATCCTTAACGGAGTTTAACCAGACTAACGGTTTGTGATCTGTAACCAGCTGAAATTCCCGTCCGAACAGATACGGCCTGAAATAGTGTACTGCGTATACTATCGATAATAACTCCCGTTCAATTGTGGAATAATTCTTTTCCGCTGTATTCAGGAGTCTAGAACAGAAAGCTATAGGTAGGTCCTTGCCAATAGGCCCTTGACTGAGGACCGCGCCTATTGCATATCCTGATGCATCCGTTGTTACGTTAAAGGGCTGACTAAAATCGGGAAATTGCAAAATAGGTTCTTTACAGAGAGCATCTCTTAATTCGCAAAAAGCCTGATCTTGTGCTGAAGTCCACTGAAATGTTACTTCCTTTTTCAGTAGATCTGTGAGCGGTTTCGCTACTTTTGAAAAAGCCGGGATAAAACGTCGATAATATCCCGCTAAACCTAAAAATTGACGGATCTGTTTTACGGATTTCGGACGAGGAAAATTCCGGACGGCTGTTAATTTTCCTGGCTCAGGTTTGACACCATCTTCTCCGATGACGTGTCCTAAATAAGTAACCTCCTTACGCAGGAACTCACATTTGTCTGGTTGTAACTTTAGATTCGCCTGTCTTAAACGTTCTATCAATTTATTATATTTTACCTCGTGTTCATCTAAAGATCGAGCATACACCACAACGTCGTCCAGGTAGACGAACATTTCTTCGCCTTGTAGGCCCATGAGCACTAGATCCATTAGGCGTTGGAACCTTGCCGGCGCGTTCTTCAGCCCGAATGGCATCCGAGTGAACTCATAGTGCCCGTATGGCGTCGAAAATGCAGTCTTATGACGATCGTCGGGATGCATCTCGATCTGATGAAATCCTGATTTCAGGTCGAAAATCGAAAAGTATTTGGCTGAACCGAGCTGATCGAGAATCTCATTTATATTAGGTAGGGGGTAAGCATCCCCTATTGTTTTCGCGTTAAGTCCCCTGTAATCAATAACCATGCGCCATTTCGGTTGTCCCTTAGAATCCGCTTTTTTGGGCACAATCCAAATCGGGGAATTATACGGGGACACAGACGGTTTTATGATTCCTGTACTGAGCAGTTCCGCGGTCTGGTTATCTATCTCTTTCTTGTGTACTGGCGGAAAACGGTACTGCCTGGTAAACACCGGAATTTCATCAGTAGTCAAAATTCGGTGCTGGGTTACGTTAGTGCAGCTAAGTTGCTCTCCGGGCAATTGAAATCTGTCGGCACTAGAGGCCAACAGTTTATCAACACTTTGAATCTCTTCCGCGTTCAGATGCTCAAGCCGGAGCAATGCTTTGAGTTCTGATACTCGGTTTGTATCATTTATTTTAAAAACCTTAACGGGGCGACTATGATTACTTCTGAGCTTTGATTTCTGTTGTGAAGGTTCTAATTTACCTTCTTCCTGTTCCAGATGCTTCGGTTTTTCGGACTCAGGATTTGAAAGGGCAGAATTTGAACTGACAGGATTCGGATAAACGGAACTTGGATTGACAGGATTCGGACGAACGGAACTTGGACTGACAGGATTCGGATAAACGGAACTTGGACTGACAGGATTCGAACAAACGGAACTTGGACTGACAGGATTCGGATAAGCGGAACTTGGACTGACAGGTTTCGGACAAACGGAACTTGGACAAACGGAACTTGGACAAACGGAACTCGGACTGACGGAACTCGGACAGACAAAACTCTCTAGAGTAATGGTGGGTACCACTATCTCCTGTACCTGCTCGGTAGTATTAATCAACCTAAAATATGCTCGGCCGTTCTGGTTCTTCACCAGGGCTTCTCCGGCGAATAACCCGAGCGGAGCATCTAGTAACGGAATGTAGCCCTCCTCTATTTCTGGGTTAGCTACTTTACAACAGAATACTGTACTGGACCTAGGAGGTATCGCGACTATTTCTCGGGTTATGAATGGTATTTCAGATTCGCCCAATTCCAAACACTCCCTTTCATAGTTTACGTTGGCGCCACGATGTTTCAGAAATTCTGAACCTAAGATACCGTCCTGTTCTATCGGAAATTCAGCGTTTACAATGTGAAATTTTTCTGGTTTGCCTAATATGTTTACTTCTAACGTACCCAAGGTATTCACGAACTTCTTAACAATTCCGCTGATTCTAAGTATATCATTCTTGTCGACGGCCTGATTACTCTTGAGTACACTGATCTTTAATAGGTTTATTTCAGAACCGGTATCTATCATCATGTCTAAGTGCTGAGTTTCGATTGTTAAATTCACCGTTGGCGCCTTCGCAGTAGGTTTATATCGCACTACTGCGATGCTACGGGGCTCGTTGCCCTGGTCACGAGTTTCGGACGCGACTGCGCTGGGGCGGCCCGCTCCGCGTCCGTTACATTCGGGCCGCTCTGCGCGTTTCCCGACTTCCGCGCTTGTTCCTGCCTCATTCGGTTATTGTACTCGCGCGTTTGGCAGTCATATTTCATGTGTCCTATCTTCTTACAGTAATTGCAAATAACGTTCTGACTGCTATTTCCCGCCTGTAAAGGTCGCGAACCTTGGGACGGTGCAGGACCTTGGTTAAAGCCCTGGTTCCTAACTGCCTGAGGAGGAGGAGCACTTGTATTATTAGAGCGTGGTAAGGGCCGCGGAGTACCAGAATTACTTGTAGTTGGCAATTCCTGTTTCCTTGCAGGGTCACGCCAGCATTGCGACTGGATGTGGCCCGTTCTACCGCAAAAAGTGCAATTAAGACTGACGGGTGTTGCCGTGTGGACCGTTGCTGTTGCCATGCGCGGCTGAGTTTTAAACCGTTCCGCATCGCGTTCAGCCAGTTTACTAATGCGTAGTAAAGCACTGGATGCCGACGCTACGTCGTTGCAGCGTTCGAGTCGAAGCGGAAAACGAAATTCTGGTGGTAATCCGTTAATAAAACATTCTAGGGCTTCCGCTTCCAATTTTTCTCGTTCCTGTACTGTTAAACGGCTACCAGTTGCCCTTATCTCACACTCCATGACAGCCTGCCTTAAGTCTTTGACTCTACCTATATAGTCGAGCACATGCTCGTCCGGTTTCTTAAATACGTTATTCAACGCGCCACGATAATAGTTTGCAGAACGGGACGGTAAAAATGAAGATTTCAGAATGTCTACTAATCCTTCCATTGTCGTAATTCCCTCATCTTCTATTGCGAGATATGCATGACCCTGTAATTTCATTCTGACTAATCTAACTAATGCTTTTTCTGTTTCAACAGTTGAATTCGGGGGTAACATGTCCATCGCTCTCTTTAGCGACCGCGTAAACTGAAGTACAGATATATTATGTCCATCAAATTTAGGTACTGTATCCACAATCTCTTTGAGCTTGATAGACGGGACGGCAATACGCGGAGGAACCATAGGTACGTATGGCTCTTCTATCGGATCTACTCGTCTCGCTCTGAATAATTCCCGCCTCATCTCGTCAAGTTCCTTCCTGAGAACCTCTACCTCCGATAACTGTCTAGGAGCTTCCGGCGTACCGTGGTACACCGGACCGGGATTGTACGCGAATCCGGACGCTTCGTCTGGTCCTGTCTCATCTATTGCTATTAAGTGTGAAGGATTCAATGAGAGATCTCTCTCTCTACGACTCAATTCTTCATCGCGAGCTTTCAGTAATGCTTTTTCTCTGTTTATTTCCTCTTCGAGCAAGTCTAATTCTTTCTGTTGCTGTACTAGTCTACGAATACGGGATTGGAAATCTACTTCTCTTTTTTCCACTTCCTTTTCATACTCCCGAAGCTCTTCTTCGGTAAGAGGAGCATCTTTGTTAACGCGTTCTTGGGAAGAAGCCATGCTATATTAGGGTGACGACCGCAATTTGACTATCCCACCGCTGCCACCAAATTTAATGTTACGTCCTGGCTGTGTCACGAGGAACCCGTTTACTACAGCACGACGTTGCCTCTTTTTAGTCAATCGTTTTACGAATATTACTTGGGGTGAGGCTTTCTTGCGATCGTTAATAACTGTTTGTATAACTGAACAATTGACAGTACTGATAATTTACTGTTACCGACAGAAGGGATTACCGACGTTCTACTATTACCGGCTGTGGCGTTACCGACAGCCTGGTATTACCGACCGTAGGATGTTACCGACAGGCTACGGTTACCGACCGTAGTATATTACCGACAGGCTACTATTACCGACCGTAGGATATTACCGACAGGTTACTATTACCGACCGTAGGATATTACCGACAGGTTACTATTACCGACTGAAATGGTATAATCCACAGAGACAAGTTAATAAATGTAAAATATATAAAATAAGTAAAGTACAGTAGATAAAAATACGTATTATGTTAACTTCTGACTTAAAGGAGAATCTTTTTGGAACCACAATGCAAAGATCACTGACAGTATAAAGCAAACTGAGAGCAAGAATAGACGGAACTATCTGAGACAAATGCGTTTCTTAATTCTCTTTTACGCTGGACTTGTAGTCAGTAAATACACTGAATTATTGATAGTATAATTAAATATGAATATATCTGTGTTGTATGTATGAATATATATATATATGTGAATTATAAGTAATATAAATTTGTTACTATGACTACTCGAATTTGACAAGATTATAACGGAGATTTTATACTGACAGAATTATGAATATATATTAATCTTAAAAGAACCTACCTTCATCCTGCTGTCCTCTGGATCGACGCTTTCTCCTATGATGTAGGCTGGTGGTCGTCTAAGTAACGCCAGGAATGTATGAGGTGAGGTTGAATAATTGGTCACTGAATTTAAGTACACTATATATGAATATATATTTTGAATCACTACAAAACGCGTTAATCTACAACACTATTCTAGTTACACACAAGAACAATTAAATCTAAAAATATAATATTGAACTCTAAAAGAATAACTGAATTCTCTTTGATATTACAGAAACTCGGAAATAACTAAAGAATTTCGGAGCTGTTGCAAGATACAGAACTACACGTACTGACGGCTACTTGAAGAGTGACGCTACTCAGACGACGCCGCAACGCTCTCGCCAGCCGCCGTCGAGCCGCCGCTGCGCTCTTTGTGTTCTTACGCGCTCTACCTAGTCTTCCTAAGGCACCGTGCTACGCCCGCAAGGCGTGCATGGACCGCGGAGTGACGAGGCCTTGGATGGGGCGCGTGAGAGAATGTGCTGACTCGTTATCTCTTATCGCTATTTGTTCTCGACTGGCTACCTATAGCCGTTACTAAATGTCTTAAGATTTACCGTACATTATTATTCTAGAATATTCTTTCTTATTATTCGACTAACGGTTATTCGGATACATTGTTAATTGTTTATGATTATTGTTAACAAATAAATGTCGCTTGACAGAAACGCTATAATAGTTCGTCTTAATTCTAATATATGGATACGTTTATTGTTTATTGACAGTGTATAAGATATAATTATTATTAATATTGTTTATAACAATAGTGATAATAATACTGAACAGTACACGGCGACCTGTCGAATAGGTCGACGTGACAATATAAAGTTAGCGAATTTTAAATAAGCCTAACCCGACTTTTTCCACAAATATAAAAATTCACCAATAAGTTTTCCAAAGGTGCGATTTTCATTTTATATAACGGCATATTATGTTAAATTGGTTCTAAAGGACTCACCTTATCGCTCATTTCAATATTCCAATGTAAATTTATTAAAATATCACTTCCGAGGACACATATAATTACACGTGCATCACTCAAAGGTTATAAAAATTTCGGAAATTGACTGCTAGGTAGCGCTTTTATATTGGACCCATCGAGTTCGTGTCTCGAAGTATATAGTTCAGGGATGTAATCGAAATCTTTGGAAATGAGAAAATATGTGGAAAAGGGGCGCGGCCTCACTTTTAGAGCTTAATATCTTCTTTATTATGTATGAACATTATTGTTTTCAGTGTCGCAATCACCTCAGCGTATCGTAATTAATAAATTCGAGTCATAACATCACGGAAAATTGCTGTCGATGAGGAGATATTTTTCTGGCCCTTTAAACTGGCTACATGTCCAGCGTATAGATATACGGTAGCGTCTTCGGTCGGACTCCGGTCGGTTCGGACGTCATCGGTCGGTCGGACGGCAGACTACGTCACGCAGTTGGACGTCATATACTTGGCTCGAGACGCTACCGCATCTCTTGATTCTGCGGCCGACCTGTCGGCGAAGCACGGCCTAAAGCACGTTCTCTTATGGGAGAAAACGTTCAAATTTCGAGGAAAGACGAAAGGAATCGAAAAACTTAGAAGTTTTTCGCAGTCGCATTAGTTTCCTCCGAAAAATTTTTCTCTGAAAAATCGGGTTCCAAGTACCGTGTGCCCTTTCACGGTACGTAAGAATCGTTAATGTACGTTCGTACGGTGATCCTAGCGCGAGTCGCCACTTCTCGCGAGGAGACCCTTCCTTCGCCGCCGGAGCGTGCGCTTCCCCTATATATACCGATTCTGCGGCCTACCTGTCGGCGACGAACGGTCGAAAGCACGCTTTCTTATGGAAAAAAACGGTCAAATTTTTTTTTCTCAAAGGTGTTATATGCTGACACGTTAATAAGTAAATAAATGTTTAAATAAATAAATAACTAATGTATTTATCGATGCGAAACGGCGATTAACGCAATTTTTAGACACCGTCGCCGACAGGTCGGCCGCAGAATCGGTATATATAAGGGGTATGCACGCTTCGGCGGCACGGCGCGGACTCCACGCGAGACGGGGCGACTAGAGCTCCGTGAGAAGACAGACGAGACTTTGAACTCGCTCTGCGAAAGAAAGTTTCTTCGGAGAAGTCTATGCGAGGGAGGGACTTCAGTCGGAACACGGTGCGTCGCTTTAAGGACGATGTGTGTCCAGAGAGCTCGTTTCGTCGATGCATTCGATGTACCGTCACCGATCTCTCGGCGCAACGATTCGAATATTTTCATTCGAATTGGCAGATGGATGGCCGTAATTCGGGACGAATATCTTTCATGTAGCATCGAATCTCACAGCGAGTCGTTCGAATCGCGAGAGACTAAGTTTTTCTTGCCTCGCCGTTTTCCCTCGAAATTTGACCGTTTTTTCCCATAAGAAACCGTGCTTTAGACCGTGCTTCGCCGACAGGTCGGCCGCAGAATCGGTTATTATAAGAGGGTGCACGGTTCTGCGTGACCAGAGGACTTTTTTCTTTAACGTACATATCAACACATCAGTACCACGGGTCGGTGTCTCTGATCGAATGGCCCATATGTGGTGAGCGCTACGGCGTTGATTGACCTCTCTGGTTTGTCTCTCCCGTACTGCGGGCGGAGACAGTACCCACGATTGCTTACCGAGCATCAACTCTCTCGTTTCCGAGCGAGAATTCAGTTAAATGTGAACCTCTCACAGTGCATAGGCGGTCCCGAAACGGACTAAGCCACAGTGTCAGATCGACGAACGATCCACCCCACGATCTAATCGTGCACGGAGTGCGTCGCGGCGAAAGTTGGGGCCGCGGCCTCTCCCGTCTTCTCTTTGCGAAGGCAATAAGTATATGACGCTTGGTCGCATATTATAACAGTTTAAGCGTATACGTGGAGCATATACTATCCAGAACTAAACACAGGAGTATATTTTGGCAAAGATTGAGAAATACAGTTTGTCAAAAAGATTCTGGAAACCCAACGAATAATATAAATTTATTCAAGAGCAAGTGTCGTCGTTCGGCTACGTGCCGGCGACACGAGGACACTCGTGAGAGAGTCGGCCAGAGGTCGTCTCTCTCGAAAGCTCTTTCTCTTAGAAAGACCCGAGCTGCCTGGTTGATCCTGCCAGTAGTCATATGCTTGTCTCAAAGATTAAGCCATGCATGCCGAATTAAGGTGAAACCGCGAATGGCTCATTAAATCAGTTATGGTTCCTTAGATCGTACCCACATTTACTTGGATAACTGTGGTAATTCTAGAGCTAATACATGCAAACCAGAGTTCCGACCAGAGATGGGAGGAACGCTTTTATTAGATCAAAACCAATCGGTGGCGGATGGGTCACCATTCGTCCACCGTTTACTTTGGTGACTCTGAATAAATTTGTGCTGACCGCATGGTCCTTGCACCGGCGACGAATCTTTAAAATGTCTGCCTTATCAACTGTCGATGGTAGGTTCTGCGCCTACCATGGTTGTAACGGGTAACGGGGAATCAGGGTTCGATTCCGGAGAGGGAGCCTGAGAAACTGCTACCACATCCAAGGAAGGCAGCAGGCGCGCAAATTACCCACTCCCGGCACGGGGAGGTAGTGACGAAAAATAACGATACGGGACTCATCCGAGGCCCCGTAATCGGAATGAGTACACTTTAAATCCTTTAACGAGAATCCATTGGAGGGCAAGTCTGGTGCCAGCAGCCGCGGTAATTCCAGCTCCAATAGCATATATTAAAGTTGTTGCGGTTAAAAAGCTCGTAGTTGAATCTGTGTTTCACACTGTCAGTTCACCGCTCGCGGTGTTTACTGGCATGATGTGGGACGTCCTACCGGTGGGCTTAGCTCTTTACGGGGCGGTCCAACTAATATCCCATCGCGGTGCTCTTCACTGAGTGTCGAGATGGGCCGGTACGTTTACTTTGAACAAATTAGAGTGCTTAAAGCAGGCTAGCTTCGCCTGAATAGTGTGTGCATGGAATAATGGAATAGGACTTCGGTTCTATTTTGTTGGTTTTCGGAACCCCGAGGTAACGATTAATAGGGACAGATGAGGGCATTCGTATTGCGACGTTAGAGGTGAAATTCTTGGATCGTTGCAAGACGGACAGAAGCGAAAGCATTTGCCAAAAATGTTTTCATTAATCAAGAACGAAAGTTAGAGGTTCGAAGGCGATCAGATACCGCCCAAGTTCTAACCATAAACGATGCCAGCTAGCGATCCGCCGAAGTTCCTCCGATGACTCGGCGGGCAGCTTCCGGGAAACCAAAGCTTTTGGGTTCCGGGGGAAGTATGGTTGCAAAGGTGAAACTTAAAGGAATTGACGGAAAGGCACCACCAGTAGTGGAGCCTGCGGCTTAATTTGACTCAACACGGGAAACCTCACCAGGCCCGGACACCGGAAGGATTGACAGACTGATAGCTCTTTCTTGATTCGGTGGGTGGTGGTGCATGGCCGTTCTTAGTTGGTGGAGCGATTTGTCTGGTTAATTCTGATAACGAACGAGACTCTAGCCTGCTAAATAGGCGTAAATTCCGGTATCTCGAAGGCCCCCGTCTTTCGGTCGGGCGGTTTTTACTACCAACGTACCAACAAATCTTCCTAGAGGGACAGGCGGCTTTTAGCCGCACGAGATTGAGCAATAACAGGTCTGTGATGCCCTTAGATGTTCTGGGCCGCACGCGCGCTACACTAAAGGAATCAGCGTGTTTTCCCTGGCCGAAAGGCCCGGGTAACCCGCTGAACCTCCTTCGTGCTAGGGATTGGGGCTTGCAATTATTCCCCATGAACGAGGAATTCCCAGTAAGCGCGAGTCATAAGCTCGCGTTGATTAAGTCCCTGCCCTTTGTACACACCGCCCGTCGCTACTACCGATTGAATGATTTAGTGAGGTCTTCGGACTGGTGCGCGGCAGTGTCTCGCACTGCCGATGTTGCCGGGAAGATGACCAAACTTGATCATTTAGAGGAAGTAAAAGTCGTAACAAGGTTTCCGTAGGTGAACCTGCGGAAGGATCATTAACGTAGAAAACGTTGCTCACGCAGCAGCGAGAATGTATATGAAATACAAATGAAACCTTTAAGACCGTGAAGGGAGACGTTACCACCGAGCCAGTGCGTACCGTCGCGATGTACGATAACATGGGTCGAGGCGTTCGCTAAACCGACTTTGTCGCGGATACATGGCATGGAACTTCGCTCCGAACCATCGTTTCAACAGCGTCGCGCGACGTCGTTGTCGTTGTGCCCGTTTGGTGCAGCGACGCGATTCCGCGCATTGAGACGTTCGCGGGGCGATGAGTTCGTAATGGAGCGAGGACCGTGCCAGCTTTCCGGTGAGTCGGCGAAGAAAGTCGGGTTAGTCCCTGGTCATCGCTGCGCGAGTTCGCGCAACCCTGAATTGCTCTTCGAACGTAAGCGAGGACCGAGTGACCGATATATACGACGTATACGTTTGAGAAGACGATACGTCTACGGGTCAGCGGGAAGCGTTCTCCGCGACCGTGGTCTCGGACTCTACTCGCTCGGAGTCGTCGCAAAACACCCGGGTCGACCTATGTCAGGGACCGATCGCGTGCCGCGGTTAACGTTTGGTTATCCTCCGAGATAACGCAGTTGCCGCGGCGCTTGAACCTGACGCGAGGGCGTGGTTTTGTTTTCGTGCAGTGGGTCCCGTGCCGCCGACACGCCCGAGGATGCGTTAAGGATACTTACGCCCGGATCGAATTATAGACATCTCTCGAAGTCGACGACTTTTCTTGCCGTAACTCGACGAGACGGACTCGACGAGTTCGTCTGCGTTGATGCGGTCCGCGTCGGTGCTTCGGCACCGCGCGACACAGCTTGGCAATCGCCTTGCTAATTATGACCGAACAAACGTGCGTGTCAAAACGTACAGATATATACGATTACCCTGAACGGTGGATCACTTGGCTCGTGGGTCGATGAAGAACGCAGCTAATTGCGCGTCAACTTGTGAACTGCAGGACACATGAACATCGACATTTCGAACGCACATTGCGGTCCACGGATACAATTCCCGGACCACGCCTGGCTGAGGGTCGTTATTATAAATAATACTGCTCTCGCTGCAACTTGGATTGCGGCGTAGAGCGAATAATGGGTACTCGTTGACGAGAGAACTTCGGTTTATCTCGTCGACGTTGCCTGAAATGAATGGTAGATAAGTGTAGCAAATAGCGGATATAAGAGAGAGAGAGAGAGAGAAAGGAGTAAGACGCAACTGCCGTTTGGTTTTCGAACGCAAAAGGGAGAGAGGAATCTGGCGAGGAGAAGGCGTCACGCTCGGACTTTTGTTCGCTTTTATTATCGAACGCATCGACGTCGATTCGAATTAGTTTACCATCGACGTCGACTTTGAAAAACATTAAAAGCGATCGAGTCCGGGTCCGGTTCGGAGTCGAGATTGGAATATTCGTTTTTCCTTCCGATGCCCGAGCGTGCCTTCGTCGAACGTATTCCAGCCACGATTCATCCCATCGTCGTCGACGACGCCCACATTGAGGAGTCGTTCACCCGGTGGTTCGTTTTGTCCACGAATTGCCTCCTTTCCCCTGGATTGCCTAGAAAAACGGTGTAGCCGGGAGGATAGCGAGTTTCGGACGAGCAACCACCGTTGCGTGACTCGATTCGGGCATTAGTCGATCGACGCGAGGCGCTCGCAGATCTTCGAAGACGCTCGATCTGCGCGCCAGGACCACGGTTTCGAAATTCTTGTTGCTCTTCGAACCATTAGCCTCCACTCTCTGTATCTTTACCGCGCTCGAACGCGCTCTCTTTCTACGATCGAAACATCTAAGACGGCCTCAGAGTAGGCGAGATTACCCGCTGAATTTAAGCATATTATTAAGCGGAGGAAAAGAAACTAACTAGGATTTCCTTAGTAGCGGCGAGCGAACAGGAAATAGCCCAGCACTGAATCCCCCGGTACAGCCGTAGGGAAATTTAGTGTTTGGGAGGATCCGCCTTATATCCCGAGGCGCATGACCGCGTCCAAGTCCATCTTGAATGGGGCCACTTACCCGTAGAGGGTGCCAGGCCCGTAGTGACCGGTGCAGCGTCTTGGGAGGATCTCTCCGTAGAGTCGGGTTGCTTGAGAGTGCAGCTCTAAGTGGGTGGTAAACTCCATCTAAGGCTAAATATGACCACGAGACCGATAGCGAACAAGTACCGTGAGGGAAAGTTGAAAAGAACTTTGAAGAGAGAGTTCAAGAGTACGTGAAACAGTTCAGGGGTAAACCTGAGAAACCCGAAAGATCGAATGGGGAGATTCAGCGTCAGCGGCGTTGGCTCGGCGAAGTGGACGATGTCGCGGACTACGGTATCGCGACACGTTATCACTATGCCGCGTCCGACGTCGTCGTCGTGCACTTCTCCCCTAGTAGAACGTCGCGACCCGTTGGGTGCCGGTCTACGGCCCGAGGTGTAAGACTGTCGCGTCGCTTCGGCGCACGCGGCAGACCCTCGGTTTCCCGGCCGGCTGCCCGGTATCTGGCCGCAATTTTTCAACTGCTTCGGGCCCGCCGCAAGCGAGGCCAGTGTCGCGGAAGTACGGACCCGGTGCCGTCCCCGAGCCTGGCCAGCTGTTGGCAGGCGGAGTCCTCAGACGGGCAGAAATAATGGTACCGGTCGGCGACGCTACTGCTTTGGGTACTCTCAAGACCCGTCTTGAAACACGGACCAAGGAGTCTAACATGTGCGCGAGTCATTGGGATCTAAAAGCCTAAAGGCGCAATGAAAGTGAAGGTCGGCTTCGCGTCGACCGAGGGAGGATGGGCCGCGCTACGACGCGGCTTCGCACTCCCGGGGCGTCTCGTTCTCATTGCGAGAAGAGGCGCACCCAGAGCGTACACGTTGGGACCCGAAAGATGGTGAACTATGCCTGGTCAGGACGAAGTCAGGGGAAACCCTGATGGAGGTCCGTAGCGATTCTGACGTGCAAATCGATCGTCGGAACTGGGTATAGGAGCGAAAGACTAATCGAACCATCTAGTAGCTGGTTCCCTCCGAAGTTTCCCTCAGGATAGCTGGCACTCGCCCATTCTCACGAACGTATGAGAGTCTCATCTGGTAAAGCGAATGATTAGAGGCCTTGGGGCCGAAACGACCTCAACCTATTCTCAAACTTTAAAGGGTGAGATCTCTGGCTTGCTTGAATATTGAAGCCACGAGATTTCGGATCAGAGTGCCAAGTGGGCCAATTTTGGTAAGCAGAACTGGCGCTGTGGGATGAACCAAACGCAGAGTTAAGGCGCCTAAGTCGACGCTTATGGGATACCATGAAAGGCGTTGGTTGCTTAAGACAGCAGGACGGTGGCCATGGAAGTTGGAATCCGCTAAGGAGTGTGTAACAACTCACCTGCCGAAGCAACTAGCCCTGAAAATGGATGGCGCTGAAGCGTCGCGCCTATACTCTGCCGTCAGTGGCAAGTGGGGCGGGCCACCCCTCGAGGGTGCCGCCATGAAGCCCTGACGAGTAGGAGGGTCGCGGCGGTGTGCGCAGAAGGGTCTGGGCGTGAGCCTGCCTGGAGCCGCCGTCGGTGCAGATCTTGGAGGTAGTAGCAAATACTCCAGCGAGGCCCTGGAGAACTGACGTGGAGAAGGGTTTCGTGTGAACAGCCGTTGCACACGAGTCAGTCGATCCTAAGTCCTAGGAGAAATCCTATGTCGATGACGGTGTGCAGACACAATGTTGTTCGTAAGAAATGACGCACACCCTTCGGGCGAAAGGGAATCCGGTTCCTATTCCGAAACCCGGCAGCGGAACCGCATGCAATTCGGGCCCTCGTAAGAGTGTTCGTCGGGGTAACCCAAAATGACCTGGAGACGCCGTCGGGAGATCCGGGAAGAGTTTTCTTTTCTGTATAAGCGTTCGAGTTCCCTGGAAACCTCTAGCAGGGAGATAGGGTTTGGAACGCGAAGAGCACCGCAGTTGCGGCGGCTTCCGGATCTTCCCCTCGGACCTTGAAAATCCAGGAGAGGGCCACGTAGAGGTGTCGCGCCGGTTCATACCCATATCCGCAGCAGGTCTCCAAGGTAAAGAGCCTCTAGTCGATAGACTAATGTAGGTAAGGGAAGTCGGCAAATTGGATCCGTAACTTCGGAATAAGGATTGGCTCTGAGGAGCGGGGCGCGTCGGGCTTGGTAGGGAAGCGGGTCTGGCTGACGTGCCGAGCCTGGGCGAGGTGAACGGCCTGCTCTGCGGGTCTGGGATCCGAGCTCGGTCCCGTGCTTTGGCCTCCCGCGGATCTTCCTTGCTGCGAGGCTTCCGTGACGGTTAAACCCGTCGTGGTCGTCCTCTTCGGCCGCCATTCAACGCTCAGCTCAGAACTGGCACGGACTAGGAGAATCCGGCTGTCTAATTAAAACAAAGCATTGCGATGGCCCTCACGGGTGTTGACGCAATGTGATTTCTGCCCAGTGCTCTGAATGTCAACGTGAAGAAATTCAAGCAAGCGCGGGTAAACGGCGGGAGTAACTATGACTCTCTTAAAACTTTCAAAACTTCACTGGTGGGAATCTAATAAGGCCTTAGATTCCACGGCAATAGACCATGAAACACTATCTCTGAGAGACAAGCTCAGCATTACTAGGCTTTCGGTCTACTAGGCCGGGGTCTATACTAGGGGCGGCCGGATTCGTGTCGGATGGCACGGGTCTGGAACTACCGTGTTTAGCGAAGGGGTGCATTCTGTCCTGGCGTTACGACGTCCAGGCAGGGTGGATAGTGCGTAGTGTTCTGGGAAACCTAGTAGGGCTTAGCAACCCACGTCGTCAGCCAGTGATGCTAGTAGCCGCGAGGGAGTTATGGTTTAGCAAGCAACGCCCTTTCAGCTGGGTCTCGCCATTAGTACCCCAGCCACGATGCCTTGGTGGGGGGGGAAGCTAACAGTTGCCTCTGTGTTTTCAGGCCTTGGGGGTTGCCTGCCCGCTCGGCCGAAGTGATAACCGGCCCAAATATTAGAAAACAAGCCTCGGATGATGGGACAGATCATGCCGGTGGGCCCTCTGGCTCATCCGGCCCGGTTACGGACAACGGCTCTCCTTACCCATGTAATTTCGGCTGCGGTAAGAGCTTCCCTAAACCAAGGGGGCGTGGCGTTCACGAGCAGAGAATGCATAAAGATCTTTATGATCGGCGAGTAGCCTCGAGCATCGTAAATAGGAAAGCTCTTTGGTCGGAAGAGGAGCTCAGCCTATTAGCTAGGCAAGAGGCCTCTCTGACCTTGAGTGGCGAGAAATTTTTGAACCAGGCCCTTCATCGGTCCTTTCCATCGAGGACCATTGAAGCCATTAAAGGGCAAAGAAGGAGCGCTGGATACAAGGAAAGGGTTCGCTCTGCGGTAGCCCTTTTGAAACCTAGCCCGACCCCCACGAACGCAGTGCCAGAGATGGTCTGCGATGTTGGGGCCCTTGGGCGGACGATCGCAGCAGAGATCTCTTCGCTTGCTCCTCTGGAAGGAAATGATTACGATGTGGCACATCTATCGACGATTTCGAATAATCTTCTGACATGGTCGCATGCAGGTATACTGAGGGAGCTAGAATACTACCTGTTGAAGGTCCTTCCACCTCAACCTCCACGAGTACAAGGTGAACGCACCAGCCACGATCACCTGGCAAAGTCTTTGACTAAGAGAAGGGCTCGGCGTATCGAATACGTGAAAATACAGCGACATTGAAAGGCGAATCGCTTCGACTGCATTCGTGCTGTACTAAAACGCAAAACCTCGAGCCGTACTTCTAAGCAAGACGTCATAGTTCCGTTTTGGCGGACTGTTTTGACGGATGGTAGCGACTCGACACCTGGCTCTACAAAACCTCCTGAGGTATTTTCGGACTGTTATCAGCGCCGGGGCCCGACGGGCCCGGGGCCCAAGGCAGCTCCAAGCGATCCCGCTTGGTGTTCTGCTAAGGGTATTGAACCTCATAATGTTCGTCGGGAAGCTCCCCAGCCACCTCCTGGAATCTCGAACGATTCTGATTCCTAAAAAGGAGGAGGCCTGTGAACCTGGGGATTTTCGGCCTATCACCATCTCCTCTGTCTTGACTAGGACTTTCCACAAGATCCTAGCAAAGCGTCTCATGTCGAAGATCGAAATTGATAAAAGGCAAAAAGCCTTTATGCCGGTCGATGGATGCTCCCAGAACGTTTTCATGCTTGACTTGATACTGCGCACCCGCCGTCAGGAGTTTAAGTCTCTTTACATGGCGTCAGTCGATATTGCAAAAGCCTTTGATTCGGTGTCCCACAACACCATTTACGATACATTACGTACCGTAGGCTTGCCTGACGCCATGATCGAATATATAACGGATTTATACTCCAGGAGCACCACGCGCTTGTCGTGCGACGGATGGGTTTCGAACCCTATTACACCCACCTGTGGAGTCAAACAGGGCGACCCGTTATCACCATTCGTATTCAATCTGGTGATCAACGAATTGTTAAAGAGACTTCCAGCCGAGATCGGTGTTGAGGTGGAGGAGGCCGCATCAGCGCGCTTGCGTTTGCTGATGACCTGGTCTTCTTCGCCTCAACACCAGGAGGTCTCCAGGTTGCTCTTGACACCTCGTTTGACTTCTTGAAGCAGTGTGGACTGAGGGTGAATGCATCCAAGTCCTTCACTGTTTCTATTCGAAACGTACCGCACAACAAGATGACGGTTGTGGATAACAGTGTCACGTTTAAGTGCCTTGGAGCAACGTTACCCGCTCTCCAGAGAACGAGCAAGTGGACGTATCTTGGTGTTCCTTTTACGCCTGAAGGTAGAGCTTACGGTCAGGAGGTGCCCAACCTCAAGCTGGCGTTGGCCAAGTTAACGAAAGCGCCTTTGAAACCGCAGCAACGCCTCTTCGCTCTGAGGACCGTGTTGCTACCAGGGTTCTACCACCTTTTAACCCTTGGTAGCACAACACTCAGCAGCTTAAAGAAGATGGATGCGCTTGTGCGGCGCGAAGTGAGGGCCTGGCTCTCACTTCCTCATGACACGGTTAACGCGTACTTTCACGCCAATGCCAAAGATGGCGGGTTGTCTATTCACTCCCTAAGGTGGCTTATGCCCCTAAGGAGGTTCTTTAGGCTCCGCGATCTAATCGAACATATTGGCCAGTCTAAGCTGCTAACTCGAGAAATCGATGCAGCATTGCTTAGACTTAAAGACCGACGGCGTGAAGTACTCGATTCGTCGGCAAAACTTAAGGCCCGATGGGCGGAATTGCTATATGCTTCCGTCGACGGGGGGGCACTGAAAGACTCGAGGAAGCACCCACAGCCACACCAGTGGGTGACTGATGGTTCAAAATTTCTAAGTGGGAAAGATTTTGTTAATTGTGTTAAGCTCAGAATCAACGCGATGCCTACTAGATCTCGGACATCGCGCGGAAGAGCTTATGATCGGTCTTGTCGCGGTGGCTGTAACGCCACCGAAACGCTAAATCACGTGCTGCAACAATGCCATCGAACGCACAAAAGTAGAGTCGACAGGCACAATGCCGTTGTTTCGTATGTCACTCGCTCTCTCAGTAAGGCGTACACGAATGTCCTGACTGAGCCACACTTTCGAACACCTGAGGGGCTCAGGAAACCAGACCTTGTAGCATACAAGGATGGTAAGGGCATCGTGCTTGATGCTCAAGTGGTCAGCGAGCATGCTGATCTTCGAACAGCCCACAGAAACAAAATTGAATACTACTCGCCACTCTCGAATTTGATTAAGGAGCGATACCGCCTTAACGATGTCTCTTTTGGTTCCATCACGCTTACATCTCGTGGTGTTTGGAGCGGACCATCAGCTCAGGATCTGATTGACCGAAAGATCCTTAATAAGTCGGAGCTTAAAATACTCTCGACACATGCATTAGTGGGCGCCATAGCTGCTTTTTGGAAGTTCAATCGGACGACCACCACCAAAGGTCCTCACGTACCGCATTGAACGCTGCCGACTGGCTTGAACATGGTTTTGACTTTGGATTACGGACGAATTTTGAACGTGCTACCTGCGTCCTCAGGTATAATACGGAAGGAGGGGTTTTAGTGGGTATACACTTCGGTGAAGTCCCACACTACTACTCTTCGGAGTAGTGTGCGTAAAGCATTTCCCCTCCTACCCGAAAAAAAAAAAATAGCCAAATGCCTCGTCATCTAATTAGTGACGCGCATGAATGGATTAACGAGATTCCCTCTGTCCCTATCTACTGTACCGCACGTCTTTGCGGAAGTATAGCAGGCAGGTGAGAAGAACCAAACTGGACAGCTGGAGGAGATACGTCACGTCGCGCTGCAACTCAGATCCCTGGGGCTTCGTTTATAAGCACCAGGCTAATAAACTTCGAGTCGATAGAGTTCTTAGTACCCTCAAGCGTGGCGATGGCTCCACAATGGACATGCGTGAAACCGCCAGCTGCCTCCTGGAAACTCACGTCCCCGAAGACCGGGAAATCGAAGATACTCCCGTTCAGCGGGAGATTAGGGATGGTGCACGGCTCGCACCCGACACGCCAGATGCTCCCTCTTTCACGGAGGAGGAACTGAGCAAGGTCGTTAAAACTCTAAAGAACGGAAAGGCTCCTGGACCGGATCTCATAGAGGTTCGTGTAGAGATATCGTCTGCTCTTCGATATCTCCGGTGCTTTCGACAACATGTGGTGGCCCCTAGTCTTAGATTCGTTGCGTAAGCGAGATTGCCCGAAGAACGTTTTCGAAGTTACGAAAACGTTCTCTTCTTACCCTATTCCTTCCCCATCCCTACCGATCCAATCCTTGCAGGGCTTGTGTCAAGGAACGTGACACAGTGAGCGGGCCTCCCCGAGGTTCCCCGTGGGCGTGGCGCTAGTGTGGCGTGCTGCGCTATCACCGCACCATGGCGAAACTGCTCACCCCGCACCGCTGTGTGGGAGCTGCTGGATTTTTCTGGGCTCGTTCTTCTTGGTTTGGTGGCTGCTGGTGAGTGGATGGCATTTGTTGCGTATGCCTTTCTAGGCGAGGTCGCATAAGCTCTTCACTCTAGGGTGAGGGCTTACACACTAAATGTCCCTATCTACTTTCTTGCGAAACCACTGCCAAGGAAACGGGCTTGGAAAAATTAGCGGGGAAAGAAGACCCTGTTGAGCTTGACTCTAGTCTGGTACTGTAAGGAGACATGAGAGGTGTAGCATAAGTGGGAGATGGTAACATCGTCGGTGAAATACCACTACTTTCATCGTTTCTTTACTTACTCGGTTAGGCGGAGCGCGTGCTTCGAGCCTTTGTGCTCGTTTGTCACAGTGTTCTAGAGCCAAGCGTGTAAGAGTGGCGTGAGGCTTCAGCCGATCGCCGACAATACTCCCGCGTGATCCGATTCGAGGACACTGCCAGGCGGGGAGTTTAACTGGGGCGGTACATCTGTCAAAGAATAACGCAGGTGTCCTAAGGCCAGCTCAGCGAGGACAGTGTGATGTCCTGAGTACATCCATATTTTACAGCATAATGGTATCCTGTCTTCCAGAGTCATGTTTTTTTTCTTTCTTAACTTTGATTAACTTAGAAGCATTAAATTTAAAGTATAAATACTCCTTGCTCAAGCTCTTGTTGGCAGTAGCGAGTTTAACGTAATACACCAGTGGTGTTATAGCTTGGACGACTGTATCGTCAAGCAAAAGATAGTAAAACTATCATTATATTAAAATAAACAAAGCTTAAAATGTAAAATGTATAACGAATAATAACAACCTTACGAAGATAGGGAATTAAGTTACTTACCTTGTTATACGCATTCAGAAACCTGTAAAGGAAAAATCTAACATTAGAAATAAATCTACGATCAAAATAAAGGAAAATATACCTACCGATTCCGCATAGATGCGATGTAACCTCCTACACCCTATATTCGTGAAGTAAAGCATTAAATCGTGATTTTTGTACAATTAAAAGCATAATATTGTTTAAACAAAAGGCTATTATCGATCTTATGTAATAAAAGTTCGGTAAAAACCTGAGTAATTAAAGTTAAAAGAACCAATATAAAGTTTACGTTCAAAACTGTTTTACCGACCGTCGACGTATAATCGATATATCTCGATATAATTTTATTTTCTCTGTAGATTAGCTACGATGCTACAAATTCGATAATAACGTTTATGTTGCCTTAATACTTATTAAAATTATGATTATGTATGTTCATATTTGTTTATTATTATACTTTATATAACATTTAACTAAAAAGAAATTGATTTTTGTTCAATTCATAGATCGATAAGTATGAATCGTTCTACATTACCTAGGTTAAGAATTACCATATGTTAATAACTAAGAAAACCAAGGAAAATACAAAAATATATATAAAATAATAAAATACACAAAAATAATTACTCGTGATCGTCCAAAACAAAAGATACATTAAGGAAATAAAATAAAAGATACGTTAATTTACGTTATAAATCCTGTATATTATTCATAAACATGAGAGTTCACACACAAGTATGTACATATATCGCAGAAAATGATAGACACGTAATCTTAAGTATTAACAAAATATGTTTAACCTAGTTAGTCACATTACATTTTAATCGATTAAACTTAGTAAAATAAGAGATATTCTATGGTTATCTATTATTAATTTTAGTTAAAAGCGAGATACAACGATTAATTTAATTTCTTTATTATGTAAAGACCTAAATCTGGTTAATTCGAGTTATTAAGTTAATTCTTCATTTTGACGAGTAGTATCCCATCTAGGAGTTCTGAAAATAAAACATACAAATTAATAAATACATATATAAATAAATAATACGTAACAACAAAGTATACTTACCATTTTCGTTATAATTAACAATTGATCGTAAAATCCTGAAAGAAATATATAAATTAAATTGACTTTTATTTAAAATTAATTATATGTACGCGACATTTTCCGAACTTACTAATGTACACGTGTACTTACGGTAGTACACTTCCTCACCGCTACGTGGCGCCCGATTCTCGAGTGTAGTACTCGTAGATATTATACCTAAGAGAGGCACGTTAGCCATTATCAGTAGCTGATTGAGAGTAGAAGACGGGTAAGAGAAAGGTGGCGCGGACTGGATCTGCGTCCCTATTGCACTCTCGGATCCGTCTGCCGATCAATCATTCATCACCCTCGGCTACTGGCGCGGTTCGACCTTGCAGTCAGTAAGTAAGCCCATAGGATCCCCACAAGTAGGTGCCATAACCGGGTGCAGGCTTGACCAGCATTCGCGCATGGTGACATACTCCTTGACATCGAGCAATGGTGTCTTGGACTTGTCCGTCTCAGTATTAAATCTTCGTGTTTAGTTTCAATTTTCCTATAACGTAAATTCACGCGTAATTTCTTTCAAGTTAGAATCTTATATTCTCTTCATTATTCTTAATTCCTATTCGAATTTTCATAAGAATTTATATCTTACCTTTCCTTTATTCAATCATTCTAATTTCCTTCTCTTTCTTTCAAATTAGTGCCTCCACATAAAGCTCCTATTAAACGGCGACGCCGAACCAAACATAGAGCAGGACTTAAAGTACAGCTTCAAAGGCTCCAGAGAGCATTTAAGATTCCTAAAGAATTTGATCCAGAGACATTAAATCATCCGATCCCAGCATCAGATTCAGATTCTGCTGACGAGAATCCTCCTAGTCCGCCATCTTCTGCTCTTTCTACTACGTCTCCTTGAACGAATTATTATTTTATTTCCATTGTTTTCTTCCTATAATAAGAAAAGAAATGTTATTAAATTTAATTATGGTTTCCAAAGATTTCTTAAAGTCAACGGTTACGTCAAGTTATAAAACCGAGCTCAGTATTATTTCTTCTCGTTATCTATGTCGATAAATCGAAATGAATTTAAAGTTTATTCTCATTTGTACTTATATCTTGATAATTCTATCAAACTCAATTATTGAGCAATGTCTGTGATAAGCACCTTCGTTTTCTTTATGTATATAATCATTCCAACAATCATCGTTGTAGAAATATCCTATATATTTTTGTTAACTTAGTAAAGATATACGTTTTTGTTAAAACCTACCTGTAGTAAATATTTCACCTTTCTCCCTCTATTATCCTCTATTAAAATTGCCATTCGTGGACACAGTAAAAAGCGTCAGAGAACACGCCGACATTTGCTATGTGCTAGTTGGATGTTTTCCCAACGCAACAAGTTTTCTTCTTCTTCCTCCTATCCCCTCTCTTCAGTAATTGTTAACTAATCTTCTGTATTGAACTAATTAACCTGAAAATTTAACATACTAATTTACCAACAATGCATAAAATCCTAACATTTAACATACTAATACTTACCCATTCTCATTATTTTTCCATTTAGTTATTGGCCCCTCATTGAACTTTCCTGTGAAGTTAATACATTATAAGTTAAAATCGAATTAATTATTTGAAATATTCAGATATCTAAATACTTACCTTTTCGTCGGTTTATATCTTTTCCTTTGTAACATAGAATCTCGCGCAATAACGTAAATAGAAACGAGTAAATTTCCTTACGCTATCGAAAAGACCGTCCGGGACAAAGCCTTGTTTA